>OX451741.1:1173142765-1173650998 GCA_948472305.1 Vicia faba
TCTGCTCTTGGGAAATTTATTTTTTCTATTGGGAGTGAAAGAGTGTTTGACTTTGGTAAATACATTTTCGATCAAGTTTTGAAGCAAGCATCTTCAAATGCGGTGAAATTTCCCATTTGTTTCCCCTCTCTCATATGTGGAATTGTCTTGGAATAGCACCCTAAGATCTTATTGCCTTTTGATAGTGTGAAGAAAATAGAATCTCCTTTGACTCTACATTGTAACTTGTTTGGTGGTGAACATGTTCAAGACATTGTTGGGACATCTTCTCATGTAACTGGTCATGATACCTCATAAGCAGGAATGATTTATCATTTAAAGGGAACATGCATGGAGCTAGATGATATCATAAGGACTAGCACTATTAGGAAAAATAAGCTTGATCAGATGATGAAGGCCTTGATCGAGAAAGAAGACAAGATGGATGAAATTACTGCTACTGCCGAGACTGTCAATAGTGCATCAGATAAAGAGGAAATTGAAGATAACAGTACTAATGAGAAGACTGCATCTGATGGTGATGATGTTTCTAGTGATCAAAGTGCCTCTGATGATGATGCGAGTGGTGATAGTGCATCTAGTGGTGATAATGTTGTTGGAAAAGGAGAAGCATATGAGACTGCTGATGAAGCAGATGTTGATGCATTTTCGTCTCCTTGTGCTTATGATAGCTTGTTTATTTTTGTATTTTTGTTTATGGATATGTAAGGGTTATCATTTCGAGACTTATTTTGTGCATCTGGTGTGCTTCGTTATATTTTGTGCTATAGTGGGTTTCTTTTGGGTCTTATTCTTACCTTTTTCATATTCTGGCTAAAAGGGGGAGTAATATAACCACTAATGGCTAACTGAGTGACTATTGTCTTGAGGGGAAGAATTCTTTAAGTCTCTGATTAATTCTGAGCTGCTGCTATTGAGGGGGAGATTCTGTTGATTATCTGGTTTGGCAGACAAAATGTCCTGACATCATGAGAATTTATTTTTCTTAATGACTGGTGTTGTACCCCAAAATTTGCCCTCCTATTTTTCCACAAGAAATCACAGCTTCGGGCTTTTCCTGATTTTTCAAAATGGCGTAAGAAACAGTCAAACAGACTTTTCTCACCAGTGAGACAAATTTAGGGTTTTCATGGACTCTGGAACAGTTCAAGCAAATTATTAGGGTTTGGTTGAGTTTGGCTCAAAGTTTGATCAGACAGGCGTTTCCTTGGTGTTAAGTCAAGAATTAGGGTTTTGCGCGCGCAGTTTCAGAAGAGTTTGAATCCACAGTGTTCTAATTGGTTGTTACATTGTTTTGACATTTGTTCAAATTTTTTGTCTAAACATCTGGGATAAAGGCTAAGGCATTTGATTTGAGATGGGATAAAAGCTAAGGCATTTGGATTGAGAACTTGCAGGGTTTGATTTAATCAGTAAAGGAAAAAGAATAAGGATGTTTGTTTGATTCGACTGTGCAATGCTTATGGCTATTTGAAACGCCGAGTTTATTATTGATTGATGCTAAGACCACCGTGTTTATTAATTGTTTATTTATTCTAAGTTAGAATAATTGGGATTTATTTCCATTTTATTATAATTTAAGAATTATAAATAATTAAATAAACATTTGAAGAAGAATTAAAAAGGATTAAACTTTTATTTACTTTTAATTGTTGAGTACAAATGTTATTTGAATACATTTACAGTATTTACAAATAATGTTATTACAAATAATTATAGGTAAAATAAAGCTATATCCTAAGTTTTCTAAATCTTCATCCTCTATTGCTGCCCCCCATTGCTCAATTGATTTTCATCTGCAAAAACAAAGAAAGGGGAAAAGTCAAATGCAGATGAATTAAATAAAAAGGCATACAGATATTTTAAAATTCATCATTAAAAGTGACTGGCTGGAATCAATTTTTCACCCTCTCTACAAATCACAAGAATTGCTCTTGGTTCACAAAGAGGGATAGAAATATGTTTTGCAAATTAAAAATGCATAAAGCTGCATAGTTCATAATTCCAAATTGTCAACCAAAGTTTTCAAACTGAATAACCAAGTCCAAAAAGCAAAGCTGTCAAAATTCCAAACTAAGTCAAAAATTGCAAACTGAACTGCACATGTCTAACTAAGTTTAAAATGTCAAACAAAGCTATCAAAAGGCTATCCAAAAAAGTTGTCAACAAAGTACACAAGATGTGCAGAAAATCTGGAAAAAGAAGATAAGAGATACGCAAAGTAAAACCAAAGTGCAAGCAACATTCTAAATCATCACTTTCCAAGGCCAGTACTTTTTCAGAATAGTACATCTAAAGCAATAAAAATGCTTTTTAAAATCTGTGGAGAGAGAGAAAAAAGAGAAAAAGAAGTAGAGGCTTACGGGCTGGAGTCTTAGAAAAAGATATAAACAAACATATCTGAACACAGTAAGAGGAGGCAGAATACACAAATAATAACACAAACCAAACTGTAACATTGAAACATTGCAAACTGCCTCCAAAACCACAGGAAACCCTCCAAAATCTGTGTTCCCAAAAAAACCAAAAGCACACAAAACTGGAGCCTCATGCCTGCCTAAAAACCAGAACCACCTCAAACCTGCATAAGTTATAAATACAAGCCTGAAGCCAGACCTGCTTCATCAATACAAACATACAAAGCCTAAACATCCTGCAACATACAAGCCTGATAAACCAGAATAAAGGCCAAGCATCAAAAGCCAAACAAGCTTATAAATTGTTCGTACCAAAAACCTGCTAACACCTCAAGCCATCAAAATTTGCCTGAACTGTTTCAAACACAAGCAAACAGCCATACAAACATATCAATCCTAAAACCACAAGCCTTCACCTGCATAAACAGCAGGCCATACAAACTGAAGCAAACTTAGAATACCAAAAGCCCCAAACCTGTTCAAGCCTATCAAGCCTCAAACAAGAGCCCTTATTCAATCCAGAACTCACCATCAAACCAGAAAAAGCTATCCAAACATCCAACCCAAACATCCAAACAAGCCTAATAGTTGCCTCAGAATATGATCATCATAGGCTAGTAAAACAAGCATTCTCAGCACTGATTCATCATTGGAAATCATCAAAGAACACCAAAAAGAGAGGCAAGCATATCAAGCATATCAGGCATCTCAGAGTCAAACAAGTCCTAAGCTCTCAGAACTGAGTTCATCATTGAGCAAGCAAGCCAGCAATCAGAAGCAAGTGGAAGAGGAAAAGAAGTGTTCAGAAACAGATAAAGCTAAGGGTTTTCAGAGTGTTCATCACAAAACCATTGAAAAGCAAATACAAAGTACCAGTTGTCCACAGAGCAAGCTCAACTTCATACTCCCTCGCCTTCAGTTGCCTGAGACACACCTCCAAATCTGCCTCTCTTCCTCTCCAAGCGACGAACCCCAAAGGTAGTATCTCTTCCACTTTCTTTTCCACACCTCACACAGAAACAGGTAGCACATAAAGAATCAGTACATAAAAGGTTAAAAACATGCATGAACCAAACGAAACCCTAAAGTTGCGTTAAGTTTGAATCGTTACCTTCTTCGAAATCGCCACCTACGTGACCATGGAGAGGAGGAAGAGATGATGGCATCTGGTAGCTGAGGCTAAGAGAGTAAATCATAATCCATGGCGCAAGGAGAACGAAGAAGGCGATGCTAGAAACGGCGCCGCTCTAAGCCTGTAAATATGAAAAAACCTAAGTTCTGAGACAAGAAATGAAACCCTAAACAATTGTTCAAACACGTTTGGGCCTTGCCCTGTCATCTGCCTAAAGCCCATTTGTTTTTCTGGCGTTGTACCCCCAACTCTGGCATATGCACCCCCCCTATGGGCCTCTTTCCACACACAATCTTTTTGGGCCCAGCAAGATGCACCAAGCCCATTCAATCCTAACCCTTTTATTATTTACTTTTTTATATACTTATAAACAAACACTTTTTTTATAAACTAATTCTTTTCTTTGTCAAATAAAAAATATATTAATACTAAATTTATTTTAACAATATTTTATTATACTTATCTTAACAATCTTTTTATTATACTTAAAAATGCATAAATATTCATTTTCTTAAACTTCCTAAAACATTTTTCTTTTCTTTAATTAAATCTTTTTCATACATAAAAGTATAAACTAAAATTCATAAAAATAGAATTTCTTAAACATTTTCTTTCCTTTTATTAAATCTTTTGTTTGTACATATTAACAAAAAGCACAAAAAGATTAAATACTTTTTTCTTTAAAACTTTTGTTTAATTAATCTTATACAAGTTTATAAAACATTAACCAAAACATAAAAATAAATGACAATACTTAATAATACATTAATTTAACATTTTTATCACTTGTAAATAAATCACATACACTTACACAAATACTTTTCATACAATACATTTGCTTGTCTTTTATTCTTATGCATTGATACATATTACATTTGAGAATGCGATTCGATTTGGTTGTAAATATATTTGGACACTACCATCCTGATAAGACTCATCCCCATTTGTAAATATTTGTACCCCCATTCCCGGATACTTATTTGTAATAGCGTAGACTTTAAATTCCCGCAATTTATCGCTTTCAAATTATACCATGTTTAGATCTAGGGTTTTTATGTGAATAAAATCAACCGCTAGATAACCTAATACAAAAAATGCATGACAATCAATACACTATTCACACTTGCACCCCTAGGGTAATCCCGCTTGTTACCTTCCAAAATGGGCCATGCTTGCACGTTGAGCTTCTTTGGCAAAACAAAACGAATCAAATGATCATAGTCCCTTGATGACGCTTTCGAAAGTTGCCTACGAAATGATCATAGCCCCTTCAAGCAAAATTGCCAAAGACACTTGGCACCATTGCATTCATGGTCCATACGATGACCCGCGCCCGTCCCGTTAACATTCTAACACAAGATTGTCCACCAAATAAAATGGTGGAACAAAACTGTTAAAAGGGTTAAAACATGAGAAAAATATTTGAGTAAACTTAGGGGTAGACAACTCTTAGTTACTTGATCAACTTGCAAAACACACTTGCCTACTTTTCAAAACCCACTCCACAACACACTTTCAAAAACAAACTTTCAAAAACATTTGAAATATCTTTTCGAAAAGACACACACCTTTGTAAAACATTCAAGTAAAAAATTGTTACAACGGTTGCCTAGACAAGGCATCTTTTTCAAAACATTTTCAAACACACACACATCACCATTTCAAGCAATTGAAAATCAAGGCAAGTGATCTAAAACAAGTAACTAAGAGCCCATGGATAACCATGGATGAAAAGGGTGCTAATACCTTCCCTTTTCATAATCTACCCCCCGAACCCATGAAACATCTCAAAAGGTTTTTCCTGTGCTTTTTAACCTTTCCTTTAGGATAAAATAAAAAGTCGGTGGCGACTCTTGCTAAACCGAACAAGTGCGAATACAAACGCAAAACCTCAAGTCAGTTCTCCCACCGTATCACAGAACTGGCGACTCTGCTGGGGATATCTTTAAAAGTGGGGTTACCTTAGGGTTTAGATCACCTTTACATACTTGCTTTGATTGCTTTGATTGCTTTACTTTTTGGGTCCTTGTTTGGGTTTGTTGTAAATCCTACACCCGGATTTTGGGGCACCTTCTTAGGTAAATAGCAATAAAATTGTGAGGGAACTGTGCAGGGTATACCGACACGGTTGAAGCAGTAAGCTTTGTTAGTGCGACATATTTGTGAGTACCGGTAACCCTTGAGTTCAATCAAGGAGAGTACGGGGCCGCTGAGTGATGTCGTGAAGCACTAACGAACTCTTAGAACCTTAATTGACCATCTTAGCCTTTTTAGGGGTAGTGAGATGACCGACTTTGGTGCAGTCCGAAGTTGGTAGATACTCGATACTACACTCATTGAGGGTTGTTTTCTTGGAATATTTTGGTCACCAGTTAAGTGGCTAAACCAAAACAATGAACACAGAAAATAATCCAATGATATTGAGCTCCTTAGAACCCGGTTTCTATGTTAGGACAGGATGAGCCAACTAACTTCAAGAGGGTACTTACCTACAAACCCCATGCAAGCCTAAACCTAAGGACTTGTTTGCTTTGTGTGAATATGATTACCTGTATATACACTTACTTGTTTTTGCATACATGTACATAACATCATGACATCATACCATAGAATTTTTTCACTAACCATTTCAAGGATCTCAAGGGTTCTTTTGATGCAGGGTTACGTTGAACCAGAGGTCTACCAAGAGGCAAGAGTTTTCTCCTCTAAACAAATGCCATCAAAGATCAAGTGCAACAACTTGAATCAGGGGCTATGACCCACTTGACATGGTGAGCTTGATTCTCGTGGAAAGACATCCACCGGTGCAAAGTTCTCCAATCAAAGATCGAAGTCCAACCTCTAACATTCTCCTGTGTTTACCCCAAGAGATCCTTGAAAGCATTGCATATATATATCATACATATCATTGCATAACAGGTTTCTCCCATACAGGTTTCCTTATCTTCCTACTGTTTATTTCAGTAAGATGGATATGGAAAAAACGGTGAAAGATCTCCAAGCTCAAAACGCTCAATTCCAGCAAATGCTTCTGGCTATGGGTAAAGGGAAAGAGGATCTGAAAGCTCTTCTTCTCAAAGACAAGGGGGTCAGTCTTGAAGAAGACTACAATTTGGAGATTGATGAAGCTGACTACTCCGAGGAACAATATCCTCCCGCTGATGACAAGTACAAACAGTTGGAGGATCGCCTTAATGCTATGGAGGTTCAACAAATACCTGGCTTGGATTTAGGAGACATGGGTTTGGTTCCTGGATTGGTCATTTCGCCAAAGTTCAAAGTCCCTACCTTCGCCCTGTATGATGGAGTCTCTTTCCCTAAGATGCATCTAAAGTCTTATGCCCGCAAGATTCAACCATACACAACTGATCCAAAGCTTTGGATCCATTTCTTCCAAGAAAGCCTGGTAGGGACTTAACTCGAGTGGTTCTATCAATTGGAGAGTTCTCGCATCCACACCTAGAAGGACTTAGCTTTTGCTTTTTACAAACAATATCAGTACAATGCTGATCTTGCACCTACTCGTGTCCAATTGCAGAACACGACCATGGGTTCTGACGAGAGCTTCAAGGGATATGCCCAAAAGTGGAGAGATCTGGCTGGTAGGGTGCAACCCCCTTTAACTGACAGAGAGCTGATTGACATCTTCATGGGAACTTTGACAGGGCCTTTCTTCAATCACTTAATCGGAATCTCCTCAGCTGGGTTCACCGAGCTAATACTAACCGGTGAAAGGGTCGAAGCTGGCATCAAAAGTGGAAAGATCCAAGGAGCTACACCCTCCGATGCTCAGAAAGTTCCCTACAATGAGTAGGAAGTGTCCAATGCAGTGACTGGTTAAAAGAGTCGTCATGATCGACATGTAGGGGCAATCCTGATCTCTGATCCCACGACTGTTCAACAAAAACGGGGCAAGAGGCGTAGGGTGAGATATCAAGAAAGGCAGTATACTGACATCAACATGCCTTTGTCTCAAGCATTACAACATTTGCTGAAGTTGAAGCTAATCACACTAAAGGATCCTCCTCAAAATCCTGATACTTCCTCTTCCAAGTATAACCCGAGTGTGAGATGTGCCTACCATTCTGACAGTCTTGGGCATGACACCGACAGCTGTTGGACCTTGAAGAACCAAATTCAAGACTTGATTAATGCCGAGGAGATCAAGTTTTGACCCTCCGGAGACTCCAAATGTGATCACTGATACTATGCCAAATCATTGGGAGCGCCTTTGTTTCATTTGAATTTTCAAAGTTATAATTTCTTTTGTTATTCAAACAATTATCTATTAATGTAAAACTTTGTTTCATTAATGCATTGCATATGTTTGTCTTGATTTGATCCACTCATTTTCATTACACTTGAACTATGCTTTATACTGTCTTTATGATATTTGACTCTTGATAAAAAGCTGCAAGCCTTTAGAGGGAGGATGACGAAACAATACCATAATCTCATACATTATGTTTTTGAACAGACCTTGCTGATGATGTACAGGCATTTCCTTCAATTCCCAAACACTGGAGTTATAAGGAAGATAATCCCTAGTCAACCCCTTCGAGCCAAAGAAGTAGGAGTTTTCTGTTCTAAACAAATCGAAACCTTTGATTTAAACCTGGGGCAGGGTAGTATATAAGTTAATTCAAAAAAAGATGTGCATTAAAGTCGCAAACTCTCAGTTCGTAACACAACGAACGACATCAACAAAAAAGCATTCCTCTGGAATCAAAAGGCAGTGATGGTTCCTTATCTCATAGGCAGTCATTATCTCTCAAAAAAGAAAATCCCACTGAGCCAAAACCTATAAAGGAGGCTGAAGAAAGTTGGGGAATCCCGCTGACTGTAATCTCGAAAACAGAAACAGTCAAGCAAAAGTTAGGGATAACAAACCAAAAGAAAGAGGTCATTACAAATCCTCAACAACATGAAAAATGTTGCAAAAGGAAAAGAAGATGATGACTGTCTTCCAAATTCAATTGGGGAACCATCACCCAAAAAGTCGTTCCAAATTCGAATGGAGTTCGACACACAATTAACTGAGTTTAGGGTTGAAGAACATCACGAAGAGCGGGTGGGTAAAAATATACTTTGAGCCTTTATCCTTTGTTTCTTAAACCGTGAACCAGGCCACGTTACAACCCTTCAAAAGTCCTAATTGAAGCATGGGTTAGTTCGAAAGCATACTGTTCAAAAGGTATCCTGACTCCTGTAAGGCTTTGCTCTAAATCTTGTGTTGATTTGTCTTATAAAAAGTTTTCTGCTAAAAAACGCATTTTTCAAAACTTCGAGACAAGCATAAACTTTGCATTATTTGAATATCGTTGTTTGCATTTGGCTATTTGTTTGACAGCGGAGAAATTCACACAACGAATATCCGATGAACGAAAGCTCTCTCAGTGAACAACATCACTTCAAAAAGGATGACACCTCCATTGACAAATCTCCTATCAACAAGGGGGCATGGCATGTCACTATCCAGCACACCTGGGGCAGTCCAGTCAAGGTTTCAACAGATCTTTCAAAAGTTCAGTTAACCTGGGGCAGTCCAGTCAAGGTTTCAACAGATCTTTCAAAGTTCAGTTAACCTGGGGCAGTCCAGTCAAGATTTCAAAAAAATCTCTCAATTGCAGATTAACCTGGGGCAAGTCTCCGTCACCATCTCTTGGGGCATTCGAATGTCAATCTCAAGGGTTAAGAACAGACCAAGTCTCCTGGTAATATCACAAGCATATGATACTAGGGGCAGTGATGACACCTCTCTAGCAGACCAGCAATCATGGGTTTATTTCCCCAACATTTGTCAAGGATTTATTCTCCAGAACAAATTACATTTCAACAGCATTCTTAACATATGCAGTCTGATCGAAAGATTCCTTCATCTTTTAAAGTAGTAATCATCAAGGTTCCTTCATCTTTTGAAGTAGTAATCATCAAGGTTCCTTCATCTTTTGAAGTAGTAATCATCAAGGTTCCTTCATCTTTTGAAGTAGTAATCATCAAGATTCCTTCATCTTTTGGAGTAGTAGTCATCAAGATTCCTTCATCTTTTGAAGTAGTAATCATCAAGGTTCCTTCATCTTTTGAAGTAGTAATCATCAAGGTTCCTTCATCTTTTGAAGTAGTAATCATCAAGGTTCCTTCATCTTTTGAAGTAGTAATCGTCAAGGTTCCTTCATCTTTTGAAGTAGTAATCATCAAGGTTCCTTCATCTTTTGAAGTAGTAATCATCAAGGTTCCTTAATCTTTTGAAGTAGTAATCGTCAAGGTTCCTTCATCTTTTGAAGTAGTAATCATCAAGGTTCCTTCATCTTTTGAAGTAGTAATCGTCAGGGTTCCTTCATCTTTTGGAGTAGTAATCGTCAAAATTTCCTTCATCACCTGCTGGAAATTACAACCACCAACAAATAACAGACAACTGAAAAATCTGTTTCTCTCAAGAATGAAGACTCTCATCCTTAAAACCTCAGAAGATTGGTATACTCCCAGTTTCTGACCGTTAACAGCATGAAGATTCTCATCACCTCAGAAGATTGGTACACTCCCAATTTCTGAGCCCCAACAGAATGAAGACTCTCATTCTCAAAGTGGCATATAACCTGAGTCCTCAATTCCCCAAACAAGTTTAACTTCAGGATCCTCAGCAGAACAAGAGCTTTCTCAAAGCTGATTTCCCCAGCCAGAGAGCTTTACAGAATCTAATTCCCCTCAGAGTCAAGTTTCAAGATCCCCAGTGGAGCTAAAACTTCCAACTATCAATCCCCAAGCAGAATGAAGACTCTCATTCTCAGTTCCTCACAGGATATTCGAATATTCTCCAGTGAAGATCTCCTTAAGACAGGAATCCCCAGTAGACTGGCATACAACCCAAGCTCCTGATTCCCCAACAGCGGTCCCAGGACTTCTCACTTTCAACAATCAAGAGATTCTTGCAATCCCCTGCAGCAGTCAAGGAATTACTTTCCCTGGCAGCAGTCAAGATTCTTTTGTCTCCAGCCATCCAGGATTCATCTATCCCCAGCAAGATAGCTCGTCAGCTTACATGCGCATTCATCACATTCATATCATAAAAATTGATATAACATACATTGCATCATGCATCATGACATTGCATACAACTAACTCTTTACCTTTGCAGGAAAGATCAGTCGACAGACAAAGATCTTAATCTTCCGAGATTCCTTCTAGAGATAGTTCAGATGTGACCCAGACATGGCGATATTCTGATACTTATTCCAGATTCACCCAGAGATAGTTCAGATGTGACCCAGACATGGCGACATTCTGATACTTCTTCCAGATTCATTCAGATGCAGTTTTACACGGACTCATCATCAGGAAACCCTACACCGGTTCCTTCTCCACTTCTCAACTTTTGAAAAAAGTTTACGGACGCTTCCCAACAACGGATGCTGCTCTATTGCTTACTCAACTTCAAGACTTCTGAAAACAGTTTACGGATTCTCCAAACACGGATGTTAATCTATCGCTTGTTCAGATTCTTCAACCATTGAAAACAGTTCACAGATGCTTCCCAATACAGATGTCAATCTATTGCTTATTCAGACCCCCAGTTCAGAGATGTTCCAAAACATGGATACCTTTCTGATACTCGTCCACTCACCAACGACATACTGTTCAACAAACACTTCCAGATGGCATCTCTAAGCCCATCACCAAATGGCATCTTTAAGCCCATCCTCCTACCAGCAACTTCCGGATGGCATCTCTAAGCCCATCCCCCGACAAGATTCTGTCACATCCCTAGATGGCATCTCTAAGCCCATCACCAAATGGCATCTTTAAGCCCATTCCCTCAACCATCACATCACCGAGTGCAAATATTTTGGGCACTCTAGTGTCCAATCTCCTTTTACCCTCGAGTCGCGAAAGGCAAGCTTGCCAATCTAACTCTTCAGGTTCAAGAAGATTGAACAGGGGCAACTGTTGTACCCCAAAATTTGCCCTCCAATTTTTCCAAAAGAAATCACAGCTTCGGGCTTTTCCTGATTTTTCAGAATGGCGTAAGAATCAGTCAAACAGACTTTTCTCACCAGTCAGACAAATTTAGGGTTTTCATGGACTCTGGAATAGTTCAAGCAAATTATTAAGGTTTGGTTGAGTTTGGCTCAAAGTTTGATCAGTCAGGCGTTTCTTTGGTGTTAAGTCAAGAATTAGGGTTTTGCGCGTGCAATTTCAGAAGAGTTTGAATCCAGTGTTCTAATTGGTTGTTACACTGTTTTGACATTTGTTCAAATTTTTTGTCTAAACATCTGGGATAAACGCTAAGGCATTTGATTTGAGATGGGATAAAAGCTGAGGCATTTGGATTGAGAACTTGCAGGGTTTGATTTAATCAGTAAAGGCAAAAGAATAAGGATGTTTGTTTGATTCGACTGTGCAATGCTTATGGCTATTTGAAACGCCGGGTTTATTATTGATTGATGCTAAGACCACAGTGTTTATTAATTGTTTATTTATTCTAAGTTAGAATAATTGGGATTTATTTCCATTTTATTATAATTTAAGAATTATAAATAATTAAATAAACATTTGAAGAAGAATTAAAAAGGATTAAACTTTTATTTACTTTTAATTGTTGAGTACAAATGTTATTTGAATACATTTACAGTATTTACAAATAATGTTATTACAAATAATTAAAGGTAAAATAAACCTATATCCTAAGTTTTCTAAATCTTCATCCTCTATTGCTGCCCCCCATTGCTCAATTGATTTTCATCTGCAAAAACAAAGAAAGGGGAAAAGTCAAATGCAGATGAATTAAATAAAAAGGCAGACATATATTTTAAAATTCATCATTAAAAGTGACTGGCCGGAATCAGTTGTTCACCCTCTCTGCAAATCACAAGAATTGCTCTTGGTTCACAAAGAGGGATAGAAATATGTTTTGCAAATTAAAAATGCATAAAGCTGCATAGTTCATAATTCCAAATTGTCAACCAAAGTTTTCAAACTGAATAACCAAGTCCAAAAAGCAAAGTTGTCAAAATTCCAAACTAAGTCACAAATTGCAAACTGAACTGCACATGTCTAACCAAGTTTAAAATGTCAAACAAAGCTATCAAAAGGCTATCCAAAAAAGCTGTCAACAAAGTACACAAGATGTGCAGAAAATCTGGAAAAAGAAGATAAGAGATATGCAAAGCAAAACCAAAGTGCAAGCAACATTCTAAATCATCACTTTCCAAGGCCAGTACTTTTTCAGAATAGTACATCTAAAGCAATAAAAATGCTTTTTAAAATCTGTGGAGAGAGAGAAAAAAGAGAAAAATAAGTAGAGGCTTACAGGCTGGAGGCTTAGAAAAAGATATAAACAAGCATATCTGAACACAGTAAGAGGGGGCAGAATACACAAATAATAACACAAACCAAATTGTAACATTGAAACATTGCAAACTGCCTCCAAAACCAAAGGAAACCCTCCAAAATCTGTGTTCTCAAAAAAACCAGAAGCACACAAAACTGGAGCCTCATGCCTGCCTAAAAACCAGAACCACCTCAAACCTGCATAAGTTATAAACACAAGCCTGAAGCCAGACTTGCTTCATCAATACAAACATACAAAGCCTAAACATCCTGCAACATACAAGCCTGATAAACCAGAAAAAAGGCCAAGCATCAAAAGCCAAACAAGCTTATAAATTGTTCATACCAAAAACCTGTTAACACCTCAAGCCATCAAAATCTGCCTGAACTGTTTCAAACACAAGCAAACAGCCATACAAACATATCAAGCCTAAAACCACAAGCATTCACCTGCATAAACAGCAGTCCATACAAACTGAAGCAAACTCAGAATACCAAAAGCCCCAAACCTGTTCAAGCATATCAAGCCTCAAACAAGAGCCCTTATTCAAT
Organism: Vicia faba; assembly: GCA_948472305.1. Taxonomy (NCBI): domain Eukaryota; kingdom Viridiplantae; phylum Streptophyta; class Magnoliopsida; order Fabales; family Fabaceae; genus Vicia; species Vicia faba. The sequence goes on from OX451741.1 coordinate 1,173,156,194, forward strand.
CCAGAACTCACCATCAAACTAGAAAAAGCTATCCAAACATCCAACCCAAACATCCAAACAAGCCTAATAGTTGCCTCAGAATATGATCATCATAGGCTAGTAAAACAAACATTCTCAGCATTGATTCATCATTGGAAATCATCAAAGAACACCAAAAAGAGAGGAAAGCATATCAAGCATATCAGGCATCTCAGAGTCAAACAAGTCCTAAGCTCTCAGAACTGAGTTCATCATTGAGCAAGCAAGCCAGCAATCAGAAGCAAGTGGAAGAGGAAAAGAAGTGTTCATAAACAGATAAAGCTAAGGGTTTTCAGAGTGTTCATCACAAAAACATTGAAAAGCAAATACAAAGTACCAGTTGTCCACAGAGCAAGCTCAACTTCATACTCCCTCGCCTTCAGCTGCCTGAGACACGCCTCCAAATCCGCCTCTCTTCCTCTCCAAGCGACGAACCCCAAAGGTAGTATCTCTTCCACTTTCTTTTCCACACCTCACACAGAAACAGGTAGCACATAAAGAATCAGTACATAAAAGGTTAAAAACATGCATGAACCAAACGAAACCCTAAAGTTGCGTTAAGTTTGAATCGTTACCTTCTTCGATATCGCCACCTACGTGACCATGGAGAGGAGGAAGCGATGATGGCATCTGGTAGCTGAGGCTAAGAGAGTAAATCAGAATCCATGGCGCAAGGAGAACGAAGAAGGCGATGCTAGAAACGGCGCCGCTCTAAGCCTGTAAATCTGAAAAAACCTAAGTTCTGAGACAAGAAATGAAACCCTAAACAATTGTTCAAACACGTTTGGGCCTTGCCCTGTCATCTGCCTAAAGCCCATTTGTTTTTCTGGCATTGTACCCCCAACTCTGGCATATGCACCCCCCCTATGGGCCTCTTTCCACACACAATCTTTTTGGGCCCAGCAAGATGCACCAAGCCCATTCAATCCTAACCCTTTTATTATTTACTTTTTTATATACTTATAAACAAACACTTTTTTTATAAACTAATTCTTTTCTTTGTCAAATAAACAATATATTAATACTAAATTTATTTTAACAATATTTTATTATACTTATCTTAACAATCTTTTTATTATACTTAAAAATGCATAAATATTCATTTTCTTAAACTTCCTAAAACATTTTTCTTTTCTTTAATTAAATCTTTTTCATACATAAAAGTATAAACTAAAATTCATAAAAATAGAATTTCTTAAACATTTTCTTTCCTTTTATTAAATCATTTGTTTGTACATATTAACAAAAAGCACAAAAAGATTAAATACTTTTTTCTTTAAAACTTTTGATTAATTAATCTTATACAAGTTTATAAAACATTAACCAAAACATAAAAATAAATGACAATACTTAATAATACATTAAGTTAACATTTTTATCACTTGTAAATAAATCACATACACTTACACAAATACTTTTCATACAATACATTTACTTGTCTTTTATTCTTATGCATTGATACATATTACATTTGAGAATGCGATTCGATTTGGTTGTAAATATATTTGGACACTACCATCCTGATAAGACTCATCCCCATTTGTAAATATTTGTACCCCCATTCCCGGATACTTATTTGTAATAGCGTAGACTTTAAATTCCCGCAATTTATCGCTTTCAAATTATACCATGTTTAGATCTAGGGTTTGTATGTGAATAAAATCAACCGCTAGATAACCTAATACAAAAAATGCATGACAATCAATACACTATTCACACTTGCACCCCTAGGGTAATCCCGCTTGTTGCCTTCCAAAATGGGCCATGCTTGCACGTTGAGCTTCTTTGGCAAAACAAAACGAATCAAATGATCATAGTCCCTCGATGACGCTTTCGAAAGTTGCCTACGAAATGATCATAGCCCCTTCAAGCAAAATTGCCAAAGACACTTGGCACCATTGCATTCATGGTCCATACGATGACCCGCGCCCGTCCCGTTAACATCCTAACACAAGATTGTCCACCAAATACAATGGTGGAACAAAACTGTTAAAAGGGTTAAAACATGAGAAAAATCTTTGAGTAAACTTATGGGTAGACAACTCTTAGTTACTTGATCAACTAGCAAAACACACTTGCCTACTTTTCAAAACCCACTCCACAACACACTTTCAAAAACAAACTTTCAAAAACATTTGAAATATCTTTTCGAAAAGACACACACCTTTGTAAAACATTCGAGTAAAAAATTGTTACAACGGTTGCCTAGACAAGGCATCTTTTTCAAAACATTTTCAAACACACACACATCACCATTTCAAGCAATTGAAAATCAAGGCAAGTGATCTAAAACAAGTAACTAAGAGCCCATGGATAACCATGGATGAAAAGGGTGCTAATACCTTCCCTTTTCATAATCTACCCCCCGAACCCACGAAACATCTCAAAAGGTTTTTCCTGTGCTTTTTAACCTTTCCTTTAGGATAAAATAAAAAGTCGGTGGCGACTCTTGCTAAACCGAACAAGTGCGAATACAAACGCAAAACCTCAAGTCAGTTCTCCCACCGTATCACAACTGGCCTTGAATGCAGATTTCAATAACTTTTTATGCTATTGTGTCTCTAATATGTGTGTTTGATTTATTGAGGGGGAAATTCTATTGATTATCTGGTTTGGCAGACAAAATGTCCTGACATCAGGAGAATTTAATTTTCTCAATGATTGGCCTTGAATGCAAATTTCACTAACTTTTTTTGTTGCCGTGTCTCTAATATGTGTGTTTGATTTATTTTCAAACTATTATTCTGTTGTTTTATTTGTTATGTACTAAAATTGTTTTAGCCAAAATTTGCCAAAGGGGGAGATTGTTATTTCTCTATTTTCATGATTGGCATTAATTTTTGTAAAACTAATTTAACAAGAAAACATGTTTAAAAGATGTTCTAAACTTGCAGTATGAACATGTTGGACACGATGTCATATCTAAGTATCTGACATCTTGTCTAATTCAACTGTTTTCTTGGAGTTATTATGTTATTAGTAGATCCTGAATATTGTGAGAATATTAGGATATTATATGTGCCATCTAAGACAAATGAATCTAGAGTTTCCGTTTGCTTTTAAGAAGATTAATTTGTTTCATTAAATTTTGAAGACATTTTAGGAAACAAATCATTGGAGCCCTATTTCCATGCAGAAGTTTTCTACTGATTTTCTGCTACAGATCAACTGTGTTTTTTAAGCCCATATCGAGTTCATCAAAGGGTTACAAATGGAAGACTTCAACCCTAATACTGGTGTTGACCGTATTGTGTTTTTTTGAAAGTTTTTAGGGTTTTGTTCGTGTAAATTATGATCCACTCTTGTGTTGTTATGATACATGAGTTAGACTTTCTCTATTGGGTTGTAAGTTCTATCAACCATTCTAAAGCTTTTAAGTAATGAATGATTGTGTGTCTTTGAAGTGTGACTTCTGTTTTCTTTCTAAGTGTTTAAAATTTTTTAGTCACTGTTCTGTGATTGGAACGGATTTGAGAAAGGTCTCATAACTAGGTGAGTCTTAGGTAGAAGTTAAACACGCGTAGTGATTAAGTGAGTAGATTATAAACTAGGTGAAAGTTTAATGCTGGTATACAAATTGACACTACCTAGTTGAATTGGTCCCTGGCTTGGTATCCTTCATAGTAGGTGTTGTTGTACACCAAATTGGGTTAACAATTTTGTGTGTTCTTTACTTGTCTGCATTGTGTTCATCGTTTACCTTGTCATTGTGTGCAAATTCAGAAATTGGTGTCTCGACATCTCTTAGGACATTTGTGATGTGAAAAATAGAATTTCAGAAATAGTGTTTCCTACATCATTCGCATTAGTTTGTGTGATACGGTGGGAGAACTGACTTGAGGGTTTTGCGTTTGATCACAAATGTTGCGGTTAGCAAGAGTCACCGCCGACTTTTCTTTTATCCAAAAGGAAAGGTGAAAAAGCACAGGAAAGACCTTTGAGATTGTTTCTTGAGTTCGGGGGGTAGATTATGAAAAGGGAAGGTATTAGCACCCTTTTCATCCATGGTTATCCATGGGCTCTTAGTTACTTGCTAGATCACTTGCTTTTGTTTGAAATTATGCTTTGTGTGGTTTTTTGAAAGTATTTTGTAAAGAGATCATTATTTAGGAAATCTTTGTAATGATTCTCGTTCATAAGAATGTATACAAAGATGTTGATCTTTTGAAAATGTTTTCAATTTTGTAAGATGTTTGAAAGTGTATGTGATTGTTTTGAAAATAGCAAGGATGTTTGTTTTGAAATGGAGCAAGTAATTAGGAGCAACCTACCTACTCAAATGTCTTTCTTGTTCATTTCCTTTTCCTTTGACATTGTTGTCTTACCATTGATTTGGTAAGCAACCCTATCTTTGGATGTAAACGGGACAGACGTGGGTCATCGTATAGCCATGATTAGCAATGTTGCAAGGTATCATAGCATTCTTTTTGAGGGACTAAGATCATTTGTAAGGCAACTTAGATAGCGTCATCGAGGGACTATGATATTGTATTTGCTTGTTTTTGCTAAGATACCTTATATGCGTAATATAGCCATTTTGTATAAGGCAACCAAGTGGGATAACCCTAGGGGTGCTTGTATGCAAGTGTATTGTTTTCATGCTTGATTTTGTCTTGAATTAGGGTTTTCTATTTGATTGATTTTGTTCTTTCCATACAAACCCTAATTACTAGCATGTGAATATAAAGCATTTAAATTGCGTAAAATAAAAATACTAAGCTATTACATGATTTGTGGGAAGGGGGTGTACAAATTGAATGGGGATTGCAAGAATGTAAACCTAGTTAATCTATTACAATCAAATTGAATTGATACAATAATTGAAATAAATAAATGTACAAAAATAAATATGCAAGAATGTAAATGCAAAGAAAATGGATCTTTTTGTTTGGATTTTTTACGAGAAAAAGGGAAATTGTTTTAACCTAATAAATTTAAAGAAAATAATTAATTAAGTTTAAATTTATTAATAAAAGATTTTTGAATAAAACCCTAATTCTATTTAGTTGATTAAAAGAAAATAAGTTTAGAAAAAAGTATTTTTTGGTATTTTTGTCTTGAAAATATTTATGACATCATGAAATATTTTGTCTTTTTTATATCAAAAATAATATATTTTAATAGGTGTAAAAGAAAAATAAATATTAACCTAGTTTTAATTAAATTTACAAGGTGATTTGTAAAAAATAAATAAAGTATAATTAATAAAAATATTTTTTTGGTGAGAAAAAATAAAATAAACTAAATTAAAATGAAGATAATTTTTTTTTTATATTTCTTATGATTATTAGTGAAAATAATTAAGAAAAAAAATTAAGAAAATAAAATAAATTGGGCCAGGGGTGCATAAGTAGGCAGGGAGGTTAGTTAGTAAAAAAAACAAAAAGCCCAAAGGCCCAGGCGCCCTACAAAAAGGTCAAAAAATGCAAAAATATGTAAAAACACAAAATGGGTACCAATGGGGCTCGAACCCAGGTCCCATAGGTTAACAGGCGCGCGCTTTACCACTGGGGTGGCTATACATCGGTTCATATAAACAAAACCATAAATATGTAAGGCAAATCAAGTCCTGATGACTTCATCTTCAACCACCAGTCGGTGTACCTGTAACTTCTCAAAACTAGAAATCGTGAAATGCAAATAAGCTTGATTTAAAGTGCTGCAAGGATCAGGTTAGCTTCCTTGAGGTCCCAAGAAGCTAATGCAATGATTAGCTTGAGCTGAAAGTGGCTGAGGGGCTCTGAAGAAGTCAAGTTGCAGACCCTTGTTTTTGAAAGTGGAACTTGATGATGGAGGTGTTACAGTTGAGCAAATGGACTTTGGATGGTTTGTATTTGATATTTAGAAGCTTTTGGAAGTGAAAGGCCAAAGAACGCACGAGGGAATTTGGAGTTTGGTATGTAAAGTCAGAACTTGCATAACAATGGTGTTTTGAGACAATTTCGGGCTAGAGGGAGTTTAAGTGAGTTTAAGGGTCTTCAAGTTCATCTCCTAGCTCACAAATAGTGACTCTATTTATAAGCAACAAGTTTGGGATGCTCTAGTTGATCAGAATTCAAATTTGCATCCTTAAGCTAAACATGTGATTTTTTGACAAAACAAGTTTCAAAGTCTTGTGTACTTGCTAAGATAGAGTGGTTATGCTATAAACATACTTGCTTCTGACTTTGTGGATGGAGTGTGATCAGAGGGAACAAGTTAGAGGCTCAATGTGAACTTTATGCAAAAAGCTTGCTTTACAAGAATGGTATTGTTAACTTTCTTCCCAAAATGGCAATGTGAATTGGATAAAGCTTAAATCAATTGGATTATAGCTCAAAAGTTTGTGTAATCCATTAATTATGGAGTGACAAACAAGTTTGAGGCATGAAAAGCAAAGATTATGCAGCCTAACATTGAAATTGCATTTGTGCTCATCATGAAAATGACCTATAATTCAAGTGACAAAACACCAACTTCATCTCTTCGATTCTCCCTACTCAAGAATTATCTCAAGGAGTTCTTTGACATTTTGGAAAGCTTGAAATATTCTTTACAATCCATCTTTGAATTGCTTTTTAAGATTCCCATTGGAACTATATGAAAAATTGCCATGAAGTTAGGTCAAAGATCTGCCTAACTAGGGCAAAATTTCACTAAGTCTTTTTTAGTTCATGAGCATGTATTCATAAAATTATAACTTGAGATCTAAGCATTTTTAGGAGAAGTTATGTGAATCAAGGTTTTAGATTTCATAGAGATCTGTAACTTTCATGTTGGAAGTCTCCTTTGAATCATCTTACATCATAATGAAAAAATTGCTCAAAGTTATGAAAAAATAAGAAATTTTTGACACTTAGAAAAATTTCTAAGTTTAGAAATTTTGACTTTTCAAAATGAAATCTTGATTTCTTGATTTCTTGATAAATAAGTTTCCTATTTTGAAATGTTTTGATGAATTGTGATATTTGGTGCTTAAATTTGACCAAAAAGTCAAAGTTTGACTTTTCAGTATACAATTGACTTTTGATTAGTTTACTGCAAAATTCATCTGTCAATCCAATGGATTTGCAATGTTTTGAATCATGTCATTAGTTAAAAATTATGCAATTAGACTCTTAATATCATGCCTTAAACCAATTTACCATTTTCTAGGTCAAAAATCAGAAATTGCCCTTTCCCAGTCAAAACCCTAATTTTGACCATTTTGCCCTTTTGGAGATTTGATCAAATTTCTTGAAGAATTATGGTCTAAACTTGATCAAATGATACATATGGGTTTAAAATGTTGATGTGGATAAAAATTATGAAGTTTGACTGTAAATAGGCCATGGTTGAGTTTTTTTCCCAATAGGACTGATTTTTAGGTCAACTACTCAATTGACTGAGCAAAAATGTGATCCAAGGCTTGAAACTTGACATGAGTAATCTAGGGGGTTCATAATTGTCCATGAAAGTCATATGAAGCATTGATAGTTTAAAAATCCTTGTGCAAACTCAAACCCTAATTTTGGTCATCAGTGCCTAAGGAGGTGTCTTGAGTTGATCAAACCCTAGTGCAGTCTTGAGCCCAAGGAGATCTTGTGTGCAAATTCTTGATAAGTGAGAGGGAAATTTTTGGGGTACAACAACTGCCCCTGTTCAATCTTCTTAAGCCTGAAGGGTTAGATTGGCATGTTTTGCCAGTCGTGACTCGAAGGTGGAAGATGATTGGACACTAGAGTGCCCAGAAATTTGCACTCAGTGATGTGATGGTTGAGGGAATGGGCTTAAAGATGCCATTTGGAGAGGTGATGGAAAGTTTTTGGAAATGGGATTGTAGATGCCATCCAAGAGTGATTGTTGATATTGTAATTCGTAAGCTAGAAGAATGAGTATCAGAATGGCGTCTGTGTATGGAGCGTATCTGAACTGTATCTGGGAGCTGATTTTGAATGATTATCAAAATGGCATCCGTGTCTGGAGCGTATCTGAACTGTATCTAAAAGTTGAGTTTTAGTGAGTATTAGAATGGCATCCGTATCCGGAGCGTATCTGAATTGTATCTAAGAAGTTGAATCCGAATGAGTATCAGAATGGCATCCGTGTCTGGAGCGTATCCGAACTGTATATGAGAACTGAAAGTGAATGAGTATCAAAACAGAATCTGTGTCTAGAGCGTATCTGAACTATATCCAAAAGTTGAGTCTGAATGAGTATCAGAATGGCATCTGTGTCTGGAGCGTATCAGAACTGTATCTAAAAGCTAGTTTTGAATGAGTGTCAGAATGACATCCGTGTTTGGAGCGTATCCGAACTGTATCTGAAAACTTTGAACATTGTTAATGATAGCTGTTAATCTTAACCTGAAAAGGGTAAAATGTTAGCTAAAATGAAAAGTCATGTTGTATGAAATGTATGATATAATGCATTCGTTTTATCAATGTTTATGATATGTGGATGCAATGTATGCGTATGTGAGCTAGTTTGTTGCACTGCTGTTGGATTGGGGAAAATAAATCCCTGACTGTTGCTGAGGATATGGAGTATAAGTCTTCATGTTGTGAATTCTAAGTGTTGATGAATTTCTGCTTAGAGAAATAAACTCTGTTGTAAAGTAAATGCCATGTACTTCTTGCAAAATCCTGTTGGGAAATCCTGAGAAATTAAACGACTTCTACTGGGCATTAATAATTGGAAGTTTGTTCCGCTGGGAATTAAATTGCAAATTGTGGGGTATTTATGGAAATAGCTTAGAGAGATTTCCCTACCTCTTAAAGCCATTAGTAATTGTCTTTTATTTTGTTTATTTGTAAACAGTAATTATGTTCAAATGCATATGTTCAACAGTGAATCATTGGACGTTTTTGTAAACAAAACACAAGAGTAAAGAAAAACAGATAGTTTTTCACTTTTAAAGGAATATCTTTGCATTGACTTTGAGTAAGTATTTTTGTACAGTGAGACAAACATTCTAGTAGGAGAACACTGTCGTAAGAAAAAATGAAAATTTTAATACAAAGAAAAGATAGTTATGTGCAATAATCCCATGGGGTTCCCATTCTGTTATAGTCTTTGTATCTCTGAGCATCTTGTCTATTTGTTGCCTCGTCCGAAGATGATTGAATTGATTAGAACCTCTGAGTTTGCAGTTTGTCCATAAGGTGATCCAACGGTACATAGTCATACGATTTACATTCCCTAACTTTTGCCTGGACCGCCCTTTCGGGTTTTCAGTCCATCGGGAAACCCTTTTTTGCCCAAGTCACCCTTTCGGGTTTTCAACTTGCCGGGTGTATAGTTTTTTTTTTGTTTTATCCCTAATTTTTTCCCGAAGCTTTTTGGTTCGCCGGGATGCCCTTGTTTTTCCTAGGTATGTCAACCTAGCGGGTCACTTATGCGTAGTATCTTTTGATTATGTTTGTGTTTGCAGGATGCGGCAGGTCATCGCCATCCATGGTGGTTAAGATCATTGCCCCACCAGAGAAAATATTTTTGATTACAAATGGTCCTTCATAGGTAGGAGTCCATTTTCCCCTGGGATCACTTTGTGGCAGTATGATGCGTTTGATCACTAGATCTCCAACTTGATACACTTGGCGTCTGACTTTCTTGTTGAAAGCCTTGATCATCCATTTTTTATGCATTTGACCCTGGTAAACAGCAGTAAGTCTCTTCTCATCAATCAAGTTCAGTTGATCAAGTCGAGTCTGAATCCAATCGTCTTCGTTCATCCCTGCATCCTTCATAATTCTCAGAGAGGGGATCTGGACTTCAATAGGCAAGACAACCTCCATGCCGTATACCAAAGAATAGGGTGTTTCCCCGCTTGATGTGCGAGCGGTGGTACGATATCCGTGGAGAGATAATGGTAGTATCTCATGCCAGTCTTTGTATGTGACTGTCATTTTCTGTATGATCTTTTTAATGTTCTTATTTGCAACCTCGACAACACCATTCATCTTTGGCCGGTAAGGGGAAGAATTGTGATGTTGGATCTTGAATTGCTCGCACAAGGAGGTGATCATAGTGTTGTTGAGATTTGTACCATTGTCAGTGATGATCCTTTCCTGGATACCGTATCGGCAAATGAGATTTTGCATGATGAAACGGGCAACAACATTCTTGGTAACAGAAGCGAAAGAAGCTGCCTCCACCCACTTTGTAAAATAGTCAATGGCCACTAGGATGAAGCGGTGTCCATTAGAGGCTGTTGGCTTGATTTCCCCAATCATATCAATCCCCCACATAGCAAAGGGCCAAGGAGTCGTCAAGAAATTCAGAGGAAGTGGAGGTACGTGCACCTTGTCAGTGTAAATCTGACACTTATGGCAAGTTCGAGAGTGTTGATAGCAATCTGCTTCCATGGTAGACCAGTAATAGCCTGCCCGTAGGATTTTCTTTGCCATCGTATGCCCACTAGAATGGGTGCCAAAAGTGCCTTCATGTAACTCAGTCATGATCCTTTCTACTTCAACCTTGTCTATGCATCGAAGTAACACATAGTCATGGTTGCGTTCGTAAAGAATGTCGTTACTAAGGAAAATTTTAGCAGAGAATCTCCTTAAGAACTTCTTATCATTGATTGAAGCTCCTTTTGGATATTCTTGAGCCTTGAGATACTTCTTGACTTCGTGAAACCAAGGTTGGTCCACTACTTCTTCAGTATTAATCTCGTGATAGTGCGCTGGTTCCTCCATTCATTTCATGGTGATCTGGGGAGCCTCGTTATCCCAATTAAGTTTAAACATAGATGACACTGTGGCTAGAGCGTCTGCTAGCTGATTTTCTTCTCGCGGGAAATGCTCGAAGGTAATCTTCTCAAAATGTGGTAGCAACGTCAAAACATGTTCTTTGTAAGGGATAAGGTTTGGGTGTTTGGTGTCCTATTCCCATTTGATCTGGCTGATAACCAAAGATGAGTCTCCGAATACATTTAAAGATTTGATCCCCATATCTATGGCAGCTCTGAGACCAAAGATGCATGCTTCGTATTCTGCCATGTTGTTTGTACAATTGAAGTAGAGTCTTGCGGTAAAGGCATTATGACACCCTTCCGGAGATATGAGTACAACATTGATACCAATGCCATGTGCATTGGATTCCCCATCAAAGAATAGGGTCCATCGGGATCCTTGTTCAAGTCCTTCATATGGCCTGAATTCTTCACAGTTATTTACCGTCATGATGTCTTCATCTGGGAATTCAACCTTCATGGGCTGGTAGTCTTCCACAGCATGGTGAGCAAGGTGATCAGCTAGTACACTGCCCTTTATGGCCTTCTGGGTAGTATACTGTATGTCATATTCCATCAGGATCATCTGCCATCTCGCTATTCTCCCAGAAAGAGCAGGCTTCTCGAAGATGTGTTTTATCGGATCCATTTTAGATATTAACAAAGTAGTATGAGTCAGCATATACTGTCTTAGTCGGCGAGCAGCCCATGCCAGAGCGCAACAAGTTTTCTTGAGCAGTGAATATCTGGTTTCACAGTCGGTAAACTTTTTTCTCAGGTGTTGTACCCCAAAATTTGCCCTCCCATATTCTTCAAGATTTGGCAAGATCAATCTCCAGATGGTTCAAAATCTCTCAAGGGTTGCACAGTCCAATTGCCTCCTAACACAGTCAAAATTAGGGTTTTGGTTCTTGCAAAGAAATTGAGGTTTCCAAGGGTCCAATCAAGTCCCACGTGCCTATATACATTGTCAAGCATCCATATGTCAAGGTTCAAGACTCACAGCATCAAGTTGCACAGTCAAAAACCCAAATTGCTTCACAGTCAACTGCAGGGGCAAAATGGTCATTTGACAGTCAAAAGTCAAAATTTTTGGTCAACATCTTATTTTGAAGCCACAATCATCATTTGGTCAATTCTTGATCATGATTCTACAAACATGGCTCAAAAAGTCTCAAGATGCAAAAGTTTCTATTTTTGGACAATTGAAAAGTCAACTGCAAATTGACCAAGGCATAACTTCCTCATGGTTTATCAGAAAAATCCCATCCAAAGCTCATTTTTAAGGGGATGACATTTCCTACAACTCATCTTCACACTCCAAGTCCAATAAATGCTCTCACAAAAAGTTATCAATTTCAACATTATAGGTCATTTTCAAAAATCAACAAAAAGGCACTTTAAGTCAAAGACCATAACTTGAGATTGGTAAATCAAAATGACATGGGACCAAAGGAATTGGTTAGAGGACTTCAAGACCTTTCCAAAATGTCAAAGAACATGTTCATAGCTTCAAAATTGAGCAAGATATGCATTGGAGAATTTGGGAAATATTTGAGAACTTTCAAAAGTCAACTTTGCCTAAAACACTTCAAATTTGCTAATGGGCCTCAAATTCTTCCTTGAATCATTACCCAAAGCCTATGCACGACCCATTGAGCTCAAAATGATTTATTTTCTTATTTTTAATTAATTAATTGGATTTATATTTATATTAATTCATTTAATTGGTTTTAATTATGAGAAAATTCAAAGATATGCTTTTTCAAATCTTTTTATGCAGCAAATATACTCCACACATGCTAAGGATTTCGTGCATCACTCAAGGGGACAAGATCTTCCATAATTGGAAAGGTTTTCATGGAAAAAAGATTGAAAATCACGTAATTGAAAATCAAATATTCAAGTCATTAATCCATGGACTTGTGGGCTTATTTTTGACCTAGAATCATTCACATACATATGCAAGAGCTAACCCTTAAGCTAGAGACACGAAAAAGCTGCTGAAAGTCAATAATCACTTTGCAAAATTTTAAGGAAAACTTGAAAACTGAAAACCTATTTGCAGTGTCTTTCCACGCCTAAAAAGGATTCCACCACCTTGCCTGAGTCTCCAGGAGTCTATTGCAATCAAGAACAAGCTTCTATACCCAAGGAAACGGTAGAACAGAGTCACGTTTTTCACAAATATTTCCATAATCGAATTCTACTTTCTATGCATCATTGCTATGTTTTGATCATTGATTTGTATTACTGACATCTCCCTGAAACTTTTGGTATAGTTTAATTGTACTAAAACTGCTTGTATCAAGATCTGCCATGAATGACATTTAGGGTTTTCGAGTTTTCAAAATAGGGCTTTCTTGTAGAGGAAAAATCCGGCCCTGAGACCTATACAGTTGAATTCAGGAGCTCAATACGGTTTGAATGGAAACCTCGCGCTCAATTTATGTGACTCACAGAGCTGTTCGCTATTTTTCACTATTGCACTTAGTGGGGGTTTAAAACCCCCGCTATCTTGTTCATGTTGCAGGTAAAAAAGACGAAGAAGACAATAGCTGTCCAAGCGCTATTGGGGTATTCAAACTTTAGCGCGTTTTTTCATTATCCCAGCATAATTGGAATTTTTCATATATTATATTTGTTGTCTATCATGTTAACAAACGCGCTTAGTGGCTCAGTTGGTTGGGAATGTGGCTGGCAGGTATAGGGACCTGGGTTCGATCCCCAGGTCCCCCCATATAATTGAAATTTTTTGTTCTATTGTATTCCAATGCAGCTTCCATCAAACGTTCCACCATACATGCTCATGCGCTAGCCTGCCAAGTGGCTTCAAGGTCCACTCCAGTGGCCTCAGAATGAAATCCAGGGTGTACCCCAGTCAACTAATATGCACACAATCATGGAAAGTCAAACGAACTTTGTCTTAATGGGCCTGAATTACTTCCAAAAAACCTCCATTTGGGCCTGACACCCCCCTTGGTTTGTATAAATTTATTTTCTTTTCTTTTCTAATTCTTTTAATTCCTTTTTCTATAATTATTATTAATTCACTAAAAAAAATTTTTCCATAATAAAAACAGAAAATCAAATTGTAAAATATATTTAATTATTATTAATTTCACCACTAACATTTTTTTTGTAAATAAATTCAATTAACTTTAGTTTAATTTAGGTTTAAATTCTAATACTTTTCTTAACAAATAAAATACGTAGAATTAGGTTTTTTATTTTTTTGACATTTTTATCTTTTTCTTAAATTAATTATTAATCATCACTATTTATCATTATTATTAATCATCATTAATTTTTATACATAAATATGTAAATTAACTAATTAGTTTAAATTAGGTCAACTTTGACGTTTTATTAATAATTAAAATAATTTAGAACTAGGGTTTCACTAACTTTAATTTTAATTCTTTTCTTTATTTTCATAAATACCAAAAACATAAAAAACACTTTATTTCCTTTAATTAAATAATTAATTAGGTTTTAATTTCATTTAATTTCAAGCAAAGGGTCAAAACCCTTGGACGTTCCAATTTATTCTCTCGCGCATTATTTTCTTATTGATTATTATGTAACTGCTTTCCGGATGTAATAGTAATTAGGTATTTTATTTACTTTCCGCATATTTATCAAAAACGGGTCTTTGTATTTTGGCGATGTATAGACCCGCGCCTTGTAATAGCGTAGCTTTTATATTTCCGTCTTTTAATTTTCCGCACTCCTAACTGCTAAACTTGCATGAAAGAATGTATGTTAACTAAAAACAACGCGTAGCTCACCATGCCCTGATCAAAGATAAACTTAACATGAAAACAACACACAAATACACACACCACTTCTAGGGTACGCCTCACTTGTTGCCTTCGAAACGTGGTCGTCAAGTATAGGACGTTTTAGCGGTCCTTATGTCCATGATCCAGTTGCCTCGAAACAGTTGCCTCGAAATAGTTGCCTCGAAACGGTTGCCTCAGATTAAAAAGGATCTAGGACGTAAGGGTAGCTTCTAAGGTGTCCTACTGTTGCTTCGGTGACCACACTGTCCCTACAATCGAATTGACCCGAACACCTCCAACGGTGGTGCTACCTACCTTTCAATGGTGGGATGACACTACCTTAAGGACTCTTACACAGCCTAATTCCTTAGGGTAGGTAGATGACTCATGGATACTTGCTCTCTAAAAAACAAATCAAAATCTTTTCACACTGACACTTTCAAAAAACTTCCAAAACAAATTTTTCATACACTCTTAAGGACAGATACAAGAGTCACTCAGAAATCTTTCAATGAAACTTTTGCAAAACCCACTCACATTTTGAAAAGCAAACATTTTGAAAACATATGAGTAAGTATCTAAGAGCCCATGGATAACCATGGATAGAAAGGGTGCTAACACCTTCCCTTTCTATAAATCTACCTCCCGAACTGAGAAACAATCTCATAAGGAATTTTGTTGTGCTTTTGTCCTGTCCATGTTGGAGAAAATAAAAGACGGTGGCGACTCTTGCTTCCGCGACATTTCGTGAACCAGCTTTAAACAGTCAGTTCTAAATCCACCGATCACAGAACTGGCGACTCTGCTGGGGATACTTAAAGTGAGGTGTACCTTAGGATAGCTTATACTTGTGTTTTCAATTGCTGTGTTTTGTTTTCTTTATTATTATGGGCATTGTCTTGGAGTTACATAGATCCTAACCCGGATCTGGGGATACCCTGTTAGGTAGCATAAGTTGTGAGGGACCTGTCCGGTGTAGAGCGACACGGGTGAAGCAGTGGCTACGTTGGTGTGGCACCTTGGTCTGTACCGATATCCCTTGTGTTGCAACGAGGAGAATATGGGTCTTCTGAGGAGTCATTAAGCACCAACCGACCTTAGAACCCTAATTGACCCAACTCGGCCATAGAACAGTAGCAGTATGCTACACCCATTGAGGCTAAACTCTCGCGATGGTTCTGGCTGCAAGAAAAGATTGCGATGTTGGAGTTATGACCGATTGAGGGTAGTCAGTGATATTGGGATCCTCTAGAACTCGGTTACTTTTGATAGGACAGGCTTAACCAACAAACTGAAATAGGGTAGTACCTGAACTTCATGCTGGCCTAAACCCTAAGGGTTGTCTTGTGTGACTTGTGTGCCTTATCATGTTTGCCTTTGTGAATATTTGTGGTGTGCTTTATCATAACATCATGCCATCATAGACATTGCATGCATCCTGCATAAGGACTGACCATTTCAAAGACAAGAGGGTTTCACCTTTGCTCTGTTTTGTAGAACATCATGATGCCTGTGTGAAGGAACACTATTCGGTTCAATTTTGTTCATCCACCTGAGTTGCTTGAAGAATTGGTTAGCAGAATTCCTAACACCACTTCCTTCATCCAGAGGCATGGTTCTCTTCTCGGCTTAGTCACTGCAAAGTGGGACCAACAACTGATGAGTGTCTTGACCCAGTTCTATGATCCCTTGTATAACTGCTTCACCTTTCAAGACTTCCAGCTGGTCCCTACCCTGGAAGAGTTCTCTGATTTGCTGGGTATCCCTATCTTGGATCAGACTCCCTTCACTGGTTGGGAAAAGACTCTTAGGCTTGAGGAGATTGATGCAGCCCTTCCTTTGACCCACAAGGAAGTAATGGACAACTGGGTGACTAGAAGCAGAGTTAAGGGTTTCTTGGCCAAGTTTCTGATCGGTAAAGCTAACAGTTTCTGGAATGACTTATACTTTAGGGCGTATGAAGACATTCTGGCTCTCTTAATCTATGGTCTGGTTCTGTTTCCTAATCCTGATAACTTCATTAACATCACTGCCATAAGGATCTTCATGTCTCGGAACCCTGTGCCCACACTCTTGGGTGATATCCTGCAACAACTCTATGCTCGTACTGCCCGAAGACGAGGAACTCTGTGGTGCTGTATTCCCTTGTTAGTGAGGTGGTTTATTTCGCACCTCCCTAAGTTCGTGCTGAAAAACAAAGAAGGAAGAGGCTGGGCTCATAGGTTAATGTCTCTCACTGATAATGACATCATTTGGACTTTCAGGGGTTTGGATGAGATAGCTGTTATTGATCGTTGCGGAGAATATCCTAATGTTCCTCTGATTGGTACCCAAGGAGGAATCTCTTATAATCCATGTCAAGCTCTCCGTCAGTTTGGAAGAGCCAGAAGAACAGGGCCTCATGAGATGTTGGTGCCTCACATCAGTTTTGAGTTCCAGGTAGATAGTGACGAGCTGTGTCGTAGGTTCATCAAGGCTTGGGACAAAATTCACAAAGCTGACCCACATGAGTTGGGACCGAAGACTTCTCTACCTATGGAAGCCTACTACAAATGGGTCCGCATCCGTGCTCAGAATTTAGGTATACCATATGAAGCTGTCAAACCCATCATTCTTGAATATCTTGATAGAGATGGGGCTCCTCCAACTGTTCTCCCTCCTCAGATACCTACTGATGTTGATACACTAAAGAGGTCTTGGGTGCAACTACGAGAAGAATAGGATTCTTATCGAGAAAAGTTCAACAAGCAGGAATTGAAAATCCAGAAGCTGACAAAGCAGTTGGAGAATGAGCGAGCCTTGAATGACTACATCCGTACTGAGAAGAGGAGACATTGGGATCACTGATGAGCTTTGGATGTTCTTTCACAGTTTTTATTTCCCCTTTCAGTATTTCCATTTTATGTAACGCCTAAAGGCAATCTGTTGAATAATTTAAATTTCAAAGTTGAATCTAATAAAGTGTGTTCCTTTTTGTTTACAAAGTTGAATCCCGATTGTCTTTGAAAACATAAGTCATACGCATTCCATTCATCATGTGCATCACAGTTACTCTTCTTTTCAGGTTGCTTAATGTTCTTCACTGTTTATTTCAGCAGCTACCATGAATCCTGAGTCATCTACTGAGCAATCCATCAAGGCCCTCCAGGCTCAGAACGCCCAGTTCCAAGAGCTGATCATGAGTTTAGCCCAAGGTCAAGAGGAATTGAAGGCTCTGCTGGTCAAGAAGAAGAAGAAGAGAACTGTACTATTCAACACTGGCCGGAGGTTTGGCAATACACTGCAAAATGAGGTTGATCAAGCTGGTTCTTCTGTAGGGAAAGGCAGTCCCCAGGGGGGAAGGGTTCCTAGTCCGGTGGTTTCTGACAACGAGACTGATTTCAATGAGGAGCAGTACCCTCCAGCTAAAGACAAGTACAAGCAGTTAGAGGATCGCCTGAATGCCATGGAAATTCAACAAGTGCCTGGGCTGGATTTTGGAGACTTGGGTCTATCTTCTGGTGTGGTGATCCCACACAAGTTCAAAGCACCATCTTTCGCAAAGTATGACGGGGCGTCCTGCCCTAAGCTACATCTCAGATCTTATGTGCGGAAGATTCAGCCGTATACTGTGGACAAGAACTTATGGATCCATTTCTTCCAGGAGAGTCTTTCAGGGACTCATCTCGAATGGTTCTATCAGCTGGATGGAACCAAGGTTCGTAACTGGGAGGACTTGGCTACTGCTTTTTACAAGCAGTATCAGTATAATGCCGACCTCGCTCCTACACGTACCCAACTCCAGGGTATGTCGCTAGGATCGGGAGAAGGTTTTAAAGAGTATGCGCATAAGTGGAGGGACCTGGCTGGCAGGGTGAAGCCACCGTTAACCGACCGTGAACTCGTGGACATGTTCTTAGGGACCCTATCCGGGCCATTCTTTAATCATCTCATTGGCAACTCGTCTGCAGGGTTTACAGACCTCATTCTGATTGGGGAAAGGATAGAAGCTGGTATGAAATCAGGGAAGATACAGAAAGGCGCGTCCTCAAGTTCTGAGAAAAAGCCTTTCAAGAAGGAAGCCAGTGCTGTGTATGGCCCTAGGAGGCAAAACAAACCGGAACGCCGCCAAGCTGTCAACGCGATGGTAATTGCAAAGCCTGTTGCCGCTCCTCAGCAACCTAACCAACCAAGGGGTGAGAGACCCAGAAGAGAATATACTCGGCTTAGTATGACCTTGTCGCAGATCTTGCCGCAATTGCTGTCGACCAACTTGGTAACCATCAGAGAAGCTCCGAAGGTGGTAAACACAACCTCTCCGAAGTATAATCCCAACGCCCGCTGTGCTTATCACTCTGATAGCCCGGGGCATTCTACTGACGATTGTTGGGCCCTAAGAAATAAGGTTCAGGACCTTATCGATGCCAAGGAAATACAGTTTGAGGCGCCCGAAAGGCCCAACGTTGTGACCGCTCCTATGCCCCAGCATGGAGTAAATGCTATTGAGGAAGACCTGTATGCAGTTTCTGTGGATGATGTTGCTACCCCTTTATTGACTGTCAAGAGGAACCTATTGCTAGCCGGTTTATTTTCGGGTTGTAGCAAGGGTTGCCTTCTGTGTGCCGTTTCCCCTGTTGGTTGTCCGTTGCTGAAGTCAGGCGTCCAAAACCTGATGGATAGTAAAGAAATTTTGTTCAAAAAGACCGATGTTCCTATTGTTCCTACTGAAGAAGTATCTCTTGTCACCATCTTCAACAATCCTACCAAGGCTCCCCCGAGGAAGCCAGTCAAAATCATGTCTGTTGCACCTATTATCATTACTGTTCCGGGGCCCCTCCCTTATAAATCTGACAAGGTTGTCCCATGGCACTATGGGGAAGATGTGTATGTACTTGGAGTAAAGCAGGAGTTCAACACTAGTACCGGTATCAGTAACATCACCGGTCCCGCTAAAGTTACTCGCAGTGGCAGGCTCTTCTCGCCTGACATTGCGCCACCAGTTATCCGAAGACCTCTTATCATCACGCCTACAAGTGCGCCTGTTTCCCCTTCTGATCAACTTTCTACCCCTGCTGCCGAGTCATCTGATACTCAGGGCAAAGGGACTGCTGATATGCCTGCCCATATGGAGGCACCAAAGACTGTTAATGTTGAAGCGTCCCAGCAAGAGATGGAGGAAATCCTTAAGATCATCAAGAAGAGCAATTTCAACGTCGTTGAACAGCTGGGGCATACCCCCTCCAAGATCTCTATGCTATCATTGCTGCTATGTTCAGAGGCCCATGCCAAGGCCCTGATTTCATTCTTGAAGACGGCCCATGTGCCACAAGAAATGTTTGCGGATCAATTTACTGATTGTGTAGCCAACTTGACCGCTGACAATGGGTTGGGATTCTCTGATGCTGATCTGACCGCCAAGGGAAAGAACCACAATGATGCCCTGCATGTCTCCATTGAATGCAGGGGCACTACTCTTGCACACGTGTTGGTAGACACCGGTTCTTCACTAAACGTATTGCCTAAGAAGGCCTTAGACAATTTGGATTGTGAAGGCCTGGAGTTGAAGCCTAGTAACATCGTTGTCCGAGCCTTTGACGGGTCGAAGAGGATGGTACATGGTGAATTGGATATTCCGATTCGTGTTGGTTCTCAAGTCTTTGATTCAACGTTCTATGTGATGGACATTCGTCCATCTTATTCCTGTTTGCTGGGTCGACCTTGGATTCACAAGGCTGGGGCTGTGACCTCCACTCTACACCAAAAGCTCAAATACCCTGTCAGAGGGAAGATTGTTACAGTGCAGGGGGAGGAAGAATACATGGTTAGTCATCTGAACTCGTTCCGGTATATAGAGATGGACGGGGAGTTCATTGAAACCCCCTTTCAACATTTCGAAGAGGTTCCTCCAACATTGGCATCAGCAGAGACAGTGATTGAAGAAGACTCTCCCTTGAAGATGGCTTCCTTGAAGGACGCCCGGGCTGTGATTGAAAAAGGTGAATGTGCAAACTGGGGCAGGCTCTCTGATTTTACTCCTAAGACTGACAAGTTTGGGATGGGTTTCATTGCAGAGGCTCAGAGGGCTGTACGCAAAGCAAGGATCGGAAGACCTCCCGTGTTCATCACCAACCCGGGAGTAAATGCTATTGAAGGCGATGCGGAGGAATCAAAGTTTGATAGCTGGATCTACCCGACGACCGACGGTGGACTGAACAATTGGACTGCAAAGGACTACATACCTGTTACTTTTGTTACTCAGTAATGAATTCCTTTGTTTTTTAATTTGTAATGAACAATAAATTGAAACTTTATGGCCCGGTGTCTTACCCGGGGCACCGTTGGCTTCATTTATGAGGGCTTATTACTTGTCATTTCCATATATCATGAATAAAGACATTGGACGTTTTTCGCATTTCAAATCTTGTGCTCCCTTTTTTTCTTTCTTTATATTGCAAAATAGCTATATTTACACACACTCACCTATACAGGTTTCAATCCACTCTGGATCTCACTGGTAACGACTCTGCTACTGCCAGTTATGACTTTGAAAATCCGATCAACTTAGCCGAAGACGAAGGTGAAGATGATTGCGAAGTGCCTGGTGAGCTTGCAAGACTGTTACTCCAGGAAGAAAGGGCCATTCAGCCACATGAAGAGCCAGTGGAAACGGTAAATCTGGGTACTGAGACAGATAGAAAGGAAGTTAAGATTGGTGCCAATCTAGAGCTCAGCGTGAAACAACGGTTGATTCAGATGTTGCATGATTACGTGGAAATCTTTGCCTGGTCTTACGAAGACATGCCTGGGTTGGATACCGACATTGTGGTCCATCACTTGCCTACCAAGGAAGAATGCCCTCCGGTTAAACAGAAGGTCCGCCGTATGCGTCCAGAGATGTCCGAGAAGATCAAAGCTGAGGTTATGAAACAATTTGATGCCGGGTTTCTAGCAGTGACTTCTTATCCTCAGTGGGTTGCCAATGTGGTTCCGGTGCCGAAGAAAGATGGTAAGGTCATAATGTGTGTTGATTACAGGGATTTGAACAGGGCCATCCCCAAGGATGACTTCCCTCTGCCTCACATCGACGTTCTAGTTGACAATACTGCTCAGCATAAGGTGTTCTCCTTCATGGATGGTTTTTCAGGTTATAATCAGATCAAAATGGCTCCTGAAGACATGGAAAAGACTACCTTTGTTACTCAGTGGGGCACCTTCAGCTACAAGGTCATGCCATTCGGGTTGAAAAATGCTGGGGCAACCTACCAACGTGCCAGGTTGCTTTATTTCATGACATGATCCACCATGAGATAGAAGTATATGTCGATGATATGATTGCAAGGTCTCAAACTGAGGAGGAACACCTTGACCATCTACAGAAGCTGTTTGACCGTCTCAAGTTGTACAAGCTGAGGTTGAACCCAAACAAGTGCACATTTGGAGTAAGATCTGGAAAATTGCTAGGCTTCGTCGTGAGCGACAAAGGTATTCAAGTAGACCCTGCCAAGGTTAAAGCCATACAAGAGATGCCAGTTCCCAAGACCGAGAAAGAAGTCAGAGGCTTTCTAGGACGTCTGAATTACATTGCCCGATTCATCTCGCATCTAACTGCTACCTGTGAACCAATCTTCAAGCTGCTGAAGAAAGATCAGGTAGTACGTTGGAACGACGAATGTCAGGCCGCTTTCGACAGGATCAAAGAGTATCTCCAAGTACCACCTATTCTTATGCCTCCGGTCGAAGGGAGACCTTTAATACTATACCTGACAGTACTTGACAGCTCAATAGGGTGTGTGTTGGGGCAGCATGACGAGTCTGGCCGAAAAGAGCACGCCATTTATTACCTTAGCAAAAAGTTTACCAACTGTGAGACCCGATACTCACTGCTCGAGAAAACTTGCTGCGCTTTGGTATGGGTTGCTCGCCGGCTGAGACAGTATATGCTGACTCACACTACTCTGTTGATTTCAAAGATGGATCCAATAAAGTACATATTCGAAAAGCTGACTCTTTCTGGAAGAATAGCAAGATGGCAGATGATCTTGACAGAATACGACATCCAGTACACAACTCAGAAAGCTATCAAGTGAAGTGTATTGGCAGACCACTTGGCACACCAGGAAGTAGACGACTACCAGTCAATGAACTTTGAGTTTCCCGACGAGAACATCATGGTAGTGACTGATTGTGAAGTACCTGGACCGGATGAAGGACCCGAGGAAGGATCCCGATGGTCTATGCACTTTGATGGAGCCTCCAACGCTTTGGGTAACGGTATCGGCGCCGTGATCATATCCCCTCAAGGCACTCATACTCCACTTACTGCCCGGCTATGTTTCAACTGCACCAACAACATGGCGGAGTATGAGGCATGCATCATGGGTCTTCAAGCTGCGATTGACTTAAGGATCAAGTTTCTGAGTGTTTTCGGAGATTCCGCTCTAGTGATCAATCAGATCAAAGGCGAGTGGGATACGAAACATTCAAATCTTATTCCTTACAGAGAATGTGTGTTGACATTGATCCCCCATTTCACAAAGATAACTTTTGAACACTTCCCAAGAGAGGAGAATCAGTTGGCGGACGGGCTGGCTACGATGTCTTCTATGTTCAAAGTCAAATGGGATAACGAAGCTCCCCGGATCATTATCTAGAAACTGGACGAACCTGCATACTGCTGTGATCTTGAGGCTGAGGTGGTAACTGAAAAACCTTGGTACCATGAAGTGAAGAGGTACTTGGAAGCTCAAGAATACCCTGAAGGTGCATCCATCAATGACAAGAAATTCCTGAGAAGGTTCGCTGCAAAGTTCTTCCTTAGCAACGGCATTCTGTACAAGCGAAACCATGATTCAACCCTACTGCGTTGTATAGATAAGACTGAAGCAGAAAAGATCATGGCAGAGTTGCATGAAGGTACCTTCGGAATGCATTCCAGTGGACATACCATGGCAAAGAAAATCCTTCGGGCAGGATATTTCTGGTCCATAATGGAAGCTGACTGTTACCAACATTCTTGGACATGTCATAAGTGCCAGATTTATGCAGATAAGGTGCACGTTCCTCCAGTCCCTCTGAATGTCTTGACGGCACCATGGCCTTTTGCAATGTGGGGCATTGATATGATCGGCGAGATTAAACCTACGGCATCCAACGGGCATCGCTTCATCCTGGTAGCGATTGATTACTTTACAAAGTGGGTTGAAGCAGCTTCCTACGCTACCGTAACCAAGAACGTCGTGGCACGGTTCATTCGGCATAACCTGATCTGTCGATACGGCGTCTCGAAAAGGATCATTATGGACAACGGTACCAATCTTAACAACAATATGATCACTGAGCTCTGCGAGCAATTCAAGATACAGCACCACAACTCTTCTCCTTACCGGCCGAAGATGAATGGGGTTGTAGAGGCAGCTAATAAGAATATCAAAAAGATTGTACAGAAGATGACAGTGACCTACAAAGATTGGCACGAGATGTTACCGTTCGCTCTTCATGGGTATTGTACATCAGCAAGGACGTCAATCAGGGCAACCCCCTTTTCCTTGGTCTATGGCATGGAGGCAGTCTTGCCGATTGAAGTCCAGATACCCTCTCTCCGGATAATGAAGGATGCAGGCTTGAGCGAAGATGACTGGATCCAGACTCGACTTGATCAATTAAACCTAATTGACGAAAAGAGACTCACTGCTATTTGTCATGGTCAAACGTATCAAAAACGGATGATCAGGGCATTTAACAAGAAAGTAAGACCACAAGAGTATCAAGTTGGGGACCTGGTAATCAAACGCATCATTCTTCCTCAAAGTGATCCCAGGGGCAAATGGACCCCTACGTACGAAGGGCCATTCGTGGTTAAACATGTGTTCTCAGGAGGAGCCATGATTCTAACCACCATGGATGGTGACGACCTTCCTCACCCCGCCAATGCAGACATAGTAAAAAGATACTACGCATGATAAAGGACCCGCTAGGTTGACACACCTAGGCAAAAATTAGGGCTTCCCGGCGAACCAAAAGGGTTCGGGCAAAAATAAGGGATGAAATAAAAAAATCTGTACACCCGACAAGTTGAAAACCTGAAAAGGCGGCTTGGGCAAAAATGGGTATCCCGGTGGACTGAAAACCCGAAAGGGCGGTCCAGGCAAAAGTTAGGGATAAGCGTAATACTATGTCTCGTTGGATCACCTTGCATCCAGAATCCGGTATCAACCATCAAGTTCAGACGGCATCGATCAATCAGCTTCATCCTCAACTAAGCAGCCAAGTGATGAGACGCTCGAAGATATAAAGGCGATAGCAGAGTTGGAACCCAGTGGGATTATTCTTTTCACATAGCTGTTTTGTTTTCCTTTTTCACAAAATTGTATAAACTCTGTTGTTCGGCGGCGTTCTCTTACTAGGACGTCAGCCTCTTGTACATAAACGCCTATTTACAGGCAAATTCAAAAATCAATACAAATTCACTTTTCAGACCAATTGCCAATTGTTTTTTCCTTTTTATGTTTTGTTTTGTAAAGAACGTCCAATGTTCATTTGTGATATATGAATTTGACACTAATTGCTAACTCATAAATATTTGCATACGAAACAAAGGATTAATTACAGGTAACATCAGAAACAGGGGCAATAATGAGTTGTCTAAGAAATCTAATTGCTCTGTCCACCAAGGTACCAAGGTAAGTTCGGCTGAAGAATGTAACCCAGATACCTACACTCCCCGCCGAGTAAGACAAGAAACCCCAATTCTCCCCAAGCAGTTGGTCTCCTGTCAGCCCTAACAAGGCACCGTATCTCTAGCAAGTCAGCAACACTCTCCCCAAGCAGAGTTAGCCTACTGTCAGCCTCAAGGAAGTTGGATTATCCCCCAAAGATCTCAATATTCCCCAACGGAGTACACAACATTCCTAACAAGCATCCCCGACAGTCTTGATCTAAGATTATTCCCCGGCGGTATACCGGACATCCAGTGGAGCCATTCCCCAGTCCAACCTGAAAAATCTCCCCAGGAGAACTCAATCAATCTCCCCAGTAGATTCAAGAAGCTTATCCCCAGTAGATTCTGGAAGCTTATCACCTGCAGAGTGCGAACGCTCCCCCGGCTTTATTCAAAGGTTATTTCCCCACCAGGATATAACTGGGTTATCCTCAGCCAATTACAGCGGAAAGATCGTCCCCGGCGAAGTCTTCCTATCCCCAGCGGAGTTCATCAAAACTTCCAACAGAGCTCAACAAGGGTATCCCCAGAGGAGTTATCATCAACCTCAGCAAAATACCTCTCTTTCCCCATAGAGTCCACTCCCCGCAGAGTAATATATCCGCCAAGTTTATTCCCCAACGGAGTCATCTTCTCCTACCGGTTTATGCTTGCAACCATCATCCCCAGTGGAAACAAAGAATTCTATTCCTCAAACATCAGCCCAGGATTTGACTTCCCGGTATTCGTCAAGGGTTTATTTTCCTAAGACAAAAACATACATTCATAAACATCGCATCTTCATACATTATAGCATGCACATACGCATCATGGACATACAATCTCATTTATTCTGAGAACATCTCGCATGTCATACATCATGACATTGCACACAACTAACGTTTTGTCTCTTTAGGACAAAGGTCAATACAAAGATAATTACTATCAACTATCGCAAATTCCAGATTCGATACCTGTATCTAGCCAGGGCATGTCTGTGAGCGATCTATTCCAGACTCGATTCCTGTATCCTGCCAGGGCACGTCTGAAGAGTTTGAAGATCCGATTCCTGTATCTTGCCAGGGTGTATCTGTTGACGACTAATTCCAGACTCGATTCCTGTATCCTGCCAGGGCACGTCTGAAGAGTTTGAAGATCCGATTCCTGTATCTTGTCAGGGTGTATCTGTTGACGACTAATTCTAGACTCGATTCCTGTATCCTGCCAGGGCACGTCTGAAGAGTTTGAAGATCTGATTCCTGTATCCTGCCAGGGTGTATCTGTTGACGACTAATTCCAGACTCGATTCCTGTATCTTGCCAGGGCACGTCTGAAGAGTTTGAAGATCCGATTCCTGTATCTTTCCAGGGTGTATCTGTTGACGACTAATTCCAGACTCGATTCCTGTATCTTGCCAGGGCACGTCTGAAGAGTTTGAAGATCTGATTCCTGTATCTTGCCAGGGTGTATCTGTTGACGACTAATTCCAGACTCGATTCCTGTATCCTGTCATGGCACGTATGAAGAGTTTGAAGATCCGATTCCTGTATCTTGCCAGGGTGTATCTGTTGACGACTATTTTCCAGACTCGATTCCTGTATCCTGCCGGGGCACGTCTGAAGAGTTTGAAGATCCGATTCCTATATCTTGCCAGGGTGTATCTGTTGACGACTAATTCCAGACTCGATTCCTGTATCCTGCCAGGGCACGTCTGAAGAGTTTGAAGATCAACCCCTGTAACAGGCCAGGTAACTATCTTTCTTTCTCAGGTACGCA
Source organism: Vicia faba (assembly GCA_948472305.1). Taxonomy (NCBI): domain Eukaryota; kingdom Viridiplantae; phylum Streptophyta; class Magnoliopsida; order Fabales; family Fabaceae; genus Vicia; species Vicia faba. The sequence goes on from OX451741.1 coordinate 1,173,183,141, forward strand.
AGTTCTCGCTAAGGAATCTCTTACGCGGTCGACAACCTCCTGATGGCATCTATAAGCCCATCCACATACCGACAGTCTCCAAATGGCATCTATAAGCCCATTCCCGACAAGGTTCTGTCACACTTCCAGATGGCATCTATAATCCCATCCTCCTATCCATCATCTTTCCAAATGGCATCTATAAGCCCATTCCCGCCATCACACTGCTGACACTCTACTATGTGAGTGCAAATTTCTGGGCACTCTAGTGTTCAATCATCTTCCACCTTTGGATTACGAAAGGCACGCCAGCCAATCCACATCCTCAGGTTTAAGAAGATTGAACAGGGGCAACTGTTGTACCCCAAAATTTTCCCTCCCATATTCTTCAAGATTTGGCAAGATCAATCTCCAGATGGTTCAAAATCTCTCAAGGGTTGCACAGTCCAATTGCCTCCTAACACAGTCAAAATTAGGGTTTTGGTTCTTGCAAAGAAATTGAGGTTTCCAAGGGTCCAATCAAGTCCCACATGCCTATATACATTGTCAAGCATCCATATGTCAAGGTTCAAGACTCACAGCATCAAGTTGCACAGTCAAAAACCCAAATTGCTTCACAATCAACTGCAAGGGCAAAATGGTCATTTGACAGTCAAAAGTCAAAAATTTTGGTCAACATCTTATTTTGAAGCCACAATCATCATTTGGTCAATTCTTGATCATGATTCTACAAACATGGCTCAAAAAGTCTCAAGATGCAAAAGTTTCTATTTTTGGACAATTGAAAAGTCAACTGCAAATTGACCAAGGCATAACTTCCTCATGGTTTATCATAAAAATCCCATCCAAAGCTCATTTTGAAGGGGATGACATTTCCTACAACTCATCTTCACACTCCAAGTCCAAGAAATGCTCTCACAAAAAGTTATCAATTTCAACATTATAGGTCATTTTCAAAAATCAACAAAAAGGAACTTTAAGTCAAAGACCATAACTTGAGATTGGTAAATCAAAATGACATGGTACCAAAGGCATTGGTTAGAGGAATTCAATACCTTTCCAAAATGTCCAAGAACATGTTCATAGATTCAAAATTGAGCTAGATATGCATTGGAGAAGTTGGGAAATTTTTGGGAACTTTCAAAAGTCAACTTTGCCTAAAACACTTCAAATTTGCTAATGGGCCTCAAATTCTTCCTTGAATCATTACCCAAAGCCTATGCACGACCCATTGAGCTCAAAATGATTTATTTTCTTATTTTTAATTAATTAATTGGATTTATATTTATATTAATTCATTTAATTGGTTTTAATTATGAGAAAATTCAAAGATATGCTTTTTCAAATCTTTTTATGCAGCAAATATACTCCACACATGCTAAGGATTTCGTGCATCACTCAAGGGGACAAGATCTTCCATAATTGGCAAGGTTTTCATGGAAAAAAGATTGAAAATCACATAATTGAAAATCAAATATTCAAGTCATTAATCCATGGACTTGTGGGCTTATTTTTGACCTAGAATCATTCACATACATATGCAAGAGCTAACCCTAAAGCTAGAGACACGAAAGAGCTGCTGAAAATCAATAATCACTTTGCAAAATTTTAAGGAAAACTTGAAAACTGAAAACCTATTTGCAGTGTCTTTCCACGCCTAAAAAGGATTCCACCACCTTGCCCGAGTCTCTAGGAGTCTATTGCAATCAAGAACAAGCTTCTATACCCAAGGAAACGGTAGAACAGAGTCACGTTTTTCACAAATATTTCCATAATAAAATTCTACTTTCTATGCATCATTGCTATGTTTTGATCATTGATTTGTATTACTGACATCTCCCTGAAACTTTTGGTATAATTTAATTGTACTAAAACTGCTTGTATCAAGATCTGCCATGAATGACATTTAGGGTTTTCGAGTTTTCAAAATAGGGCTTTCTTGTAGAGGAAAAATCCGGCCCTGAGACCTATACTGTTGAATTCAGGAGCTCAATACGGTTTGAATGGCAACCTCATGCTCAATTTATGTGACTCACAGAGTTGTTCACTATTTTTCACTATTGCACTTAGTGGGGGTTTAAAACCCCCGCTATCTTGTTCATGTTGCAGGTAAAAAAGACGAAGAAGACAATAGTTGTCCAAGCGCTATTGGGGTATTCAAACTTTAGCGCGTTTTTTCATTATCCCAGCATAATTGGAATTTTTCATATATTATATTTGTTGTCTATCATGTTAACAAACGCGCTTAGTGGCTCAGTTGGTTGGGAATGTGGCTGGCAGGTATAGGGACTTGGGTTCGATCCCCAGGACCCCCCATATAATTGATATTTTTTGTTCTATTGTATTCCAATGCAGCTTCCATCAAACGTTCCACCATACATGCTCATGCGCTAGCCTGCCAAGTGGCTTCAAGATCCACTCCAGTGGCCTCAGAATGAAATCCAGGGTGTACACCAGTCAACCAATGTGCACACAATTATGGAAAGTCAAACGAACTTTGTCTTAATGGGCCTGAATTACTTCCAAAAAACCTCCATTTGGGCCTGACACCCCCTTGGTTTGTATAAATTTATTTTCTTTTCTTTTCTAATTCTTTTAATTCCTTTTTCTATAATTATTATTAATTCACTAAAATAATTTTTTCCATAATAAAAACAGAAAATCAAATTGTAAAATATATTTAATTATTATTAATTTCACCACTAACATTTTTTTTGTAAATAAATTCAATTAACTTTAGTTTAATTTAGGTTTAAATTCTAATACTTTTCTTAACAAATAAAATACGTAGAATTAGGTTTTTTTTTTGACATTTTTATCTTTTTCTTAAATTAATTATTAATCATCACTATTTATCATTATTATTAATCATCATTAATTTTTATACATAAATATGTAAATTAACTAATTAATTTAAATTAGGTCAACTTTGACGTTTTATTAATAATTAAAATAATTTAGAACTAGGGCTTCACTAACTTTAATTTTAATTCTTTTCTTTATTTTCATAAATACCAAAAACATAAAAAAACACTTTCTTTCCTTTAATTAAATAATTAATTAGGTTTTAATTTCATTTAATTTCAAGCAAAGGGTCAAAACCCTTGGACGTTCCAATTTATTCTCTCGTGCATTATTTTCTTATTGATTATTATGTAACTGCTTTCCGGATGTAATAGTAATTAGGTATTTTATTTACTTTCCGCATCTTTATCAAAAACGGGTCTTTGTATTTTGGCGATGTATAGACCCGCGCCTTGTAATAGCGTAGCTTTTATATTTCCGTCTTTTAATTTTCCGCACTCCTAACTGCTAAACTTGCATGAAAGAATGTATGTTAACTAAAAACAACGCGTAGCTCACCATGCCCTGATCAAAGATAAACTTAACATGAAAATAACACACAAATACACACACCACTTCTAGGGTACGCCTCACTTGTTGCCTTCGAAACGTGGTCGTCAAGTATAGGACGTTTTAGCGGTCCTTATGTCCATGATCCAGTTGCCTCGAAACAGTTGCCTCGAAACAGTTGCCTCTAAACGGATGCCTCGGATTAAAAAGGATCTAGGACATAAGGGTAGCTTCTAAGGTGTCCTACTGTTGCTTCGGTGACCACACTGTCCCTACAATCGAATTGACCCGAACACCTCCAACGGTGGTGCTATCTACCTTTCAATGGTGGGATGGCACTACCTTAAGGACTCTTACACAGCCTAATTCCTTAGGGTAGGTAGATGACTCATGGATACTTGCTCTCTAAAAAACAAATCAAAATCATTTCACACTGACACTTTCAAAAAACTTCCAAAATAAATTTTTCATACACTCTTGAAGACAGATACAAGAGTCACTCAGAAATCTTTCAATGAAACTTTTGCAAAACCCACTCACATTTTGAAAAGCAAACATTTTGAAAACATATGAACAAGTATCTAAGAGCCCATGGATAACCATGGATAGAAAGGGTGCTAACACCTTCCCTTTCTATAAATCTACCTCCCGAACCGAGAAACAATCTCATAAGGAATTTTGTTGTGCTTTTGTCCTGTCCATGTTGGAGAAAATAAAAGACGGTGGCGACTCTTGCTTCCGCGACATTTCGCGAACCAGCTTTAAATAGTCAGTTCTAAATCCACCGATCACATCAGGTAATAAATAGCATGCTCTTTTCGGCCAGACTCGTCATGTTGCCCCAATACACACCCCATTAAATTTTCTAAAACAGTCAGATACATGATCAATGGTCTTCCCTCGACTGGTGGCATCAACACAGAAGGCTCTTGCAAGTATTCTTTGATTTTGTCAAAAGCAACTTGGCACTCGTCATTCCATCTGAACACTTGATCTTTCTTCAATAATTTGAAGATTGGTTCACAAGTAGCTGTCAGGTGAGAGATGAATCTGGTAATGTAGTTCAAACGCCACAAGAATCCTCTGACCTCCTTCTCGGTACGAGGAACAGGCATTTCTTGTATTGCTTTAACTTTGGCAGGATCGACCTTGATGCCTTTTTTGCTAACAATAAAGCCTAGGAGTTTACCAGACCGTACCCCAAATGTGCATTTTTTTGGATTCAACCTCAGCTTGTACTTCTTCAGTCTCTTAAACAGTTTTTGTAAGTGATCAAGATGATCTTCTTCTATTTGAGATATGGCTATCATATCATCCACATAGACCTCTATTTCGTGATGTATCATGTCGTGAAATAGAGCTACCATGGCACGCTGATAGGTTGCCCTAGCATTCTTTAGTCCGAATGGCATCACCTTATAGCAGAAAGTGCCTCACTGCGTGACAAACGTTGTTTTCTCCATGTCCTCAAGCGCCATTTTGATTTGGTTGTAACCTGAGAATCCGTCCATGAAGGAAAATACTTTGTGTTGTGTCGTATTGTCAACTAGAATATCAATGTGGGGGAGTGGAAAATAATCCTTAGGGCTTGCCCTATTCAAATCTCTAGTCCACACACATTCGCACTTTGTCGTCTTTTTTGGGCACGGGAACGACATTGGCAACCCATTAGGGATAAGAGGTGACAGCCAAGAATCCAGCGTTGAATTGCTTCATGACTTCTGCTTTAATCTTTTCTGACATATCGAACCTCATGGGGCGAACCTTTTGCTTTACTGGCGAACAATCCTCTCTTGTAGGCAGGCGATGTACCACAATGTCTGCATCAAGTCCTGACATGTCTTCATACGACCAGGAAAAGACTTCAACATAATCGTGTAACAACTGAATCAGACGCCCCTTGATACTGGGTTCTATATTGGCACCCACCTTGACCTCTTTTTTGTCCTCTTCAGTACCTAGGTTGATTTTATCCACAGGTTCTTCGTGAGGCTGAATGGTTCTCTCTTCTTATTGTAGTAGTCTAGAAAGTTCCCCGGTACTTCACAATCTTCCTCACCTTCGTCTTCGGCTTGGTAGATTAGATTTTCAGAGTCACAAAAGGCCATAGCAGTATCGTTACCCATGGGATCCCGAATGGATGTATACCTGCATTGTGAGTGTGAGTGTGTGTAAGGGTATAACTATCCTTGAAAGAAATGAAAATGTAAAAAGAAAAAACAATGAGCACAAAAGTTTGTATGCAAAAACGTCCATGATTCATTGATGTCATATGAAAATGAGATAATAACCCTTACAAATGGACCATTGTGCCTCAGGTAAGACACAAGGTTTTAAGAGTGCGAATTGTTTTAATATTACAGATCTAATAATATGTAAAGACAAATTACTGTGGGATAAAAGTGATCAGGATAAAATCTCTAGCCTCCCAGTTGCTGAGCCCTCCATTGACAGTTAGGAATATCCAGTCCTCCAAGTCACAAATATCTTCATCATCTTCTACGGTGTTGACCTCGCGGTTGCTGATCTTCAGGGGTGGTCTTCCGACACGAGCGCGGTGTACAGCCTTCTGAGCACTTGAAGAGAAGCCCAAACCAAACTTATTTGACTTGTATGGGATATCTGGGAGTTGTCCCCAAATAGTGCACCCACCTTATTCTATTATTTCCTTTGCATCCTTCAAAGATGACATCCTGAGTGGAGGCCTTGAGGTCTTGGGAACAGCCTTGGTTACTACCACATCTTGCGGAACCTTTTCAAAGTGTTGAAATGGAGTTTCAACAAATTCACCATCTAATTCCACATATCTGAAGGAATTGAGATGGTTGATCATATACTCTTCTTCTCCATGAACGGTGATAATCTTCCCTTGAGTTGGATATTTCAGCATTTGGTGCAACGTAGAAGTGACAGCGCCAGCATTGTGAATCCATGGTCGGCCTAGCAAGCAGGAATTTGAGGGACGAATATCCATTACGTAAAAAGTTGAATCAAATGTTTGTGTTCCAACTTTTATGGGAATGTCTACCTCCCCATGTACCATCCTTTTCGAGCCGTCAAAAGCCCTTACTACTATGTTACTTGGCTTCAATGTCAATTCCTCACAGTCAAGCCTATAAAGAGCTTTTTTAGGCAATACATTCAGAGATGAGCCAGTGTCCACCAAAACATTGGCGAAGGTTGTGCCACTACATTCAACTGAGACATGCAATGCCTCATTATGCTTCCTTCCTCTTGGGGTTAAATCATCATCCGAAAAACCTAGACCATTATCTGTAGTTAAGCTGGCTACGCAGTCTTGAAACTGATCGGCAGATTTATCTTGGGGTACATGGGCAGTTTTCAGGAATTTTACCAAGGCTTTTGCATGCGCCTCAGAATATAGTAGTAATGCCAGCATGGAAATTTTAGAGGGAGTTTGCCCCATTTGCTCAACTACATCGTAGTCGCTTATTTTTATGATTTTTAGAATTTCCTCCATCTCCTTCCAGGAGGTCTCAGGGATAGTCAATGATTGTGTCTTCGTCTTGACAGACTCAACCAGAACACCTTTTCCTCGAGTCTCGGTTAACTTGGCAGCAGGAGTGTCAGTAGGAATGATAACACGGGTTGTAACAGCTTTGTTAGTTGGAGTATTAGTGGGGATGATTGTAGGACTGGGAACAGCTTTCGGAGGAGTAACAACAGGAATGATTACGGGTCCAGAAACTGCTTTTGGGGGAGCAATTTCTGGAGAGAATATCCTTCCACTTCGGGTAATTGTTGCACCCCAAAATTTACCCTCTTGATTTTGGCTTATGTTTCATCATGAATATCATATTGCATTGCATTCATACATTGTGATGGGATCAAAGTACTTTGGTTATCAAGTCTTCCTCAAGCTTTGAAGGCTGATTGCATTGGCAAGTTGCTCAAGAAAAATCTTACCATCCAAACCTCTGGATCTTTCAAGCTCAAAGGTTATGGCATATCTCAATATATTTTACCCATCTCTTTGGATCATCAGAGGATTGAAGTTTGTGTTTGATTACAAGGGGAATCACTCTTTGGATTCACCAGTCAAATTAGGGTTTTGTTTGAGTAAGGCTATTGGCCAAGGTACAAGTCTTGATTTAGGGAGCTATAACATCTCTTTGGTATTTAAAAATTCTTTGCACAAGGAATTGGTCATGATGCCCAAAGGATTTGAAGTTTTGAAGATGATTCATCAGTCTCCTAAGGTGTTAACCAAAACTAGGGTTTGGGATTTCATCAAGTTTTCTTGAGAATTTTGAAGTGAAACTTTATACAAGGCCTCTATATATTTGGAAGATCATATGTTTGAAGTTTTGATCATCAATTTTGAAGGGAATTGGATCAATTGATTCAGAGGGGTAAAATGGTCATTTTGGTCAAGATCAGTCAAAGTCAAGGTTGACCAAGTGAACCTTTGGCCAACCATCAATTCAAGGGTGTAATTTTCATATTTAAAGTCCATTTTGGTCATTGGATTAAAGAGATTGAGGTTTGGGTTGAAACTTGTTCTTGAAGAAACCCTAAAAGTTACTAATTTTGGAAAATAAGGACTTAAGTTCAAAAATTCATATTTTATTCACCCTTGATCAATAAAATGCAAATGAAATATGCTTGTAAATCTAAGGGAATTATCTTTCACCTCCTTTTGGTCTCATGTCCAAATTGGCAAGGAATCAAGAGTTATGGTCCTTTGAAGTCACAAAATTATAGGTCATTTTTTAAAATTAATGAATTTCAAGCCAAATTTTGAGGACCTTAAATTTGCAAAAACTCAAAACTAAGGGATTGTAGATATTTTCAATACCTTTCCAAATTATGCTCATTTGTGCCAAAATTCAAAAGTATGAGAAAGTTATGAGTTTTGGAATTTTGGAGCATTTTATTGAAATTTGGCAAATATGCAAAATGGCCAATTCATGAAAACTCAGGTTTCAGCCATTCTCTTTATTCCTAATCCAGCCCATGAACTATTTGTGACTTGTTAAGGCCCATAATATCATCCATTTCGTGTTCCATAGACCTTGGTGTTTGCTTGAATGAAAAATACAAAAATTGCCCAAAATTGCAAAAACTCCAACACTCTTTGATCAGATGGAATTAAGGGCCAAGATTCTAAGCATGATCTTCTGAAGTAATTTGGCCCACAAAATGCATAAGAAGCCAACGAATGCATGAGCAAAACAACCAATTCTGTGCACACTTCATTTTTGCAAAAATTTTCCAATCAAGCCCTTGGACAGCTTGGAAGACCAAATTCCTTTTCTAACCTTCTCTACAAACTCTATATAAGAGGAAGCAAGCAAAGAGAGAGAAAAAGAATGTGCCATTTGCAAGAAATTCATATATGAGATTTACTTTCTTCTTCTGCAACTTGATTCGATTCTCTCAATTCCTTGGTGTTTTCTTTAAAATTCGTGTGGATTCAGCTTCAACAAAGGGAGTAGATCAAGCTAGCACCATTTGTTTGCATCTGGAGTGAAGGAGACAGTAGAACACTTTTCGCCTTGAGGTAATGATTCCAAACTTCAATTTCTGAGATGCGCTTGTTTATTGAGATGTTTGAGCTTGGATTTGTGTTCAATGATGTTAATGGAATGTTTTTGAAGCTTTATAGCATTTGATTTGGTGAATTATGCATGATTGGATACTCTGAAACTCGCGATTCAGAATGATTTTTCTCATATTCCTGACTTGATTGTGAACACTATGGTTGATGTTTTGATTTTATTCCAATTGCAATGAGAAGTATGAAATGCTAGCTTTGATTTTCCCTTGATTTCATAAAAAATGATGCGAAATTGAGTATGTTATGATGGTCTGAACATGAGCCCTAAACCTGAGAATTGCGTGCGTTTTTGAGTTGTGCAGAGGTTGAAGATAATGTGGCGGCGCTTTCTCATTGGTCCGTTTGAATTTTTGGCTTATTTGAATTATTTGTTTTATTTGGCATTTTGTTTGATTTTATTTTATCATCAAAACACTTTTAAAAATCACAAAAAAATTACCAGAGGTCAATAATATTTTCTAGTATTTGTCATATTTTTTTTGGATTTATTTAAAAAAATTCTGATTGGTTCAAAATTTTATAGGTTTAAATAATTGTTTATTTGAAGATAATTTTTATTTTAATATTTCTTTGATCCAAAAAATTCCACAAAAATTGTTCTAGACTCACAAAATAATGTAAAAATTTATTCTGACTTTGGTTTATCATTTTCTTTATTTTTTGATTTAAAATTTAATTTCAAAGGTTATTTGTAATATTTGTTTGTTTGATTTTTAATTCAATATTTCCCTTAATCAAAAAAATTCAAAAAAAATCATGTAAGTTTGTTTTTAATCATAGAATCTGAACATATTTTTTACTTTAACCCTTTTGTGATTTTTGGCTAGGTTTTACATTTTTTTCCCTTAAAAAATAGTTTAATTGCTAATTGTTTGGTTTAATTTTTATTTTAATATTTCTTTTAATTCAAAAATTCTACAAAAATCCAGGGATGTGTGTTTTTAGTTCTAATATTTGAATATAATTTTGGTTGGCCATTTTTATGATTTTTTGATTTAAATGTTATTTTGAGATGGGAATAATTGTTAATGGACTAATTTTTTGAATTTTATTTCATTTTGGCTCTTCCTTAATTCAAAAAAAGAGTGAAAAATATATTTTTTGACATTTAGGGTTTCTTGATGATTTTTATGATCTTGGTTTAATTTGTTTGAATTTTGATCTCACTTAATCAATATTTGAGATTAAAAGTCAAAAATTAGGGTTTTGTTGCTTATGGTGCAAGTTTCATTTTTAAAACCACCATGCCCTGGATTTTCTATAGGATTAAAGTCTTAATTAGGGTTCATGAATGTATTGAGGGTACTAAAACCACTCATCTTGATTTTTTAACTTGGTTTGACATTTTACCACAAATTATTTTGAAAACTTGTCTAGCTTGATAGTTTTGCCAACTAGTCTTGAACTTTGGACTTCATTTGGTATCCTCCCCAATCATTCATGAACTTAAGGCTTGCATTATGACTTCTATACCTTTCAAAGATGCTAATATTTTTTTGGTTTGAATTATGGACCCTTATTTCCATTTTGGATGTAATTTTGAAGTGAAGGTACCCAATTATGTTTGCATGTCTTGTTGCAATTTGTTTGATGGCCAATGAACTTGAGTGAGACCTATAATTGGGAACCTAAGGATCATGTGGATTCTTATTGTCCATGTTATCTCAATCCATTTCATTTAAAAGCCTCATGTTTGAATGTTTTGAACCTTCTAATGCATTATGTAGGTTTCATCTCCTATTGTGTTCATGAAGTTATGATTGAATTAATTGTGCATGATTAAAATATGTTTGCTACTGACATTCATGGTCTTTATTCATATTATTATCAAGCTCTTTTGATCCTTGATTGATATTCAATTTTCAATTCAACATGGTGATAGAAAGGAGCAACATTCCTCTGATTCTTTTGACCTAATCTGTGCATATGCTTGTTTCCTCTTGCCTATAATGTCTAATGTTTGATAATTTCCACCATGTTGTTCTCACTTTTTCACCTTATTGAATACTAACTTGGTTGTTGAATATTCGAGGTACTATGAGAAAGTTGCCACTTTTGGCTTGAGGCTTTTGTGTTTCACTTTATTTGTGGAACACAATTCATTATATTGGCATTATTTTTGTGTTTGGCATATTTGATGGTTTATGCAGGATATACATACATATGATTGTGAATGCCACACATTGCCCATGGGATTTTTTCATATCTGATAAATTACTTACATCCTGATGGTGTAATTTCTGACTCGATTTGTCTACTGATGCCAGCTTGCTTGAAGTTTCTCTGGGTTTCTTTTATTCTTGCTTGATTGCTACAGATAGTTATCTGTTTGGTATTGTACTACGTCCTTTCTCCCATTTTCATTTTGCATAATTCTCTGACTGCATGATGGGACCTCTGTTGCTGATATATGTCAGGAGGCCCTCTGGTTTTTTGTCTGATGCATGTGTTGTGTTTATTTTTGATCGATGAGTCACTCAATTTAGAAATTGAGATCACGACTTTGCTCTCATTGCATGTTCCCTATAGGATGTTTTTGCTTTTATTAATTGTTGATCGATAAGTCACTCAATTTATAAATTGAGATCACGACTTCGCTCTCATTGCATATTCCCTATAGGATGTTTATTGCTTTTCTTCTTTAATTGTTGATCGATGAGTCACTCAATTTAGAAATTGAGATCACGACTTTGCTCTCATTGCATGTTCCCTATAGGATAGTTTTGTTGAGTTCCCTTTAACATGTAAATTAGGGCAGGATTTTCCCTTATCCTCAACCTAAGGATCAACCATTGTATGATAACACTAGGGATAGTGCTAGGCTAGTTTTCCTTAGTTGTTTTTTCCTTTCTTTTCATTTTGCATCTTAAAACAAAAATTTGTTTCTTGGCAAATCATAAGACATTTCTAATGAACTCAAACCCTTCTTCAAAATAAAAGATACAAACCAATCTTGCCTTATCTGTGTTATCTTGAAGCCGATGTTTCGCCATCGCACATGTTTGCTATCCTACATTGATTCTCAATATCATTGTTAGGTGTGATGTTTTATCACCTGTTTTATTGATGTTTCGCCATCTTTGCCATGTTATCTCTTAGTCGATGTTTCTCCATCGCACATTTTTTTGAAGCCGATGTTTCGCCATCGCACATGTTTGCTATCCTACATTGATTCTCAATATCATTGTTAGGTGTGATGTTTTATCACCTATTTTATTGATGTTTCACCATCTTTTCCATGTTATCTCTTAGTCGATGTTTCGCCATCGCACATTTTTTTGAAGCCGATGTTTCGCCATCGCACATGTTTGCTATCCTACATTGATTCTCAATATCATTGTTAGGTGTGATGTTTTATCACCTGTTTTATTGATGTTTCGCCATCTTTGCCATGTTATCTCTTAGTCGATGTTTCGCCATCGCACATTTTTTTGAAGCCGATGTTTCGCCATCGCACATGTTTGCTATCCTACATTGATTCTCAATATCATTGTTAGGTGTGATGTTTATCACTTGTTTTATTGATGTTTCGCCATCTTTTCCATGTTATCTCTTAGTCGATGTTTCGCTATCGCACATTTGTTTGAAGCCGATGTTTCGCCATCGGATCTGTTTGTTATCCTGCTTTGATTCTCAATATCATTGTTAGGAGTGATGTTTTGCCATCCGTTTTATCATCTGATATTTCGCCATCTTTGACATGTTACTTTGTTATTATTTAATCGATGTTTGATCGCCTCATTTGTTTGTTGTTTCGTTCGATGTTTTGCCATCTTGACTATCTTTGTTTGTCTTAATTAAAAAACACAAACCAGCTAAAACACATAAGCCGAACTACGGCTGCTCTGATTCCTTAAAAGGGATACGTAGGTATTGGGGTAGGGCCCAATCGAGCACAACTTTTATTTTCCCTACATTATTTTCTTTTTTTTCCTTTTGCAGGCATTCTCTTTTCAGTGATAAACCATAGACATAGGATTTGACCACACCAATTAGATTAGACAACAAGAGTGGATACCGTAGAGTACTACGGGCGTGTGGGGTTCTAACAGCTTTCCCTCGCGTAATAGACTCCCTTACCTGATCTCTCAGTCGAAAGACTGTGATTTCTCCCTTTTCAGGTTTTCTCGATGTTTACCTTTCCATCTCGGCGGGATAAAAGACGTTCAGTGGCGACTTCATTGATGTTTCATTAACATCCAGATGACTGGTTCCGGCCGCGTAGTTTCAGTAATCTTGCTAGTTCTTGCAATATTACTGATATCAGAGTTAACCTTTTCAGAACTTGAATCTTCGGCGGCTGGCCAATCTTGCTTGATACCGTGGTAGTAGTCATCCCCGCCATAATTCCATGGTATGGTTTTGTCTGACGAATATGGGACTGGTCCAAGAATTGTAATTATTAAAGGAGTTGCTTTCGGAACTGATGTAATTCTAACGGGTCTTTTGGTGGAGACCCTAGAAGAATTGGCAGAAATGGTAATGATAGAAACATCTTCAAAAGGAACAGGTGGAACAGAAGTCTTTTCAAACAAAATTTCTTTGTTATCTATTAGGCATTGAACGCCTGCTTTCAACAAAGGATAGCTGGTTGGTGAGGAAAAACAAAAATGACAGCCTTCATCACAGCCCGGGAACACACCGGCATTCAACAAGTTCACTTTAATAGTTGGGAGTGGGGTCATAAGTTAATCAACTGAAGTAACAAACATTTCTTCTTCAATGGCATTGGTATTATGGCCATGTTTGGGCATAGGGGCAGAAATGAAGTTTGGCTTTTCGGGTGCATCGAATTTAATCTCTTTGGCTTCAATGAGGTCTTATATTTTGTTCTTTAGAGCTCAACAATTATTAGTGTCGTGGCCGGGACTTTCAGAGTGATATGCGCAATGGGCATTGGGATGATAGTGAGGAGATGCTGTGTTGGGGTTTTTTGGAGCTTCTTTCAAGGTCACCAAATTGGATCTTAGTAGATGCGGTAATACCTGAGATAGGGTCATGTTAATTTTGGTGAATTGCCTGACCGATCTTTCCATCCTCGGTTGATTGTTTCTTTGCTGATCAGGCGCAAGCTTAGGAATCATAACAGTCCCCACCGTTGGACGGTGTTCGGCCCTATCTTAATTTCTCTGAGGATAAACGGAAACCACTTCTTTCTTTTCGATAAATGGCTTCCTTATGGCAGCAGAGGATGTATCTTTCTGAATCTTTCCACTCTTTATCCCGGCTTCTACCCTCTCTCCAGTCAATATTAGTTCAGTAAAACTTGCCGATGAACTTCCAATTAAATGATTAAAGAAGGGACCAGACAAGGTGCCCAAGAACATGTCTACCAATTCTCTCTCAGATAGAGGGGGTTGAACTCTTCCAGCCAAGTCTCTCCATTTTTGTGCATAGTTCTTGAAACCTTCATTGTAAACCATGGCCATACTGTGGAGTTGAGTACGGGTAGGTGCAAGATCAGCATTGTGTTGGTATTGTTTGTAGAAGGCTGCGGCAAGATCTTCCCAGTTGTGAATATTGGCTCTTTCTAACTGGTAAAACCAATCAAGTTGAGTTCCAGACAGGCTGTCTTGGAAGAGGTGTACCCATAAGTCTTTGTAAGCGGTATGGGGTTGGATTTTCCTCACATAGGACCAAAGATGCATTTTAGGGCATGAGACTCCGTCATACTTGGCGAACACAGGTGCTTTGAATTTCGTAGGAATGACAATCCCTGACACTAACCCCAATTCCTCAAAGTCTAAGCCAGGCACTTTTTGGATTTTCCATCGCACTCAAACGCTCTTCGAGATGTTTATACTTGTCATCAGCTGGAGGGTATTGTTCTTCAAAATAGTCTTCTTCTTCCTCCTCCTCTTCTGATTTTGACGGGACAACTGTTTCCTTTCCTTTCCCATCTTGATTGTCTCTTTCACCAGATGTCCTTGCAAAATTTATGGGCCTTCTTGTCTGCCCATGAAATATTCTTCCCATGTTTAGGACTCCTGTTACCTTTTTTGTCTTCTTTTTCTTCTCCTCAGCCAGCAAAGTCTTCAACTCTTCTTATCCTTTGGCTAGGTTCAAGAGCAACTGTTGGAACTGTGTATTCCGAGCTTGGAGGTCCTTCACTGTTTGCTCGAGATCCATCTTATTGAAATAAACAGTAGAGAGATGAGAAGACTTGTTGCAAGAAACATGCTTATGTTATGATGAATGATAAATGCATATGCAATGATTTCAAGGATTTTAAGATTCAAATTCATTTTAGACAAAAAGGAAACACATGTTATATTAATAAGTTAAAGCTTGAGTACATCAATGCCACTTGGGCTTATAAGGAAATACAAAATCTCTTAAGATAGAAAGGTAGTGCGCATCCTCTTTGGTGCAATGTAGGCATTGAGAGTCTGCTCCTCATGAAGTAGCCTAGTGAGTTTCGAAACCTTCTTCTCGCTTGCATAGAATTTGGATTCGAAGTTATCTCGCTCTCCCTTGAGTTGTATCCAATCTCTTTGTAGGTATTCAAGAGAGGTGGGCATATCAGGATGTAGGATAATGTATGGAACATCTCCCTCCATGACAGGCTCAATGATTACCAGGAGAATGGAGGGGTAAGGCATCATAAGACTCTGAGCGCGAGTTCGTACCCATTTGAGGTAAGGCTCAAGATGGATGGAATTTTTATGCCCAAAATTCTTGCTATCTACTTTGTTTAACATCCTCCAAGCTCGGATAAATCTCTGGTGAAGACCTTGATCGTCGTTGTCGTAGTCAAATACCAAACCTTGAATCAGCATCTCGTACGGGCCATCCCTTCGGGCGTAACCAAACTGTCTTAAGGCTAAGCAGAGGTTGTAGGTGATTCCTCCTCTAATTCCAAGTAAAGGGACATTATGGAATTCTCCACAATGGTCGACAATGATAACATTCTCTTTGGATCGGGAGCACCAATGAATGTCCAAATGTTTGAGCGTCATCAACCTTTGTGACCACCTTGAACCTTGCTCATTTTTTAATACAGATTGGGGAAGATGTGAAATAAACCATCTTTCCAAGGGAGGAGTGCAACACATAAGGACACCTCTTTTCCTCATTGCACGAGTATGAAAAGAGTGTAGGATATCTCCTAGCAATGTAGGCACCGGGTTGTGGGATATGAAGATTTTGACGGTGTTGACATCTATGAGTTGGTCAGGATTTGGAAACAAAACAATCCCATAGATGAGGAGAGCCAAAATTTCCTCAAAGGCTTGCAAATCCAAGGAATTCCAACAATTTTGGGCTTTCTCGAACACGAACTTTTCTAGGAAACCCTTGACACCACTCCTTGTTTCCCAATGAGTTGTGATATCAGATGAGTGCAAGTGTAGAGCTTGAGCAATCTCTTCTGGCTTTGGGTCTCTTTCTGTACCGTTGAAAGGTAGTTGATTGAGAATGGTAATCCTCAAGAGTTGGGATAATTCTTCCAAAGTAGGCATAAGTTGATAATCGGGAAATGTGAAGTAATGGTGTAAAGGATCAAAGAAATGAAAGAGCACCTTCATCATATCCTCATCTGTGTTGGAGGTGACCAAGTTAAGTAGGCGACCATGTCTTTCGGTAAATGGAGAGTTTTCAGGAATCCTTGAAGCTAGCTCCTTAAGTTGTGGAGGGATCCTTACAAGATTGACTTGAATAGTTTTCTTGCGAAGTGAATCCATATCCTACAAAACAAGAACAAAGATAAATCCCAAATTCCTTGAAATTGTTAGTGGATGTACATGATGTTCATGATGTTATGTACAAGTATGTATATACAAACAAAACAAACAAATACTTAAGTTTAGGCTTGCATGGAGTTTTATAGGTAAGTACCCTCTTGAAGTTTAGTTGGCTTAAACATGTCCTAGTAATAGTAATTGGGTTCTAAGGAGCTCAATATCACTAGTTTGTTTCCTTGGTCATTGTTTCAGCATAAGCCTCTTTAACAGCGACCAAAATATCCCAAGAAACCAAACCTCAATGAGTGTAGTATCGAGTATCTACCAACTTTGAACTTTACCAAAGCCGGTCATCTCACTAGATCCTAAAGGCCAAGTTGGTCAAGTAAAGGTTATAAAAGTTCATTAGTTCTTCATGACATCACTCAGCGGCCTCGTATTCTCTTTGATTAACCCAAAGGCTACCGGTACCCACAAATATATCGCACTAACATAGATATTGCTTAGACCATGTCGGTATACCCTGCACAGTTTCCACAATGTATTTCTACTTACCTATAATGTATCCTAAATCCGGGTAGAGGATTCAAACCCAAAAAAAAGAACCATAATGTAAAGCATACAATTCAAACAATGTAAGCAAATAAATGTGATATATCCCTAAGGTAACCCCACTTTTAAAATAGTCCCCAGCAGAGTCGCCAGTTCTGTGATATGGTGGGAGAAATGACTTGAGGGTTTTGCGTTTGATCGCAAATGTTGCGGTTAGTAAGAGTCACCACCGACTTTTCTTTTATCCAAAAGGAAAGGTGAAAAAGCACATGAAAGACCTTTGAGATTGTTTCTTGAGTTCGGGGGGGTAGATTATGAAAAGGGAAGGTATTAGCACCCTTTTCATCCATGGTTATCCATGGGATCTTAGTTACTTGCTAGATCACTTGCTTTTGTTTGAAATTGTGCTTTGTGTGGTTTTTTGAAAGTATTTTGTAAAGAGGCCATTGTTTAGGAAATCTTTGTAATGATTCTCGTTCGTAAGAATGTATACAAAGATGTTGATCTTTTGAAAATGTTTTCAATTTTGTAAAATGTTTGAAAGTGTATGTGATTGTTTTGAAAATAGCAAGGATGTTTGTTTTGAAATGGAGCAAGTAATTAGGAGCAATCTACCTACTCAAATGTCTTTCTTGTTCATTTCCTTTTCCTTTGACATTGTTGTCTTACCATTGATTAGGTAAGCAACCCTATATTTGGATGTAAACGGGACGGGCGTGGGTCATCGTATAGCCATGATTAGCAATGTTGCAAGGTATCATAGCATTCTTTTTGAGGGACTAAGATCATTTGTAAGGCAACTTAGATAGCATCATCGAGGGACTATGATCTTGTATTTGCTTGTTTTTGCTAAGATACCTTACATGCGTAATATGGCCATTTTGTATAAGGCAACCAAGTGGGATAACCCTAGGGATGCTTGTGTGCAAGTGTATTGTTTTCATGCTTGATTTTGTCTTGAATTAGGGTTTTCTATTTGATTGATTTTGTTCTTTCCATACAAACCCTAATTACTAGCATGTGAATATAAAGCATTTAAATTGCGGAAAATAAAAATACTAAGCTATTACATGATTTATGGGAAGGGCGTGTACAAATTGAATGGGGATTTCAAGAATGTAAACCTAGTTAATATATTACAACCAAATTGAATTTATACAATAATTGAAATAAATAAATGTACAAAAATAAATACGCAAGAATGTAAATGCAAAGAAAATGGATATTTTTGTTTGGATTTTTTATGAGAAAAAGGGAAATTGTTTTAACCTAATTAATTTAAAGAAAATAATTAATTAAGTTTAAATTTATTAAGAAATTTTTTTTGAATAAAACCCTAATTCTATTTAGTTGATTAAAAGAAAATAAGTTTAGAAAAAAAGTATTTTTTTGGTATTTTTGTCTTGAAAATATTTATGACATCATGAAATATTTTTAGTCTTTTTTAAATCAAAAATAATATATTTTAATAGGTGTAAAAGAAAAATAAATATTAACCTATTTATAATTAAATTTACAAGGTGATTTGTAAAAAATAAATAAAGTATAATTAATAAAAATCTTTTTTTGGTGAGAAAAAATAAAATAAACTAAATTAAAATGAAGATAATTTTTTTTAAATATTTTTTATGATTTTTAATATTAGTGAAAATAATTAAGAAAAAAAACAAAGAAAATTAAGAAAATAAAATAAATTGGGTCAGGGGTGCATAAGCAGACAGGGAGGTTAGTTAGTAAAAAAAACAAAAAGCCCAAAGGCCCAGGCGCCCGACAAAAAGGTCAAAAAAGGCAAAAATATGTAAAAACACAATATGGGTACCACTAGGGCTCGAACCCAGGTCCCCATAGTTAACAAGCGCGCGCTTTACCACTGGGGTGGCTATACATCCGTTCATATAAACAAAACCATAAATATGTAAGGCAAATCAAGTCCTGATGACTTCATCTTCAACCTCCAGCCGGTGTACTTGTAACTTCTCAAAATTGGAAATCGTGAAATGCAAATGAGCTTGATTCAAAGTGCTGCAAGGATCATGTTAGCTTCCTTGAGGTCTCGGGAAGCTAATGCAATGATTAGCTTGAGCTGAAAGTGGCTAAGGAGCTCTGGAGAAGTCAAGTTGCAGACCTATGTTTTTTAACATGGAACTTGATGATGGAGGTGTTACAATTGAGCAATTGGACTTTGAATGGTTTGTATTTGATGTTTAGAAGCTTTTGGAAGTGAAAGGCCAAAGAACGCACGAGGGGATTTGGAGTTTGGTATGTAAAGTCAGAACTTGTGCAATAATGGTGTTTTGAGACAATTTCTGGCTAGAGGTAGTTTGAGTGAGTTTAAGGGTCTTCAAGCTCATCTCTTAGCTCACAAATAGTGACTATATTTATAAGCAACAAGTTTGGGATGCTCTAGTTGATCAGAATTCAAATTTGCATCCTTAAGCTAAACATGTGATTTTTTGACAAAACAAGTTTCAAAGTCTTGTGTACTTGCTAAGATAGAGTGGTTATGCTTTAAACATATTTTCTTCTGACTTTGTGGATGGAGTGTGATCAGAGGGAACAAGTTAGAGGCTCAATGTGAACTTTATGCAAAAAGCTTGCTTTACAAGAATGGTATTGTTAACTTTCTTCCCAAAATGGCAATATGAATTGGATTATAGCTCAAAAGTTTGTTTAATCCATTAATTATGGAGTGACAAACAAGTTTGAGGTCTACAAAGCAAAGATTATGCAGCCTAACATTGAAATTGCATTTGTGTTCATCATGAAAATGACATATAATTCAAGTGATAAAACACCAACTTCATCTCTTCGATTCTACCTACCCAAGAATGATCTCAAGGAGTTATTTAACATTTCAGAAAGCTTGCAATATGCTCTACAATCCATCTTTGAATTGCTTTTGAAAATTCCCCTTGGAACTATGCGAAAAATTTCCATGAAGTTAGGTCAAAAATCTGCCTAACTAGGGCAAAATTTCACTAAGTCTTTTTTAGTTCATGAGCATGTATTCATAAAATTATAACTTGAGATCCAAGCATTTTTAGGAGAAGTTGTATGAAGATAATTTGTAGATTTCATGGAGATCTACAACTTTCATGTTGGAAGTTTCCTTTGAATCATCTTGCATTATAATGAAAAAATTGCTCAAAGTTATGAAAAAATAAGAAATTTTTGACACTTAGAAAAATTTGAGTTTAGAAATTTTGACTTTTCAAAATGAAATCTTGATTTCTTGATGAATAAGTTTCCTATTTTGACATTTTTTAATGAATTGTGATCTTTGGTGCTTAAATTTGACCAAAATGTCAAAGTTTGACTTTTCAGTATACAGTTGACTTTTGATTAGTTGACTGCAAAATTCATCTGTCAATCCAATGGATTTACAATGTTTTGAATCATGTCATTAGGTAAAAATGATGAAATTGGACTCTTGAGATCATGACTTAACCAATTGACTATTTTCTAGGTCAAAAATCAGAAATTGCCCTTTCCCAGTCAAAACCCTAATTTTGACCATTTTGCCCTTTTGGAGATTTGATCAAATTTCTTGAAGAATTGTGGTCCAAACTTGATCAAATGATACATATGGGTTTAAAATGTTGATGTGGATAAAAAATTATGAAGTTTAACTGTAAATTGGCCATGGTTGACTTTTTTCCCAATACGACTGATTTTTAGGTCAACTGCTCAATTGACTGAGCAAAAATGTGATCCAAAGCTTGAAACTTGACATGAGTAATCTTGGGGGTCCATAATTGTCCATTAAAGTCATATGAAGCATTGATAGTTCAAAAATACTTGTGCAAACTCAAACTCTAATTTTGGTCATCAGTGCCTAAGGAGGTGTCTTGAGTTGATCAAACCCTAGTGTAGTCTTGAGCCCAAAGAGATCTTGTGAGCAAATTCTCGATAAGTGAGAGGGAAAATTTTGGGGTACAACACTTTTTAAATATCACATAACTAAAAATAAGAGAATTCGAGTAAAACCTGCGGTTGGCACCAAACAAGTCAAACTTAAAGAGAGGAAAATGGTCAAACCTGGCATGGTGGAGGAAAATATAATGGATGCATGGAATGGTATGATAAATTCTTCCATGAAAGAGTTATATGCTGAATTTGTAATACATTTCAAGAGTGTTTGTGAGATATATAAATTTTCTTAAATATATTGAGGGCATTATTTTGGATCTAGTTAAAGATAAGATTGTTTGTGCATGGATCGATCAGGTTTGACACTTTGGCAATACAACAACTAACCGAGTTGAATCTGCACATGCTAGACTAAAGAATTGGTTGGGAAACAGTAAATGTGATTTTTATCGAGATTGGGACACCGTGAACCAAATGCTCCATAACTAACACAATGAGATACTGACATCTTTTGGTCAGAGCATTACAGTGTTAAAACACCGATTCAAAGACAACATCCTTTATTAACAATTGGTTGACAAAGCAAAACAATCAGATAAAATAGGTTCATATAGCTCAAAGTGTGGATGTACACTTATGAAGGCGATTATCCATGTGCTTGTTTAATTTCAAAGAAGCTGAAGCTTCAAAAACCAATACGCATGGATGAAGTTTACACTCATTAGACAAGGCTCTATTTGGGTGATGACGGTGTGATGAAGGATGATAAATCAAACACACACACATATATATTATATATATATATCATTATTGAGTGATAAGTGGTCCAATATAGGTTCATGAAAGTTGATGACGTCATTAAATTGCAAATAAAGAACAATTGCGGTAGATTTTTTATCCAGAAATAATAAATTTGAAACCATCGTCAGAACCAGTTAAAAAAGGGTGCCCCTAAAAAGGTCAAACCAAGACAAAGTGATAATTTCATGCAACGATCTCCTTCATACTATGAATAGGTTAACTCATAGTTTCAGAATTCTCCGACTCCAAAATCCCAAAAAAGTGTTTTCAAGGATGCTCGCATTAGCAAACCATCTCCTTCACCATCATTACCAAGAATAAAACACATTGAATATATGCCACTTTTTACGCAGAAATACATTTAGCAGATTGTAAATATTGAAGGTGGCGACAATTGTGGTTTTAGAGCACTTTTGAGTTTGCTCGATAAAGGAGAGGACAAATACCAATTTTTCTGTCGTCATCTTATACAAGAGATGACGTTGCGTAATGAATTATACACAAATCTATACGAGAAAAAAATAAAATTATGATTCAATTCTCAATGCTCTTGTTCCTTGTCTTAGTTGTCCGACAATGTTTGAAAAATGGACGCATTTCCCGAAAATGGAACATCTTAAAGCAAGTGTATATGATAGGGTGTGTATTAATTTGGCATGTCATGGTTTCTTGGAATTCATAGTAAGTCACCTCAAAATACATTTGAACGCATCATGTGTATTGGTTAGATATAAAAAATATAACATTTTGTTCATATTTATTTTAAATTGGGATGTCCTATACCAAAGACATCACCAGAGTGGACGACACTTTTCACACAAGATGTTGAAACTTGGTCAAGTCACTTTCTAGAAAGGATGGAAGAGTTCACCAAGTTGAGCTATGTTGAAAGAGAAACAAATAAGGAAATATAAAAGAAGAAATCTCCAATATATTTAAGTAAATACATATGTTTTATTGCATTTTAGTTTAATCTAACAATGTAAATCATTTTTTGCATGTAACGCACTGCATAATATTATAAAATTTGGTGGTAATTTTTGGACAGTTTTTGTGCTTCTAATTCTGGTACTACATAATACATTGGTTATGTGTGTGAATAGTTATTTACATGGGTTCGGAGTTTCACCTCTGAACACGCCTTTCAATTATTAAAAAAATTAATACAAGTGACTTACGGGATGTACATCTCCTTAAACACCTTTTTTGAAAAAAATAAGGCGTATCCGGAGATGCAACTCTGAAATATGTCCTGGTGGTAGGATATGGTTTGCAAGGTCGTAATTGATCTACATATTATATAAATAGAGCTTTCTCATTATGCGTTCTTTACAAAAACCAGAATGAATACATATCCCAATATTTCAGTTGGGTATTTCAATGGTGCAAACCCCGACTTCAATTCAGGGTTTGCAAGGATACACTTCTCGTGGATCTGAAGTCCAAATTGAATACTCTCCTGCAGTACCTTGGAAATCGGAGAGTTATCAAGCTCCAGTATCATTCTCCCTCGATTGACAATGAATGAAAGATACATTTCACCATGCTTCAACTGAGGACAAATAATGATTTAAAGGTTATGTGGAGTACCTTTTACCTTTATTGAATAAAGGGTACAATTCAAGTGGATGCAATGATTACAAAATCAGCCGAAGAATTTTTAAGGAATTGTAACATCCTGAACCATCTGTTTTTAATGACATGTAATATTAAATTTATGTTAATGTTAACAATTATCTATGTAATATTTATTTTGATGTTAATTTAAGTTTCTTTTCCATTGTGTCATTGATCCTGCTTGTTTCTAGTTTGAATTAACATAACATGTTGCGGAGTTACATCTCAGGAAAAATCATTGAATATTAAACTAAAGGAAGGTTACGAAGATGCATCTTAGAATTAACCTTTAAAGCATACAAAGAAGCATCTCCGGACTAAATTTTAACAGGAATAAATATTTTCTCAGCAATTTCATCTAAGATATGTGTGAAAAAGGTGTGTCAGGATATGCATCTTCGGACGCTATGGCCAGTTGTGACTTTTCACAGTGGTGGGCGGTGGCGGGGGATAACATATAAGGGTGGAAAGAGCAACCCCTTTAAAAACACCCAAATAAACCGAAAATTTAACCTTCCACCCCAAAGTTATAACTGGGACCGCCTACATTTTTCAACTATTCAAGAACCACCACTGGACAAAATTGGATAAAAATTTGTGAACTAAATTTCAAGTAGTTCATTAGAAAATTTCGGTATAATTTCACATTTTCGGTCGTTCATATAAAAACTTTTATATGAACTTATACCAGTTTTTTAAAATTGTCAGCATTTTCAAAAAAATATCGGTATTTTCAAAAAGTACCTTATTATACAGGAAATTTCAGCCAGTATGAAATTCCAATAGTGCAAATTTCCAACGGTTACAATTTTGTTGACAGTTTTGTACGGGTGTGATTGTGGCGACCATTTTCTATGGTCTAGAATGAATCTAAAGTTGTATAGATATGGGTCATCTGTTGTTGAGAAAAACATCTAATAATACCTCTTTCTCAAATTTTGATTAAGGCAGAAGTGTACTTCAACGTGGTAAAACCTCCTATAGAGTTTCAACTTCCAAAGGACATCGCATGTCTCGCCATCTTGAGATCCACAATGAATGATTTATTATCCTACACATAGAATTGAAAGGTGGGTAAGATCGAGTTTCGTGCATATTGAATTGATAATGATAGAAAGGTGAAGTATGATCTTATTAAATTGAAGATTGATGAAGTTTTGAAGGTTATGTGGAGAACTTCGTCGTAGGCTAACCAAGGGACCGATCGAGTTTGATACAACAATTTCAAGATCTGTTGACGGCATAATCAAGATGTTAAAACATCATGAATCATCTGGTAGTGTTTAGGTTTTCATGTTCCTTATTGTTGATTTATGTTAGTTGTAATGTGTTAAGTTATGTTCAACTTTGAAACATGTAATGGGAAAAATATTATGCCATGAAAAGTACAGTGCTAAATAGTCAGAATCATAAAATATACAAATAATACAAATGTAAAAGTTAACACATCAAGTATCACTAATAAATAAATTAAAGTTAAAGAAAACATATATACCTCTCCCTGCCATAATCGGTATGCCACATGGTTTAGCATATTTTGTAAGCATCGATCGGTCCTTGGGTCCTCCAAGGAACTCTCTGTTAGTGTGCCTAGAAGACTATGTCGAAGCAAGAGCCATAAACTCTATCACCAGTAGCAGTAGCCTCGATGTCAGTTGTCTCAGCCTCATCAACAATAGGGGTAGCAGTTTTCTCTGCCTCATATATAATATGGTCCGCATTTGTGTCGGCCATCTCATCAACAATAGATGTCACATCTGTATCAGTCACCTCATCAGCAATAGGGGCCACACCTGTGTCGGCCACCTCAGCTCGATAAATATCATCTTGAACTTGCACCTCCTCAGCATGAATATGTTGTACCCCAATTTTTTCCCTAAGATTCCTTCATCATACCATATCGTTTCAATCACAACAAGATCACATCAAGGTTTTTGTTCTTCTCCCTATCTTTAGCCTTGCTCTTTTGAGGAGTTACCAAGCACCTTGACTTGTTTTCTTTTGTGATAATGGATATTTTGCTTTGACTTTCTCTCTAATTAAAAAAAATAAAATATTGGTTTGTCTTACTTGTTAATAATGTAGGTAAAGGCAATGAGGTTTAGCAAGTTGCTTCATGGGTTCATGAGTTTATTTCCATGCCCTAGTCAATAGCTTGAGAAATTTAAAACTCACCACTGAAGTTGTTTTGGAAGAATTGGTATGGAAGTGGTTTTGGTGGCCATGAGTCCTCATCATCATCCTCAACAATTTCTATTCATAAAGGAAGAATATTGGCACAAAAAGTTTGTTCAAACTTGGCAAAGTTCCTCAAAGCATTCTCTTGATCTAGAGGCTAGGGTTTTGGACTTCAAAGGAGCATATCTTGCTCATATTTTGGTATTTTTGAGTGATTCCAAAAACATCCTTCTCTTCAAATAGTTACCAACAAATAACTTCAAAAGTTCCAAGGAGTTTTCATATGGAAGGAACTTGGTGAAGAAGAAAGATTACAAGTCACCCAGATAAATCCCCAATTTTCCATATGTGACTTCAAATGGTCATAACTTGGTCAATTTTTATCACCTTGAGCCCATTATTTTTTCATTATGATCTTAAGGATGTGTAATTCATGCCTTCTTTTATGTGCAAAGTAAGAAAATGGATGGAAGTTGCCTTAAGAATGCAAAAGATTATAGGTCATTTCATGATTTTTGGCCAACTTCAACAAGCCATAACTTGCTCAATTTTTGATATTTTGAGTGGTTCAAATTGAAAAATGTCATTCAAGAGATCTACTTCATTCCATTTTTTTGGTCAAGAGAAAATTCGAAGTGGAAGGCCATGTTTGGATGCAAAGGATTATAGGTCATTTTTAAAGAAGAATTTGAAATATTTCTAAGTATGGAAAGTCAACTCTTTTTCTTCAACTTTGACTCCATGTAACTTTCAGCACAAGAATTCATTTGATTCCATTCTTTTTCCATTGCAAATCTTGTAACCTCATCTTTCCAAAGCATCAAGAATTATGCCCTAAGACCCCTTGAGGTGGAAATGCTAGGGATTTGAATTTGGTAGTTTGAAACTGAATTTTGCACATAAGTCAGAATTTTGAAATCTTTGTTTTGGCTTCTAATCACAAGATTTCCACGCGTTTTTGTTTCTAATCATGTTTAGCAACTTGCCAGAAGTGATTAGCATCATGAAACGCACGATTTGGCTGAGTTTTGATCAAGTTTGAGTCATATTTTCTTCATGATGCAAACCCACACGAATTCCCTCCAAAATGCATCATTTGCTATTCCTTTTGATCCCATTTGCTTCCCTATTGTTGTACCCCAAAATTTTCCCTCCCATATTTATCAATACATTTTCAAGTGAGGTCCTCAAATTGCTCATGGAAGTCCAAGGGTTGACCAGACAAACTCTCTCCTAAGGCAGTCTACCTCAAATTAGGGTTTCATGTTGCATCAAGATATTTGAGTCCAACGAATCCCAAATGCTCACCATTGTCCTAATATGTTCTCAAGATCATCCATGTCAAGTTTCAAGCCTTGTAGAGGAAGTTTGCTCAGTCAATTGCTCAAAGGCCTGAAAATCGACTGTGCTAGGGCAAAAGTCAACTGTGGCCCACATACAGTCAAACTTCAAGATTTTTGGTAAACATTCTCATTTTGAAGTATTATTCATCATTTGATCAAGGGTTTATCATTACTCATCAAGGATGGCTCATAATGCATCAAAACCCAAAAGTTGCTAAATTAGGGTTTTGTAAGAAAAGTCAACTCAACTTTGACCAAGCATAACTTTCTCATACTTTATCAGAAATAACCCATCCAAATCTAATTTTTAAGAGGATGCAATTCCCTACAATTCATCTTCAGCTCCCAAGTTCAAAATGTGCACTCACAAGAAGTAATGAATTTGGATATTATAGGTCATTTTGAAAAGTCAACAAAAATACTTTTTTTGTCAAAGCTTCATACATGAACATGGAAGACTCAATTGATATGAAACTAAAAGGGTTGCTTAGAGGACATCTAAATATTTCTAAAAATTCCAAGAACACCTTCAAAGAGTCAAAATTGAAGGAGTTATGCATTGGTGAAGTTGACCTTTTTTGCAAAATTGCCAAAAGTCAAAAGTGCCTCAAATTGCAATTTTTGTCAAATGGGCCCAACTTTTTGTACTTGTTTTGAGTTTGTAACATGGTCCACGACCCATGATCTTTCCCATCTGCCTTTATTTTATCTTTGCCATTTATTTTGATTCTTATTTCAATTAAATCAAATTAAATGAAAATAAAATCATGAAAATATCAAATTCTTTTAAACCTTGAGATTTTGTGCATATTTCAGGTCCCTTATACATCTAGCAACAAAATCAAATCGTGCAAGGCATGATTGTGCATAAAAAGATTGGTTTTTGGCTTATTTTGGAAAGATCTTCATGGGAATCAAATCATGATCAAAGACCATAATTGAAAAAGATTGCATGCACATTTGTAAACCTAATTCACTCATTGATATATATTGAACAAATGCAGACCAAAAGAACAAGGTTAGAGGCGTGAAAGGCTGAAGAAAAACTTGGAAAATTTAAAGAAAAGTAGCAATATGTTTTCATGCTTCCATGCGCTTTCAAGACATTCCAAGCACTCCTTTCACTTGCTGGACATTCAAGGAGTCCATCCCAATCCTTAGCAAGCAGTTTCGTGTACAAAAACTCACTGTAAGTGTTTCACGATACCAGCACTTTCTTGAAATTCAATATCATGATTCTAGCATTTGTAGCATGAATTATTTATATATTCTTGTTCATTGAAGCATTTGCAAGTTGTTGGTAATGATTAATTGCATTTTTGCTAACAATACAGAGATATTCCATTGTTAGGTTTTCTTGGTTCGTTTTAGGGTCTTTTCATACAGGAACAATTGGTCCAAACGGAGGAGACCATCGTGATCAGTGGATCAGACCTAGTTGATCCATGGTCTTGCATTTTATTTATATTGCTTGTATGTAATTTCTGAGATGCACAGGGTTACAGTTACAGCGCCATGTTCGTAGGTAACGGTTCTGAGTTTTAAACGACAGATCCAGGGAAGAAGACGATAGCGTGTCACCACTTTACTGGCCGATTTAAATTCTGGCGCGTTTATTCTGGCCAGAAACCTTTGGTTTTGATCTATTGTTTGTTTCTGTATGTTGATAAACTAACACCCAACGCAGTTTGTCAGAAGAAGGAAGTCAGAAATTCATGATTCTGGGGTCGACCCCAGGAGTGACCCTCTGGTATTTTCCCCCGTTGTTTTCACCAGATCCAGCGCCTACATCTGCTGGGGGTTATCTTCTGATTTCATCAACCAGGACCAGATCAAGCATCCCCTGGGCATTATCCTCTGGATCCATCAGTCTCAGCCAGATCCATTGCACCTCATCTTCTGACGGTCATAATCTGCTGAATCCACTAGCCAGGAGCAGTCCCAGTACCAACATCCTCTGGACTTCCATCTTCTGGATCATCGTCCTCTGGACCACCATCCTCTGGACTACCATCTTCTGGATCATCATCCTCTGGACCATCATCCTCTGTTCAGAGCCGCTGACAGCAGGCCCTTGGGTTATTTCTTTCTTTACTTTTTTTATTTATTCTTTTTCTTTATCAAGCACCAAAATTATTTTATTTTAAGTCAACCAATCAAAAATCACAAAAATATTTATTTTCTTAATAAATGTTTTTTAATTAATTAGTTTAATTAATTTAGGGCAGCTTTAATTTCTTTCACAATTAAAATTAATTAGTAATTAGTTTTTTTATTAAAACCTTATTTTTCTTAAAATAAACAAAAACAACAAAAAATGAGTTTTCTTTTAATTAGGTTTAGGCGGGGTCAAAACCCTAATTTCTCTCGTTCTCGTTTCGTCATGCGCTTATTTATTTTTACAATATTAATGTAACTGCTCATGAGATGTAATAGTTTAATTAGGACTTTTCATTTATTTATCATTTTGACGGGTTTTTGGCTATATAATTAATCCCCCACCCGAAGCCTTGTAATAGCGTAGCTTTATTTTCCGCGTTTTAATTTTCGCAATTATTAACTGTTAGATGTATGATAATAGGGTCGCATGACAAGAATGTATATTAATTTTAAAATGGTTAGAAAACCCTAAATGTGCAAAGATAATAACTTGAAATTGAATCACTCGCACATGTGCACTCCTAGGGTATACTCTCACTTCGGTTGCCTTCGGTAAACGGTCATTAAGTATAGGATATTTTAGTGGTCGCCCTCTTATCTAAACAAAGATCAAAAGTCCCATTCTGAAATGTTGCCTCGGAAAGGTTGCCTCGGAAACGTTGCCTCGAATATGATCTTAAGACATTAGGGTTACTACTAAGACATCCTAACATTGCTTTAGTGATCGTACATCCCTTTTGAATTGACCCTTACAACTCCAACGACGGTTCTACCTACTCACTAATAGTGGGATAGCGTTGTCTAAAGGAAACAAGAACATAAACATTCTTTTTTCGAGTAGGTAGATGCTAGTAGGTACTTGCTCAAAACGAACTTTTTTTCACACTTACACTTTTTCAAACAAAGTTTTCAAAAAGACTCCGTAACACTCTTGAAGACAGAAGCAAGGGTTAAATCGAATTAAAACCAAAACTTTTCAAAACACACAAACACAGAAGAAATTTTTTAAAATGATGAGCAAGTACCTAAGAGCCCGTGGAAAACCATGGATAGAAAGGGTGCTAATACCTTCCCTTTCTATAATCTACCCCCCCCCCCCCCCCCCCCCCCCCCCGTACTCAAAATCTCGAAAAAGGAATTTTTCTATGCTTTTTTCCTTTCCAGTTGGATAAAATAAAAGTCGGTGGTGACTCTTGCTTACTGCGACATTTTGCGAATACAAACGCAAAATGAAAACCAGTATTAAACAGTCTGGTTCTTCCACCGTATCACAGAACTGGCGACTCTGCTGGGGATTAATAAGTGGGGTATACCTTAGGATTAGTTCATCATATTGCTTCTATTATTTGATTTGATTGTTTTACTTTTGAGGGCTTTGTATTGGAGTTACTATAGATCCTAACTTGGATATGGGGGACACCTTTTAGGTAAGTAGCAATAAACTGTGAGGGAACTGTACAGCGTAGACCGATACGGTTGAAGTAGTAGCTACATTGATGTGGCACATTGGTTGGTACCAGTATCCCTTATGGAGAAACGAGGAGAATACGGGGCTGCTATGTGTGTCGTTAAGCATCAACTGACCTTAGAATCTATAATTGACCAACTTGGCCATAGGAAGTAGTGAGATAGCCGGTCTCAGTGTAAATCTGGGAACCGGTTGATACTCGATACTACACTCATTGAGACCATACTCTCGATATAGTTACGGCCGCAAGAAAAGATTGCGTGAGCTGAAACCATGACCGATGGAGGATGGTCAGTGATATTGAGAACCTCTAGAACCCGGTTACTATTATTAGGACAGGTTGAAACCAACTGAACTTCAAGAGGGTAGTACCTAGACCCCATGCAAGCCTGAGACTTAAGAGCTCTTGTGTGACTTGTTTGCCTTTACCATGTCTGTTATCTGCTATACTTGTTGTGTGTTTTATCATGACATCATGCATCATAACATCGCATGCATACTTCATCATACTTACCATTTCAAAGACCGAGGGGATTTATCTTTGTTCTATTTTGCAGATTATGGCTTCCATGCGCAGAAACACCATTCGGGTTAACTTCGTGCAAATACCTGCTCAACTCAGAGAGTTAGTCTCAAAAGTTCCTGATACTTCTTCATTCATTAGGAGACATGGTCATCTCCTTAACTTGGTCACTTCAAAGTTGGATGAGAAGATGATGAGCGTGCTTTTCCAGTTCTTCCATCCGGTGCATCATTGTTTCACCTTCCCGGATTATCAGCTAGTTCCCACTTTGGAGGAGTTTTCTTGCTTACTGGGCATATCCATACTCGAGCAGACATCCTTCACAGCTTTGGAGGATACTCCTAGTCTAGAGGACATTGCTTCAGCCTTACATCTAAAAAGGGCTAATGTAGTATCCAACTGGGAGACACGGAGCGGGGTTAAAGGTTTCCTAGCCAAGTTTTTTATTGATCAAGCTCAGTAATTTTGAGACAATTTGGACTTTCAGGCTTTTGAAGACATCTTGGCTCTCCTCATCTATGGCTTGGTTCTTTTCCCGAATCCAGATTCCTTCATAGATGTGAATGCAGTTAAGATCTTCCTGTCCCGCAATCTTGTGCCTACTCTTCTGGGTGATATCCTACATTCCCTATATACTCGTACTGTGCAAAGAAGAGGGACCCTCCTGTGTTGCATGCCGATGTTGGCGAGGTGGTTTATTTCTCACCTCCCCAAGTCTGTATTGAAGAATGAGGAAGGTTTAGGTTGGGCTTACATGATAATGTCCCTTACCCATACGGACATTCTTTGGAGTTCCAAGGCTATGGAAAGCACTTCTGTCATTGATCGATGTGGGGGATACCCTAATGTTCTGTTTCTTGGAATTAGAGGAGGAATAACCTACAGTCCTTTCTTGGCTCTACGACAGTTTGGTCGGGCTCGGAGAGACGGTCCTCATGAGCTACTTCTTACAGATATTGTCTTTGACTACAAGGGGGACGTTGATGAGCATCGCCGAAGGTTTATACGGGTCTGGGGCATGGTGAACAGGTCTGACCCTCACGAGCTAGGACCGATGACTTCTCTCCCTATGCAGCCCTATCTCCAGTGGGTTCGAGCTCGGGCTCTAAAGCTTGGAATGCCTTACGAAGCTGTGCTTCCAGTGATTGTGGAGCCTACCAATGAAGAGGGTGTTCCTTATACAGTCCTTTATCCCTACATGCCTACTGATCTTGGGGCATTGAAGAGATCTTGCATTCAGTTGAAGGAGGAGAGGGATACCTACCGAGAGAAGTATCATGAGCAAGAAAGGAAGATCTTGAAGCTCACGAGGCAACTTGATAATGAAAGGACAATCAATGATTACGTCAGCATGAAGGGGAAGCGACCATGGGATTTCTGATTTTTTCTTTTTCTAGTTTAGATTTGTTTTTAGTTTATTTATTTTGTAACGCCTTAAAAGGAATTGTTAAACATTTTACAAATTTAATCTAATAAAGTTTGTTTGTTTCTTGGTTTACAAATTTGAATCTCCCAAAGTCTTTGAAATCATTTCATACGCATTCCATTATCATGCACATCATTACAGGTACCATTACAGGTTTCTCATCTTCTTCGCTGTTTATTTCAGCACAAAATGTCTTCTGAAATACCTACCGATCAAGCCATCAAAGCTCTTCAGGCACATAATGCCCAATTCCAAGAGATGTTCTTGAACTTAGCTAAAGGGCAAGAAGATTTGAAGACTCTCATCTTGAAAGAGAAGAAGAAGAAGAAGAAGAAGAAGAAGAAGGTGGTTCTTCTGAATATGGGTCACAGATTTGGGAATAGGTTGCGATAGGAAGCTGATCTGTCTCATTCATCCAAAGGAGGAGAGAATCAAGAGGAAGAAAAGGGTCCTAGTCATGTGGTCTCTGATAATAACACTGATTTTGATGATGAACAGTATCCCCCTGCTAAGGATAGGTACAAACAACTTGAAGACCGTCTAAGTGCTATGGAGATTCAGAATATTCCCGGTTTAGACTTTGGAGATTTGGGACTAGCATCTGGGGTGGTGATCCCTCACAAGTTTAAAGCTCTGGTTTTTTCTAAGTACGATGGAGTATCATGTCCAAAACTCCATCTCCGCTCGTACGTTAGAAAAATCCAACCTTACACTGCTGATAGGAATTTGTGGGTACATTTCTTTCAAGATAGTCTGTCAGGGACTCAGCTTGAATGGTTTTATCAATTGGAAGGAGCTAATGTCCGCAACTGGGAGGACCTTGCTGCTGCTTTTTACAAGCAGTACCAGTATAACACCGACCTTGCTCCCACTCGTACTATGCTCAGAAGTGGAGAGATCTGGATGGAAGAGTCCAACCCCCTTTGTATGACAGGGAGTTGGTTGACATGTTTTTAGGGACATTGTCTGGTCCATTTTTCAATCATCTGATCGGCAGTTCGTCATCTGGGTTTACTGAATTGATTTTGACTGGGGAGAGAGTAGGACCTGGTATCAGAAGTGGTAAGATACAAAAGGATACGTTGTCAAGTGCAGTAAAGAAGCCATTCACCGGTAAGAAATAAGCTAGTGCAGTTTACAGCTCGAGGAGCCAAAACAGTTCTGAACGCTTCCAAGCAGTGAATGTGTTAGTAATATCAAGGCCCATCGTTTCCCCACAATGCAACAATCAGCAAAGAATGGAGAGATCGTAAAGACAGTACACTCGGCTCAATATGACCTTGTCTCAAATTCTACCATAATTGTTGAAGACCAACCTGGTAACTCTGAGGGAAGCCCCGAAGAATCCCAGCACCACATCTCCGCTGTATAATCTGAACGCCCGTTGCGCCTATAAATCTGATAGTCCAGGTCATGATACGAACAAATGTTGGGCCTTGAAGAATAAAGTACAAGATTTGATTGAAGTTAAAGAGATTGAGTTTGACGCTCCAGAGAAACCTAACGTCATAACTGCTCATATGCCCAAGCATGGTCATGGAGTACATGTTGTGGACGATGATTTATTTGTGACCTCCGTAGAAGACATTTCTACTCCGTTGATGACCGTGAAGAAGAATCTATTGTTGGCCGGTTTATTTCCGGGCTGTGGTGGGGGTTGCCACGTATGTTCAATCCTGCCTGCTGGTTGCCATTTATTGAAATCAGGTGTTCAACACCTGATGGATAACAAAGAGATCTTGTTCGAGAAGACTTTGATTCCGTTAATTCCAGTTGAAGATGTTTCCATCATAACCATTTCTGCCAATCCTTCCAAGGCTTCCTCGAGAAATCCTGTTAGGATTACACCCGTTCCGAGAATCGCTCTGTTAATTATTACTACCCCTTGTCCTATCCCATACACTTCGGATAAAGTTGTCCCTTGGCACTATGAGGACGATGTGTATTACCATGGAGTTAAGCAAGACTTAAAGATTGAAGAAGCTGATGCTGATATCAGCAATATTGTCGGGGCTAGCAAGGTCACCAGAAGCGGAAGACTCTTTTCTCCCGAGATTTCCCCTCCGACTGTTCAAAAATCTGTTGTTATTCCATCTGCTAGTACATCAGCTACTGTTCCAATTCTTACCCCAGTTATCACCCCTGTCATCGAGCCATCTGACACTCGGGGCAAAGAAATCATAGGTGAGCCTGCCCAAATGGAGGCACCTAAGAAGATCATTGTAGAAACCTCTAAGCAGGAGATAGAGGAAATTCTGAAGATTATCAAGAAGAGCGACTATAACATAGTCGAGCAGCTGGGGTAAACCCCGTCGAAAATCTCCATGTTATCTTTGTTATTATGTTCGGAAGCCCATGCAAAGGCTTTAATTGCTTTCCTCAAAGATGCGCATGTGCCCTAGGAAACTTCTGCTGATCAATTCAAAGACTGTGTAGCTAGTCTGACCGCCGACAATGGGTTGGGTTTCTCAGACGCAGATCTGACTGTTAAAGGAAGAAATCACAATGATGCTCTGCACGTCTCGATCGAGTGCAGGGGCACTACTTTGGACCACGTACTGGTGGATACTGGGTCCTCATTGAATGTTTTACCAAAGAAAGCATTAGACTGTCTAGACTGTGAAGGTTTGGTTCTGAAGCCGAGTAATATTGTGGTTAGGGCTTTCGACGGGTCAAAAAGGATGGTGCACGGGTGTGGTACGGTGGGAAAACTGACTAGGGTTTTGCGTTTGTTTTCGCAAATGTTTCGGTTGAGCAAGAGTCGCCACCGACTTTTTATTTTATCCTAAGGAAAGGTTTAAAAAGCACAGCAAAAACCTTTGAGATTTTTCTTGGGTTCGGGGAGTAGATTATAGAAGGGGAAGGTATTAGCACCCCTTCTATCCATGGTTATCCATGGGCTCTTAGGTACTTGCTTAGATCAACTTGCCTTAGTTTTCAATGGTTTGAAATGGTGCTTTGTGTGTGGCTTTGAAAAGGTTTTGGAAAAGATGCCTTGCATAGGCTACCCTTGTAACAATTCTTTACTCGAATGTTTTACAAAGGTGTTTGTCTTTTTGAAAAGATGTTTTAAGGGTTTGAAAAGTTGATTTTTAAAGTGTTTGTGAAGTGGGTTTTTGAAATAAGGCAAGTGTTTTTCTTGGAAAGTTGACAAGTACTTAAGAGTTCATCTACCCTAAAATTTTCTCAAAGATTTTTGTCATGTTTCAAGCCTTTTGACAATTTTGTTCCACCATTGCATTTGGTGGACAATCTTGTCTTAGGAGATGAAAGGGACGGGCGCGGGTCATCGTTTAGACCATAGTTGCAATAGTGTTAAATGTCTTTGGGCAATTTTCTTTAAAAAGGGACTTGATCATTTTATTTAGGCAACATTTTGAGGGACTATGATCATTTGGTTGTTTGTTTTACCCAAAGAAATTCAACATGCAATATGAAGGGGTGAAAAACACAAGAAGGGGGGGTTGAATTGTAAAACGAAATCTAAAGCAATTAACAAGATATTTTTATCCTGGTTCGTTTGATCTCAAACTACTCCAGTCCACCCGTCAAGGTGATTTCGCCTCTCTCCAACGAGGTCTTAATTCACTATATTCAACTGAATATTACAGACTGCTTTAACAACTGCTAAAGCCTTCTTGATTCAAACCACAACCCGGTTTGTCAAGGTAACACTTTCTTACAAAGGTATAAAACAATGTGTGTGAATGTTTTCTACAAAACTTTATCACAACTGTGATGTATACACAAATTAAGCTTAGAAACTAGATTGCTAAACAGAATGAATATCAGAGTTTGGTTTAGCAAAACTGGTAGAATGAAGATTATGGTTCAGCTTTGTGCGTGTAGAGATTTGGAGAGCATTAGCCATTATAATCTTCGAAGCCTTGTTTATATAGCACTTGAGAAGATGAACGTTGAATGCAATATTCTTGATTCAATGCTAATAACAAGCTTTCCTTTTTGAGCAGATCTTGTCTAGAATGAGGCCGTTGGAATTAATTAGCTTTCAATGCACAGTACCGTTGCTTCTTTAACGCAAGTTCTGGCTTGGCTCATTCTGATTCTGCTTCGCTGCTGATGAACTATTTGTGTTTCTGTATCAGAGTGTTTACGCGCAGTTCTGTTCATCAAGCTTCAGCATATACGTGATCTGATCATCTGATCTTGACGTTCTGATTTGGCAACTTCTGATGCTGGTGTATGAAATCAAATTCTGATGCTGAATAGATGGATCTTGCTTATTTCCATCAGAGTATCTGCAAGTCAGAACATAATAATTTTAGGCAGCAGATAGTTCAAACATGAAACATTTAAATACTATATCTTTTCACTTTGTTATCATCAAAACTTAAATATAGGGTAGTAGATTCAAACATTGTTCTAACAATCTCCCCCTTTTTGATGATGACAAAAACTGGATATTTTAAATTAAAATAACGTGAAAAGGTATCTGAAAAATGTATCAGAGTAAGAAGTACAAAGAATAAGGAGTAAGGAAATACTCCCCCTGAGTTTATTACTTCCCTTTGATTATACGTGTTCTTCAAGATCAGATCTTTTTCTTTCTTTGAACATCAGATTATCAGAGTCTTTGACTTATCAGAGAGCAGAGCTTCAGAGCTTTTCCTGTCAGAGCTTTGCTTTGGATCAGAGTGTTAGGACGATCAGAACTTCATATCGATCAGAGCAACATTGATCAGAGCTTCTACATTTTGATCAGAGCTTCTAGTCTTCAGAGTGTCCAGGAGCTTCCTTGCCTGTAGACTTTAAACAAAACAGAAAAATATTTCAAGTAATAGAGTTAGAATGTTTGAGAGTTTCTGTCTAGTTAGCCCGTTATTGATTTAAATATCATTCTTGTTCTCCCCCTTTTTGTCAGCAATCAAAAAGTGTTGGTGATGTGCTAAAACAATTTAGATCAGAAAAACAGATTATATTAAAATAGTTCAGAATCAGAGGAAGAAAATATTACAATACATAATCAAAACAGTACATCAGAAAATGAAGAGAATGAAGAAAACATGAAAAAGTTATGCATGAAAAAGATTTAAGGTTGAGGGGGCATGCGTGAGAACAAGGTCTCCAGCATTGCTTGAATCTTTTCAGAAGTTTCATTCTGCTTCTGAACCATGTTGACCACAGTGTCAATTTTGCTGTCCTGCACATCCATTCTTGCTTTCATCTTCTGATCATTGTCGTCCATCCGCTGCTGTAGACGCAAGTCATTCAGCCTTAATTCTTCCAGAGCCTGCCTGTCCAAGGCAGCTTGAGAAGTATCAGAAGGAGGAAGCTTCTCAGAACTTTCAGCGACATCTTCTGCTGGGTTTTCTTCAGCCTGAATGGTCTTGTCTTCTTCTGATGGTTGCACCTTTGCAGCTTGCTGTTTCTCAGACCAAGATTCACTGTCCAGAGGAAGCACAACTTCTTGAGGCAGCTGACTTTCAACTTCCTTCAGCAGCTTGCTGAAGTTCTGTTGAGCCTGCTCATAGTTGACATCCTGCAACTTGAGGGCTTCAGCACGTACCCAAGATCTGAACTGTGACCAGAGATGATCAGAAGCAGCTGGGTCAATCATCCCAGGACAGACTTGCTTCAAAGAAGCAATCCATTGCAGCACACTTGTTTCAAAATTCAAAATACCAGAGCCAACATCTGGTTGCTTTGGTTTGGGGATGGCAATTTTGTGTCTTAAATCAGCTAGACGTTCAAGACTTGTTAAGTCAATGAAAGTTCTGCTGGGGTTTTCAGAGGTTGTTTGTTTTGGAGGAGGGGTATCAGAGTCAGATATCTCGATTGGAGTGGTTGGAGTTTTTGGAGGTGTTGATTCTAATGAGGATGGTAACTGGGGCCTGAAAACAGTGGTTCCACATGGCAACTGGATTGCCAACGGTGATGGTTGAGGTTAGTGAGGGTCAGAATGATGAGGAGAAGGAGTTTTAGAATGGTGAAACTCTGTTTGTGGTGAAGGTGGATTATTTTCTGGTTGAGGAGGTGGAATCTCTGATTGCTCAGGGATCAGAGGTTCTTCTGAAAGTGGTTGTTGTTGTTGTTGTTCTGGTTCAGGTTGTGGTTCTGGTTGTGGAGGAGGAACTTTTTGTGGTTCAGAGTGTGGTTGAGCAGAGGCATGTTCACGCTCAATATCAGCTAGCACTCGGTCAAGTGCTGGTGTTGTTGAAACTGTTGGTTGTTTGGGAATTTTGGTTCTGGGTCTTCTGAGTAGTAAGGCCTCAGAAGGGTCTTCTGGTATGGTTTCATCAATGGTAGGGATTGG
Source organism: Vicia faba (assembly GCA_948472305.1). Lineage (NCBI taxonomy): Eukaryota > Viridiplantae > Streptophyta > Magnoliopsida > Fabales > Fabaceae > Vicia > Vicia faba. Next base: position 1,173,221,949 of record OX451741.1, read on the forward strand.
GATGGATATTCTGTGAGAGGTTTGAGAAGGGGCAGCAGATGTTGGAATAGTAGATGAAATTAAAACAGGGGCAGCAGATGAAATACCTCTTTTCTTTGGAGTCTGATGAGATGATCCTTCTGCTGGCGCTTTCCTCTTCTTTGTCTTCTTCTGAGTCACTTCTGGTTGGGTTTGACTCAGATCTTTGATCTTCAGCTTTGAACCTGTATCTTCTGCCTTGTACGCATCTGGGTACCTGAGAAACATCTCTGGTTTGGATTCCATTTCAGAAAATATTGGAAAATCACTCAGAGGCACTCTTCTGCTGGAGATATCAGCAGTTGAAGTAGCTCTGGGTTCCTTCTGAATATTTTCTATCGGCTTCATCTTTTTCAGATTCTTAGCGTTCAGCGGTTTCCCAATTGTTGGTTCAATAGTGCTCATCTCCTGAGCTTCAATCAGATGTTCAATCAGCCTATTCTCTGTCAGAATATCTGATATAAGCCTTCCAAATGGTATCCAGTCCCTCTTGGTCCTTTCTTCTTCTCTTGTTTCTTTGACACTGGTCTTGAGATGGTTGAACAGGAAGTGTGCCAGATTGATCTTTACCCTCTGATCAATAAAGTAGATCAGAAACTGCTGATCCACGTTTATATAATCAGGAGAACTTGTTGGTTTCCTGTGGTTGAAGCATCCCAGAACAATCTTAGCCCATACTCTGCAGTGATCCTTCAGATCCTTAATTTTGCTGCTGGGCATTCCAAGAGTGAAAATCCTGTTAGCTACCACACCTATATCAGGGCATCTTTCAGCCATGTCCACACAGCGGACTCCGCCACCACTTTGACCGATTAGCCTTGCAATTAGATCTTCAGAAATCACAATCTTCTTTCCCATGACAGAAGAGATGACTAGATGTTTAGAAACCTTGGCGTGAATCCAAAATTCCTTGACTAGCGCTGGGAATGTTGGTCCAACCAACCTATCGAAATACCTCTCCCACTTTTGAGCCCTAATTTCTTCAGTTAGGTCAAATCCATTTTCCTTCAAACTTTCAAAGTCGATGATTAACTCAGAGAGCACTTCAAGGTTCTTCACCGGAGTAAGGAGAGTTCTGAGTGGCACCTGATATTGTTCAGAAGTTGCTTTCTTCTGATTTCCTGCAGAAATGCTGGAGGATGCCATTGTTCACACTAAAAAAACTTTGAGAATGAATTGAAAAAAAAAAGAGTTTGCAAGGGATGAACTCAGAAATATGCAGAAAAAGCTTGAGTGTTAATAAGAAAGTGTAAAGAATAAGAGTGAAAGATTAATGTGCTTAAATAGAGTTTTCAAAATTATTTTGAAAAAATAAACGTTTTTAAGAGAGAGAAAAATAATGATTGCCATTTAACAAGCGTGATTACTTTTCATTAAATGCTTGCTGATTTTGGGGGATTTGAGAAAGATACTTAAAAACGGTTACCAGACATGTGTCTCAATGCACCCAATCAGCGCTTTGCCTTCTCAGAAGCGTGCACGCGTTCTGCTTCAGAGATTTGCTGATGATTGGATGACACTTGTTTGATGTAGTGATCAGCACGTCTGTCTTTGAGATTAGACTCTCAGATCTTTAGACTTGCATCTGATACAATCTGCATGTTCTATCTTTCTGAAAGGAGATTGATCAGAAGTTCACAGTAAAATAATTACATTCTGAAGGTAAAAATATGGAATTAAAACATTTTCACTCTGGGCATACTTTCATGCTGAGATGTTTCAGAATGAAATTGAACCTATCTTCTGAAAGGGGTTTAGTAAAGATATCAGCCCATTGATGGTCTGTATCTATAAATTTTAAGTTTAAAATACCTTTCTGAATATAGTCCCTAATGAAATGATGCTTTATTTCTATATGCTTAGCTCTAGAATGTAAAATAGGATTCTTACTTAAGCAAATAGCAGAAGTATTATCACAAAGTATAGGAATGTTACTCTCAAAAATCTGGAAGTCTTCAAGCTGACTTTTCATCCAGAGCATTTGTGTGCTACATCCTGCTGCTGCTATGTACTCAGCTTCTGCTGTTGACAGAGCAATTGTTGATTGCCTTTTGCTGGACCAAGAGATCAGATTTTCTCCTAGAAACTGGCAGCTTCCTGAAGTACTTTTGCGTTCCACTCTGTCTCCAGCAAAATCAGCATCACAGTAGCCTATTAAGCTGTAATCACTAGATTTTCTATAAAACAAACCCAGATTAGTAGTACCTTTCAGATACTTGAAAATTCGCTTAACAGCTGTTAAGTGAGATTCTCTAGGATCTGATTGGAATCTAGCACAGATACAAACGCTGAATAGTATGTCAGGTCTTGAAGCAGTCAGATAGAGGAGAGAACCAATCATACCTCTGTAGACTTTCTGTTCTACACTTTTGCTTACCTCTTCTCTTTCCAGAATGCACGTGGGATGCATTGGAATCTTAGATGGCTTACATTCTGAGAGGTCAAATTTCTTCAGAAGATCTCTGATGTATTTGCTCTGATGAATGTAAGTTCCTTCTGGAGTTTGATTGATCTGAATTCCTAGAAAGAATTTCAGTTCCCCCATGAGGCTCATCTCAAATTCTGCCTGCATACACTTAGCAAATTTTCTTCCAAGAGAAGGATTAGTAGAACCAAAAATGATATCATCAACATAAATTTGACAGACTAAAATGTCACTCTTAACTGTTTTACAGAATAGAGTAGTGTCCACTTTCCCTCTGGTGAATTCATTTTCAAGCAGAAAGTTACTTAGCCTTTCATACCAAGCTCTGGGAGCTTGTTTCAGACCATACAGTGACTTCTTTAGTTTGAAAACATGTTCTGGATGTTTTGTATTTTCAAAACCTGGAGGTTGGTGAACATAAACTTCTTCTTCTATATAACCATTTAAGAATGCACTTTTGACATCCATCTGATACAGAGTGATGCCTCTATTTACAGCAAATGAAATTAAAAGTCTGATAGATTCTAACCTGGCGACTGGGGCAAAGGTTTCTGTATAGTCTATCCCCTCTTGCTGACTATAACCTTGTGCAACCAGTCGTGCCTTGTTTCTGATGACTTCACCTTGTTCATTTAGCTTGTTTCTGAACACCCATCTTGTTCCAATGACGTTGAATCCTTTTGGTCTGGGAACGAGATCCCATACGTCGTTTCTGGTGAATTGATTCAGCTCTTCTTGCATTGCCAGAATCCAGTCATTGTCCAGAAGTGCTTCATCAATTGAAGAGGGTTCAATCAGAGACACAAGTCCCATCAGAGTTTCTTCAGAGTTTCTGAAGCTTGTTCTTGTTCTGATTGGATCTTCCTTTCTTCCTAGGATAGTCTCTTCTGGGTGATCCAAACTGCTTCTGGGTAATCTCTTCTGAGGTTGATCAGCAGTTGTTGAAGGATTTCTAGCAGTGCTCCTTTCAGACGTTGAAGGAATGTCTGTGTTGAGAGCTTCTGATGACTTGTCTTCAGAACCTGCAAATTCAATTTCTATACCTGCAAAAGTTTCATTCTGCTTTGACTTTTCAGAGTCAAGCTTATCATCAAAACGAACACTGATTGATTCTTCCACAATCTGTGTTTCTGTATTGTATACTCTGTACCCTCTTGAGCGTTCAGAGTATCCTAACATAATACACTTCTGTGCCTTAGAGTCAAACTTGTTCAAATAATTCTTAGTATTTAACATAAAGCAAGTACATCCAAATGGATGAAAATACGAAATGTTGGGCTTTCTGTTCTTCCACAATTCATATGGAGTCTTTTCCAGAATAGGTCTTATTGAGATTCTATTCTGAATGTAACACGCTGTGTTTATTGCCTCTGCCCAGAAAGTCTTAGCAACGTTTGTCTCATTGATCATGGTTCTGGCCATTTCTTGCAATGTTCTGTTCTTTCGTTCTACAACTCCATTTTGTTGGGGAGTTCTAGGACAAGAGAAATCATGCAGAATGCCTTTGTCATTAAAGAATGACTCAAAATCTTTATTTTCAAATTCTCCACCATGATCACTTCTGACTTTAACGATTCTAAGATCTTTTTCATTCTGAACTTGGTTACAGAAGGTAACAAACACAGAATGTGACTCGTCCTTGTGTCTTAAGAACTTTACCCATGTCCATCTGCTATAGTCATCTACGATTACTAACCCATACTTCTTACCACTGACTGAAGCAGTTTTGACTGGTCCAAATAAGTCAATGTGCAGAAGTTCTAATGGCTTAGAGGTGGAAACAACATTTTTGGATTTAAAAGAAGGTTTTGCAAATTTGCCTTTCTGACATGCTTCACACAGAGCATCTGAATTGAACTTCAAATTAGGAAGTCCTCTGACCAGATTGAGTTTGTTAATCTGAGATATTCTTCTCATACTAACATGCCCCAATCTTCTGTGCCAGATCCACTGCTCGTTGTTAACAGACAGAAGACATTTTACATTCTGACTCTTTAGTTCAGAAAGTTTGATTTTGTAAATGTTGTTTTTCCTCTTACCATTAAACAGGATAGTCCCATCTTTCTGACTAACAGCTTTACATGATTTTTGATTAAAGATTATATCATAACTGTTATCACTTAATTGACTTATGGATAACAGATTATGCATCAATCCATCTACTAGCAGAACATTATTAATAGAGGGAAGATTTCCATTACCTACAGTTCCAGAGCCAATGATCTTTCCCCTCTGATTGCCTCCAAAGCCAACGTGGCCTCCAGGCTTAAGTTCCAGGCTTTGGAACATATGCCTTCTTCCCGTCATGTGTCGTGAGCAGCCAGAGTCCAGGTACCATGACTGGTGTTTCTGACTTGCTGCTAAAGATATCTGCAACATGTATTATTTTATCCTTAGGTACCCAGATTTTCTTGGGTCCTGACTTGTTAGTTTTACCAAAACTCTGGTTGAATTTTGGTTTCACAGAGTGCTTACTGCTAGTGTATTTGATGTCATGTGTGTGACCATACACAAAGTGTGAATTTAGAGGAGTGTGTTTAATGGTTAAGTCCATGACATTCTTAGGTGTAGGAACCTTACCTTGGTATCCTATTCCTTTCCTGCCGTTTCTGCTAACTCCATAGATCATTGAAGCCATTCTGCTTCTATCTATGCTTTTAGCTAAGAACTTCTGGAAACTATGATCATACTCCTTGATGATCTCATCAGCGTTGCTGGGAGTTTCAGAAATTGGTTCCTTCTGAGAGTTTTGTAAAGTGTTTTCTAATTTTGAAATTTTATCTCTCAGCTCAGAATTTTCCAATTTGAGACTCTCAGACTTATTAGAGTCAGATTCAAGATTCCTTTTCAGGTCTCTGAATTTAGCTCTAATCTGCTGATAACGTTCCAGAATCTCATTGAGGCTTTCAGCAAGTTCAACCTTTGTAAAATTAACAGCGAAGTTAGGGAATACCTCTTCTGTGTCTGATTCTGAGTCTGATTCAGAAGCTTCACTATCATCTGGAATGTTAGCCATGAGCGCTATGTTTGCCCTTTCATCATCTGATTCTGAGTCAGCTTCAGACGAGTCAGAGTCATCCCATGTGGCCATGAGACTTTTCTTCTTCTCTCTTCCAAACTTCTTTTTGGGCTTTTCCCTCTGAAGCTTTGGGCAGTCACTCTTGTAGTGTCCTTGCTCATTGCACTCGTAGCAGATGATGTCTTTGGTGTTTGGCTTCTTGCTACTGGAGGAGCCTTCAGATCTTCTGTACCCAGAGGAAGAATCTGTCCTTCTGTATCTGGAAGAAGACTCGTTCTGATCAGATCTTCTGGGATTCCTGAACTTCCTTTGTCTTTGCTTCCACAGTTGATTTACTCTTCTGGAGAGAAGGGAAAGTTCGTCTTCTTCTGATGAGGATCCATCAGATGTTTCTTCAACTGCCTGCAAAACTTTAGACTCAGATTTTCTGTTAGATTTTAATGCTAAAGGCTTACCTTGCTTCTGAGGCTCGTCAGCTTCTAGCTCTATCTCATGACTTCTGAGGGAGCTTATAAGTTCCTCCAGAGTGATTTTGTTGAGATCTTTAGCTAGCTTCAGAGCAGTAACCATAGGCCTCCACTGCTTGGGTAAACTTCTGATTATTTTCTTGACATGATCAGCAGTAGAGTATCCTTTGTCCAGAACTTTGAGACCAGCTACCAGAATCTGGAATCTAGAGAACATAGTTTCAATGGATTCAGATTCTTCCATTTTGAACGCCTCATACTTCTGAATGAGCGCCAGAGCTTTTGTTTCTTTGACTTGAACGTTGCCCTCATGCGTCATTCTGAGAGAATCAAAGATGTTCTTTGCTGTGTCTCTGTTGGAGATCTTTTCATACTCAGTATATGAGATGGCACTGAGGAGGATGGTTCTGGCCTTATGATGATTCTTGAAGTCACGCTTTTGTTGATCAGTCATTGATTTTCTATCAATCTTCTGACCACTTGCATTCACAGGGTGCGTGTATCCATCTGTCACCATATCCCACAGATCAGCATCATGTGCTAGAAAGAAGCTTTCAATTCTGTCTTTCCAGTAATCAAAGTTTTCTCCATCAAAGACTGGAGGTTTGCCACTGAATCTGTCTCTGTCCTCATTGTTGTCATTGCTGAAGTGAGAATTGTTTCCTGCCATTGTGTTTTTCTGACGCTGGATCTTGTACTGACACGGTTAAGTGTTTTAGCTCAGAACCAGGCGCTCTGATGCCAATTGAAGGGGTGAAAAACACAAGAAGGGGGGGTTGAATTGTAAAACGAAATCTAAAGCAATTGACAAGATATTTTTATCCTGGTTCGTTTGATCTCAAACTACTCCAGTCCACCCGTCAAGGTGATTTCGCCTCTCTCCAACGAGGTCTTAATTCACTATATTCAACTGAATATTACAGACTGCTTTAACAACTGCTAAAGCCTTCTTGATTCAAACCACAACCCGGTTTGTCAAGGTAACACTTTCTTACAAAGGTATAAAACAATGTGTGTGAATGTTTTCTATAAAACTTTATCACAACTGTGATGTATACACAAATTAAGCTTAGAAACTAGATTGCTAAACAGAATGAATATCAGAGTTTGGTTTAGCAAAACTGGTAGAATGAAGATTATGGTTCAGCTTTGTGCGTGTAGAGATTTGGAGAGCATTAGCCATTATAATCTTCGAAGCCTTGTTTATATAGCACTTGAGAAGATGAACGTTGAATGCAATATTCTTGATTCAATGCTAATAACAAGCTTTCCTTTTTGAGCAGATCTTGTCTAGAATGAGGCCATTGGAATTAATTAGCTTTCAATGCACAGTACCGTTGCTTCTTTAACGCAAGTTCTGGCTTGGCTCATTCTGATTCTGCTTCGCTGCTGATGAACTATTTGTGTTTCTGTATTAGAGTGTTTACGTGCAGTTCTGTTCATCAAGCTTCAGCATGTACGTGATCTGATCATCTGATCTTGACGTTCTGATTTGGCAACTTCTGATGCTGGTGTATGAAATCAAATTCTGATGCTGAATAGATGGATCTTGCTTATTTCCATCAGAGTATCTGCAAGTCAGAACATAATAATTTTAGGCAGCAGATAGTTCAAACATGAAACATTTAAATACTATATCTTTTCACTTTGTTATCATCAAAACTTAAATATAGGGTAGTAGATTCAAACATTGTTCTAACACAATATGGCCCATTTTTGAAAGGCAACAAAGTGGAATACCCTAGGGGGTGCAAGTGTGAGATGTGTTGTTTATTTTCATGCTCATTTATCTTGTATTAGGTCCAACTATTTTTGTTCATTTTTATTCGCATACAAAACCCTAATTCTAGCATAGTATGTTTAGAAAGCATTAAAAGTGCGAAATTTAAATTCCTACGCTATTACATCACAATAATATGGAGAGGGGGGTTTAATGTTTCAAATGGGGTTTATTTGGGCAAGAATTTAAATCTAAGCTATTACATCATTTTTAGGAATATTTACAAGATAAATAATTGCATAATTAAATGGAAATTGAAATAAATATGCAAAATATAAAAGGAATTTTTATGTATATGTAAAAAAGGGTATTATTTATGTAAAATAAAATAAAGAAAATAAAAGGGTATTATTTTGAGGTATTTTCAAATTTAGGGTAAAAACCCTAATTTTAATCAAAATGTATATTAATTAATTAATTCATACAATATTCATTATTTACACACAAAAATAAAATAAAATATGATATATTTGTAAAAAAGGCATTTTTAGTATTAAACATTAAAAAATAAAATATGTACATTTTTTTTGGTGTTTTTACTCTAAATGCATTAATATATATATATATATGTATATTTATATTATTTTAAATATGTACTATATATATAAATAATAATAATAATTAATTTTTTAGAAAATAATATTTTTTATATAAAATATTTTCAGAGGGTAATATAAAATAAAAATAAAAATAGAGGTGTTTTTACATATTTTTCTATTTATCCTAAATAATAATATGTATTTATTTATGTATAAACAAAAGAAAATCAAATAAAAATCAAATAAAAATCAAAAAATGATGAGAAAAATATTTTCAAAATTTTAATATGCTGAGAAAAAATAAATGAGTCAAATAAGAAAAGAAAAAGTCAAAAATCATGAAAAATGAAGCAAATGGGCTTGGGGGGTGAGAAAATGGAAATAGGGTGTAAAAAGAAAAGACCACACAGGCCCAGCCCATGTGGCTTCATCTTCAACCTTTGTTCAACAACATTCAAAAACGCGCTCCCTGTACTCCAGCTGCTAACTCTTGATTCCTGGCTTTTTAACAAAAACTCATAACATAAAAAATGTTCAGCATGAAGAGACGATTCTAACCATGTATAGAACTTGACCTAACTCTCTAAGATGAAGGAGAATTTCTCCTCCCCCAAATCCTAACCTAGTTTTTCTGTCATTTTCAAACTCCAAATTCTCTCTACTCAGGCAAAAGAAATGAAAAGTAAAGACATGGACATGTTCAGTGGCATGAGTATGACATTATTTCTTCACAAACTTAAGACTAATGATGCATAATAAGAGAGATACGAATTCAAAATTTTACCTATTCAGTTGAACTTCTATCTGGAGATGTAGGAACCTTCAGTGCAAGGTGATGATTGGAAAAGCTTCCTTGAGGTCCAGGGATGCTGTTTCAATGCTTACTTTGTCTTGAGAGCTTCTGAATCAAGCTAGAGAACTTCAACTGCAAAACAGAAAAACAAAAATGGTGAAGTGGCTTAGAGGTGTTACAGGTTGTGTCTTAGCTTCTGGATAGTTTGCATAGGTTGTAAGGAAGGTAGAGGAACAGGTTTTGGCAAGAATGCTCGAGAGAAATGGGAGTTGGCACTCAAACTGCAGAGGCAACTCTGTTTTTGCAGTTTGAGGATTATTCTGAGATGGAGGGTGTTTTAGAGGTGCAAGGGTCGTGTATTAGCTTGGTTATGTTGTCTTGAGTGTGTTTGATAAGTTTGTTCTTGTGTTCTAATGCTGAGATGAGAGTTGTTGTGAGTTATGGAACTTTTCTTCACACTTAAGCAACAAAATGCAACTTGAGTTTCTAGGCATGTAGAGGGCCCCTAATGTGCTGCATAATCCCTCCTTGATCAGTGTGTTACGCTCATAAACTTGTGCCATTCAGATTTGCAATGTACTTGTTGGATTTCTAAATTGACATAAAGTGAATTTTAGCAAAAATGGATAGTTCACTTTATCTAATTTGGGATTAATCTTGCATACAATGTCCAAACTCATAGAACAACACCTTAACACAATGAATATGCATTAAATTATGGAGTGTAACTTGGTTTAAGGACCTGTAATCTAACCTAAAGCATGCTGAGTTCAAATTGCAAAGTTATGGGCATGGAACTTGGTCATGAACAAAGTGGTTTTTTGCTATATTGTGAAATTCGATTCTCTCTAACCATGAGGTTGTTTGAGAAGTTCTTGGACATTTTGAAAAGCTTGGAATGTGTACTACAATCCATCTTTGAAATGCAAATTGAAATTCCAAGTGGAAGTGTATGGAAAATGGCCTTGAAGTGGGGTAGAAAACCTTGTCAAAATAGGTTAAAATTTCACTAAGTTAAAAATGGTTTAGTGCCCTTATTCAAAAATTTGTAACTTGAGATACAAGCTTCAAATGAGAAAACTTTGTGAATCAAAGTTGTAGATTATGCAACAAGCTACAACTTTCATGTTTGGACTTTTGTTTGAATCCAAATGGATCATGGTGAAAAAGTGGGGCAAAGTTGGGAAAAAATTAGGGTTTTTCATAACTTAGAAAAATTCTAAGTTATGAAAAATTCCATTTCTAACCCTAATTTGCATTTTGTGATTTCTTGGTGAACAAGTTTCATGATTTGACATGTTTTGATGAAAAATGAATCTTGACTCTTGATTTTGACCAAAAAGTCAAAGTTTGACTTTTCAGTATACAGTCAAAATTGATCAATTGACTGGGAAATTCAACTGTCAATCTTGTGTACTTGGGATCTTTTGAGCTTGTTGATCATGTCAAGATAATTCCATGGGGTCCTTGAGTCCATGTGTGAGCTTGGTTTTCCATTGGCTAGGTCAAACAGTCAAAAATTGCCTTTGTACAGTCAAAACCCTAAAAATGACCATTTTGCCCTTTTGGTGATCTGATCAAATTTCTTGTGGAATTGTGATCCAAACTTGATCAAATGGTTCGTGTGAGTCCAATATGTTTATGTGGGTCAATTTTTATGAGGTTTGACTGTCAATTGGCTACAGTTGACTTTTTTCCCCAATACAGTTGATTTTTAGGTCAACTGTCCAATTGACTGGGCAAAACTTGGAATCAGGACTTGAAACTTGATATGGGTAAACTTGGGAGTCCAATATGAGGCATGAAAGTCATCTTAGGCATTTTAGGTCAAAATCTCTTTGTGCAAACACAAACCCTAATTTTGAGTCTACAATGCAAGGATAGGTCTTGAGCAGATGAAACCCTAACTGGATCTTGAGCTTCACAGGCTTTGTGGTGAGAAATCAATGAGAAATGGGAGGGCAAATTTTTGGGTACAACAGTTGCCCCTGTTCAATCTTCTTGAATCCGAAGAGTTAGATTGGCAAGCTTGCCTTTCGTGACTCGAGGGTAAAAGGAGATTGGACACTAGAGTGCCCGGAAATTTGCACTCGTCAAAGCAATGGATACGGGAATGGGCTTTGAGATGCCATTTGGAGATGGGCTTAACGATGCCATCTGGGAGAGTGACAGAAATCTTGTCGGGGATGGACTTAGAGATGCCATCTGGAAGGGAATATCAGGAAAGTGTCCAAGCTTTGGACCATTTCTGAACTGGGGGGTCTGAACAAGCAATAGATTGACATCCGTTGTTGGGAGGAATCTGTAAACTGTTTTCAGTGGTTTGGAGAAGAAACTGAACAAGCGATAGGTTAACATCCATTTACTTGGAGAACCCGTGAACTGTTTTTCAGAAATCTTGAAGTTGAATAAGCAATAGAGCAGCATCCATTGTTGGGAGGCGTCCGTAAACTGTTTTCAAAAGTTGCATATGAACAAGTTGATAGATTAACATCCGTTGTTGGGAAGAATCCATAAACTGTTTTCAAAAGTCTTGAAGAAGAATCTGAACAAGTGACAGGTTAACATCCATTTACTTGGAGAACCCGTGAACTGTTTTCAGAAATCTTGAAGTTGAATAAGCAATAGAGCAGCATCCGTTGTTGGGAAGCGTCCGTAAACTGTTTTCAAAAGTTGCATCTGAACAAGTTGATAGATTAACATCCGTTGTTGGGAAGAATCCATAAACTGTTTTCAGAAGTCTTAAAGAAGAATCTGAACAAGTGACAGGTTAACATCCGTTTACTTGGAGAACCCGTGAATTGTTTTCAGAAATCTTGAAGTTGAATGATTTTTAGTCTGTCGACTATTATTTCCTGAAAAGGTAAAGAGTTAGTTGCATGCAATGTTATGATGCATGATGCGATATACGTGACATCAATGTTTATGATATGAATGTGATGAATGCGCATGTAATCTGACGAGCTAACTTGCTGAGGATAAATGAATTCGAGGTGGCCGATAATAAAAGCATCTTGACTGCTGCTGGGGAAAATAAATCCTTGGCTACTACTGGGGAAGAGAATTCCTGATGGCCTCTACTGGGGAGTATAAAACTAGTAGACTCATGCTGAGGAGGTAAGACTGAGAACCTTTAATTTGATGGGAAGTAACTCTGGCGATCTCATTGGGGAACTCAAGATTTCTCTTTCTAAGACTCTGTGGAGAGAAGGCTCATTAGTCTGGCTCCGCTGGGGGGGGGGGATAATTTGAAATTTTAACTCGGCTGGGGATAACAAAGATAAGCTTCTCCGGGGATCATATTGATAAGTTAGGCTGGGGAATTTTGATGAACTCCGCCGGGGATAGGAAGAATTCTGGCGAGTGCGATTTTCTGTGGCTGTTAGCTGAGGATAACCCAATTATAAGCCCTTGTGAGGAATAACTTTGAATAAAACTCGGGGGAGACGTTCGTGTTCTGCGGGGAAATACCTTCCAGAACCTACTGGGGATGAGCTTCAAGACTTGCTAGGGATATGGATTCCAAATCTCCTGGGGGTTTCCTTTAAAAGGGTATCAAGATATTCATCTGTACCTTCATCCTATCAGTAATCCTTTTTAGGTTCATTTAGGAAGTGATTACGTTTCAAATGCATATGCCTATTTAACAAGACATTGGACGTTTCTCAAAATAAAACACATAGTGCAAGAGAAAAAGAAAAGGGAAATGACACAAATTTCTGGGAAAAGTATTTGTATTGATTTTCTTTGAGTATATTTGTACAAAGGAGACAATCATCCTAGTAAGAGGACTTTGTCGAAAACATTGAAAGATTTTATAAAGGATGGCTATGTGAAATAATTCCATGGGATTCCATTCTGCTATAGCTTTCACAACTCTGAATATCTGCCCGTTCGGTGCTTCGTTTGACGATGACTGGATTGATCAGAAGTCTGGAACTGGTTGATGAAGAGATTGTCTTTGAAGTGATCCGACGAGACATAGTCATACGCTTTAATTCCCTAACTTTTGCCTGAATCTCCCTTTCGGGTTTTCGATCCACCGGGAAACCCCTTTTTGCCCAAGCCGCCCTTTCGGGTTTTCGACTTGCCGGGTGTACAGATTTTTTTGTTTTTATCCCTAATTTTTGCCTGAACCGCCCTTTCGGGTCTTCGGTTCACCGGGATGCCCATTTTTGCCCAAGCCGCCCTTTCGGGTTTTCGACTTGTCGGGTTATTTTATGCGTAGTATCTTTTGACTATGTCTGCGTTCGCAGGGTGCAGCAAATCGTCACCGTCCATGGTGGTCAGAATCATTGCACCACCAGAAAATATGCTCTTGATCACAAATGGTCCTTCATATGTAGGAGTCCATTTGCCCCTGGGATCACTTTGCGGCAAGATAATCCGCTTGATTACGAGATCCCTGACTTGATACACTTGACGTCTGACTTTCTTATTGAAGGCCTTGATCATCCGCTTTTGATACGTCTGACCATGGCATATAGCAGCAAGTCGTTTCTCGTCGATCAGATTGAGTTGATCCAGTCGGGTCTGCATCCAATCATCTTCATTCAAACCTGCATCCTTCATAATCCTCAGAGATGGGATTTGGACTTCCATAGGCAAGACAGCTTCCATGCCATAAACCAAAGAAAATGGGGTTGCCCCAGTTGAAGTACGTGTCGTCGTACGGTATCCATGCAGAGCAAACGGTAACATCTCATGCCAGTCTTTGTAAGTGACTGTCATTTTCTGAATGATCTTCTTAATGTTTTTGTTCGCAGCTTCAACAGCATCGTTCATCTTCGGCCGATAGGGAGATGAATTGTGATGATAAATCTTGAACTGTTCGCATAGTGCAGTGATCATTGTATTATTCAGATTTGTACCGTTGTTCGTGATGATCCTGTCGGGAACACCATACCGACATATGAGATTATGCTTGATAAAGCGGGCAACCACATTTTTAGTAACAGAGGCGAAGGAAGCTGCTTCGACCCATTTAGTGAAGTAGTCAATGGCAACCAGGATGAAGCGATGTCCGTTGGAAGCCGTGGGCTTGATCTCTCCAATCATATCAATGCCCCACATTGCAAAGGGCCATGGAGCAGTCAGGACGTTGAGGGGAACCAGAGGGATATGAACTTTGTCAGCATAGACTTGACACTTGTAACAAGTACGGGAATGTTGATGGCAGTCAGCCTCCATGGTAGACCAATAATAGCCTGCCCTTAGGATCTTCTTAGCCATTGTATGCCCGCTCAAGTGAGTGCCAAATGTGCCGCTGTGTATCTCAGTCATGATCAACTCTGCTTCAACTTTATCCACACATCGGAGTAATACACAATCATGGCTTCGTTTGTAAAGGATGTCGTTGCTCAGGAAGAACTTAGCAGCAAATTTCCTTAAGAACTTCTTGTCATTTACAGAAGCTCCTTCAGGATAATCCCTAGTCTCGAGATACCTTTTGATTTCATGGAACCAAGGTTGTTCCGCTACTTCTTCAGTATTAATCTCGTGGCAATGTGCCGGTTCATCCATTCGCTTGATGGTGATTTGGGGAGCCTCGTTATCCCAGTTGAGTTTAAACATGGAGGACATTGTGGCCAGAGCATCGGCTAGTTGATTCTCTTCTCGCGGGAAATGCTCGAAGGTAATTTGCTCGAAATGAGGCAACAATGTCAGGACATGTTCTTTGTATGGGATAAGATTAGGATGCTTGGTATCCCATTCTCCTTTGATTTGGCTGATGACCAAAGTCGAGTCCCCGAATACGATCAAAGATTTGATCCCCAAGTCTATAGCAGCTTCGAGACCAAAGATGCAAGCTTCATACTCAGCCATGTTGTTTGTGCAGCTGAAACAAAGTCGGGCCGTGAAAGGAGTGTGACAACCTTCCGGAGAAATGAGTACTGCGCCAATACCATTTCCAAGTGCATTTGAAGCACCATCAAAGTACAGGGTCCATCGGGATCCCTTTTCGGGTCCGTCATATGGTCCGTCACTTTCAACGTTGTCCAAATTCATGATGTCCTCGTCTGGGAATTCAAATCTCATGGGTTGATAGTCTTCGATAGCCTGATGAGCCAGATGGTCAGCTAGTACACTCCCTTTTATATCTTTTTGGGTGGTGTACTGGATGTCATACTCGGTCAAGATCATTTGCCATCTAGCTATCCTTCCAGATAAAGCGGGCTTCTCGAAGATATACTTGATAGGGTCCATCTTTGAAATTAACAAGGTAGTATGGGTCAACATATACTGTCTTAGTCGGCGAGCAGCCCATACCAAAGCGCAGCAAGTTTTCTCGAGCAGTGAGTAGCGAGTCTCACAGTCGGTAAACTTTTTGCTAAGGTAATAAATAGCGTGCTCTTTTCGACCAGACTCGTCATGCTGGCCCAAAACACACCCCATTGAGTTATCCAAGACAGTTAAGTACATGATCAATGGTCTTCCTTCGACGGGTGGCATCAGAATAGGAGGTTCTAGCAAATATTCCTTGATTCTATCAAAAGCGGCTTGGCCGTCGTCGTTCCATTCAACTACCTGATCTTTCTTCAAGAGTTTGAAAATTGGCTCGCAGGTAGAAGTCAGATGTGAGATGAACCTGGCAATATAGTTTATGCGCCCCAAGAATCCTCTAACCTCCTTTTCGGTACGGGGAGCAGGCATCTCTTGTATTGCTTTTACTTTTGCCGGATCGACTTCAATGCCTTTGTTGCTTACAATGAATCCCATGAGTTTACCAGACCTAACTCCAAAAGTACATTTACTTGGATTCAGCCTGAGCTTGTATTCTTTTAACCTGGCGAACAGCTTCTCCAAATGCTCAAGGTGCTCTTCCTCTGTTTGTGATCGAGCTATCATATCGTCTACGTAGACTTCGATCTCATGATGTATCATGTCATGAAATAAAGCTACCATGGCACGTTGATAAGTTGCCCCTGCGTTCTTCAACCCGAACGGCATCACTTTGTAACAGAAAGTGCCCCATTGTGTGACAAAAGTTGTTTTCTCCATGTCTTCGGGAGCCATTTTGATTTGATTATAGCCCGAAAATCCATCCATGAAGGAAAACACCTTATGCTGAGCTGTATTGTCGATCAAGATGTCAATATGAGGTAGCGGGAAATCATCTTTAGGGCTGGCTCTATTCAAATCCCGGTAGTCCACACACATTCTGACTTTGCCATCTTGCTTAGGCACTGGCACAATGTTAGCGACCCATTGAGGATAGGACGTAACAGCCAGAAAGCCAGCATCGAATTGCTTCATTACTTCTGCTTTGATCTTTTCGGACATGTCAGGCCTCATTCGGCGAACTTTTTGCTTGATTGGTGGACAATCCTCTCTTGTAGGGAGACGGTGAACCACGATGTCTGTGTCCAGACCCGGCATGTCTTCATAGGACCAAGCGAAGATCTCAACATACTCATTCAACAATTGTACTAGGCGCTCCTTGACTTTTGGTTCCAGATGGGCACCTACTTGCACCTCCTTCCGGTTCTCCTCGGTTCCCAAGTTAACAGTTTCCAATGGTTCTTCATGCGGTAAGATGGCCCTTTCCTCTTGTTGCAGGAGTCTGGCTAGTTCCCCGGGTACTTCACAACCTTCATCATCTTCATACTCGGCTAGATTGACCAGATCTTCAGAGTTATTGAAAGATACAGCAGAATAGTCACCCATGGAATCCGGAGTGGATGGGTACCTGCATTGGTGAGTGTGGGTGTGTGTAAGGGATAGCCATCCTTAAACAAAAAATGCAAAAAGAAAGAAAATGAACATAAGCAGTTTATCAAATGAAAAACGTCCAATTAATCATTAAACATGGCATATGAATATGAAAAATAGTCAAAACCCTTACAAGCGGACCTACATGCCCCGGGCAAGGCAGGAGGTGAAAAGATAGTGTACGGATTGTTTGAAAGTAAAATATTACAGACCAAATAAGAAATGTTTAATAGATAAATTACTGATGAATAAAAGTGATGGGGACAAAGTCTTTAGCCTCCCAATTGCTCAACCCTCCTCTGACAGTTGGATAAATCCACTCTTCAATGTTGCTTTCCTTGTCTTCATCTTCCAGGGTGTTGATTCTGTAAGGAGAAATTTTGATCGGCGCTCTTTCAATCTTTGACTGGCGCATAGCTTTCTTACCAGCGGCTGTGTAACCTAATCCAAACTTATCAGTTTTATGCGGAAAATCGGGTAACTGCCCCCACGCTGAATTCTTCCCTTCTTTAACTGCAGCCCTTGCATCCTCCAGAGATGCCATCCTGGCCATCTGTCTTGGTGTCTCAGCTGCCAACTTTGCCACTGCTACCTCAGGAAGCACTTCTTCGAAATGTTGAAACGGTGTCTCAATGAACTCTCCTTCAACCTCCACATATCGGAAAGAATTTAAATGGCTAATCATGTACTCTTCTTCGCCATGGACAGTAATGATCTTTCCCTTTACAGGATACTTCAGCATCTGATGCAAGGAGGAGGTGACTGCCCCAGCATGGTGTATCCAAGGTCTACCCAGCAGGCAGGAGTATGATGGACGGATGTCCATTACATAGAAAGTGGATTTAAACACCTCAGTACCTATCTTGACAGGAATTTCAACTTCTCCATGGACCATTCTCTTTGATCCATCGAAAGCTCTGAAGACAATATCACTCGGCTTCAATTCCAACCCCTCGCAATCTAGTCGGTCCAAGGCCTTTTTAGGCAAAACATTCAGCGACGACCCGGTATCAACCAAAACATGTGCAAGGGTGGTTCCGCGGCATTCGATTGAAATATGCAAAGCATCATTGTGATTTCGGCCTTTAGGGGTCAGGTCGGCATCAGAAAAACCTAATCCATTGTCTGCAGTCAGGCTAGCCACGCAATGTTGAAATTGATCTGCAGAGGTTTCTTGGGGCACATGAGCTTCCTTCAGAAACTTAATCAAAGCTTGAGCGTGCGCTTCTGAGCAAAGCAACAGTTCCAGCATGGAGATCTTGGAGGGGGTTTGCCCCAATTGTTCCACCACATCGTAGTCACTTCTCTTGATTATCCTCAAAATCTCGTCCATTTCTTTCTTGGAGGCTTCCGGGATCACCAAGGGCTGAACCCTCGTCCTGACGGGCTCATCTTGTATTCCCTTTCCTTTATCAGCAATGGTAGGAGAGGCAGCACTAGGAACGACGATTTCCTCAATCAAAGGAGTTCTAGCGGAGAGTTTTACTGGTGCAGGGATGACTTCTTTAGCTGATGAGGGTCCAAAGACTGCTCTTGGAGGGGCAATCTCTGGAGAAAATATTCTCCCGCTCCTGGTGATTTTGCTGGTGCCCGCAATGTTACTAATGCTGGCTTCTTCATCATCTGAATTTTCTTCAATTATTTCAACTTACTTGATACCATGGTAATAGATGTCACCACCATAGTTCCAAGGTATCGACTTCTCAGAAACATAGGGAATAGGCCCTGGCATTGTTATCTTTAAAGGTATAGACTTTGCAGCTGGTGTAATCTTAACAGGCTTTTTGACGGCCTTGGAAAGATTGGCGTGAATGGTTATGATTGAGATATTTTCAACATGAACTGGAACAGCAGGAACTTTTTCGAACAAAATTTGTCGGCTATCCATAAGGCCTTGGATGCCTTTCTTTAATAGCGGATAATCAAACGGCAAAGAGTGGCAACAGTAGCAGTCTTCTTTACATCCCGGGAAGATCCCGGCCCTTAACAAATTCAACTTAATGGTTAGCAGTGGAGTAGTCAGATCACTAACGTCAGCAACATACAGATCCACTTCAATGGCATTGACATTCCGACCGTGCTTCGGCATAGGTGCAGATATCACATTGGGTTTTTCTGGAGCGTCAAACTCTACCTCCTTAGCCTCTATCAGGTCCTGGATCTTATGCTTGAGTGCCCAACAATCATTGGTGTCGTGTCCAACACTGTCTGAATGATAGGCGCATTTAGCATTGGCATGATAATGTGGAGAGGACGTATTTACATTCTTTGGCGCCTCCTTGATAGTGGCAAGATTCAATTTCAACAGATGGGGAAGCACCTGCGCTGGAGTCATATTAATACGGGTGAACTGCCGTTGTGGCCTTTCCACCCGTTGCTGATTTGGTCTGGATTGGTTGTAGCGAGGCTGCTCACTTGGAGTGTTTTGAATCATTACGGCCCCCACAGTTGGCCGACGCTCCATCTTCCCTGCTCTTCTTTGAGAATATACCATAGTTGTCTCCTTCTTAAAAGGCTTCTTCTCAACACTTGCAGCAACACCCTTCTGAATCTTTCCTGACTTGATGCCAGCTTCTATTCTTTCACCTGTTAAGATTAAATCGGTAAACCCTGCGGAAGAGTTACCAATTAAATGATTGAAGAACGGCCCAGATAGGGTCCCAAGAAACATATCAACGAGCTCACGATCGGTTAAAGGAGGCTGCACCCTGCCAGCCAAATCCCTCCATTTTTGTGCATATTCTTTGAATCCCTCACTTGTTCCTAGTGACATACCCTGAAGTTGGGTACGGGTAGGAGCAAGATCAGAATTATACTGGTATTGTTTATAGAAAGCGGTGGCCAAATCTTCCCAATTTCTGACACTGGTTCCTTCTAACTGATAAAACCATTCCAACTGGGCTCCCGACAGGCTGTCTTGAAAGAAGTGAATCCAGAGATTTTTATCTGCCGTATAGGCTTGAATCTTTCTCACATAGGACCTGAGATGCATTTTGGGACAGGATAGCCCGTCGTACCTCACAAACACTGGCACTTTGAACTTTGGGGGAATCACAATTCCGGCGACCAAGCCCATGTCTTCAAAATCCAAACCCGGTACCCTTTGCAATTCCATGGAAGCCAATCTGTCTTCTAAACCCTTGTACTTATCATCAGCTGGAGGGTACTGCTGGTCAGAATAATCTTCATCCTCTTCAACCTCTTCCTCCTCTGCATCAGACTCGGAAGGCACCGCAACCCGATCTCTTTTACTAGTTCCTTCATCAGAAGTAGGAGGAAATTCAAGCACTCTCCGAGCTTCTCTGTCAAATCTTCTCCCCAAAGTAGCCACTCCGACCCTCTTTTTCTTCTTCACTGGGTCCTTATTCTCCAGATGAGCCTTGATATCCTCTTGACTCTTGACCACGGTCATCAAGAGTTGCTGGAACTGTGCATTCTGGGCTTGTAGGTCTTTGACTGTTTTCTCGAGATCCATCCTACTGAAATAAACAGCAGATAGATAGGGAAACCTGGCGTGAGACCTGCTTATGCACATGATGAATGGTATGCTGATGTATGCAATGCATTCAAGGATTCAGGATATTCAAAGTTGTTTCAGACAAAGAAGAACGCGCGTCATATTAATAAGAAGAAATTTGTTAGTACATAAATGCCCCATGGGCCAAATGTTACAACATAAACTTCTCAAGGCAGAAAGACATTGCGCATCCTCTTAGGCGCGATGTAGGTGTTGAGGGCCTCTTGCTCGTGGAGTCGGCGGGTAAGCTCTAGAACCTTCTTTTCACTGGCGTAGTAGCTAGCTTCAAAAGTGTTCCGTTCCTCCTTGAGCTGAATCCAACTTTTTTGCATTTCCTCCCATGATGTAGGCATGTCTGGATGTAGGATGGTGTAGGGAACCTCTCCTTCATTGACGGGCTCTTTAATCATAGGGAGAACATGAGGATAAGGCATCATTAGACTTTGGGCTCGGGCTCGTACCCACTTGAGATAGGGCTCAAGAGGGATGGAGTTCTTGTGTCCCAGAGTCTTGCTATCAACCTTGTTGAGTTTTCCCCAAGCTCTGATGAATCTTTGGCGAAGTCCTTGCGCATCGTTGTCGAAGTCAAAAACTAGGCTAGGAATCAACATGTCATGAGGGCCATCCCTCCGTGCATATCCAAATTGCCTCAAAGCTAGGCAAGGGTTGTAGGTGATACCTCCCCTGATTCCAAGTAAAGGAACATTAGGAAACTCTCCGCAACGATCGACGATGATGACATTTTCTCTGGACCGAGAATACCAATGCACATCAGAATGAGTAAGAGTCATCAATCGTTGGGACCACCTTGTACCTTGGTCATTCTTCAAGACAGATTGTGGAAGGTGCGAAATAAACCACCTTGCGAGGATAGGAGTACAGCACATGAGAACGCCCCTCTTTCTCATTGTTCGTGTGTAAAATGAGTGAAGGATGTCCCCAAGCAATGTTGGTATCAGATTTCTGGACAAGAAGATTTTGACGACGTTGACATCTACCAATTGGTCAGGATTTGGGAACAAGACCAACCCGTAGATAAGGAGTGCCACAATCTCTTCAAAGGCTTGTAGGTCCAATGAGTTCCAACATTCTTGTGCCTTCTCAAACAAGAATTTTGCTAAGAATCCTTTGACGCCGCTTCTGGTTTCCCAATGCCCCTTGATTTTAGATGGTTGTAGATGTAGTGCTCGAGCAACATCTTCAGGCTTTGGTTCCTTCTCCGTACCGTTGAAGGGTAGTTGATTAAGGATAGGGATTCTTAGGAGTTGAGAAAACTCCTCCAAAGTGGGAACCAACTAATAATCAGGGAAAGTGAAGCAGTGGTGAAGAGGGTCAAAGAACTGGAATAGCACTTTCATCATGTCTTCTTCAATGTTGGTGTTGACAAGGCTGAGCAGTCTACCATGTCTTTCACTGAAGGATGAATTTTCCGGAATTCTTGAGGTGATCTCCTTGAGTTGAGGAGAGATTCTCACAAGGTTGACTTGAATGGTATTTCTGCGAGGGATTTCCATGTCCTACAAAACAAGAACAAAGATGAAGATCCAAAACCCTTGAAATGGTTAGTGAATGCATATGATGTTTCATGATGTTTATGATGTATGCACAAAACACATGTACAAGCAAATCACACCAAACCCTAATTTCAGGCTTGCATGGGGTTTCATAGGTAAGTACCCTCTTGAGTGTAGTTGGCTTAAAAAACCTGTCCTATAAATAGTAACCGGGTTCTAAGGAGCTCAATATCACTGGATTGTTTTCAATGTTCATTGTTTTGGTTTAGCCACTTAACTAGCGACCAAAATATTCCAAGAAAACAACCATCAATGAGTGTAGTATCGAGTATCTACCAACTTCGGACTGCACCAAAGCCGGTCATCTCACTACCCCTAATAAAAGGCCAAGATGGTCAAGTAAGGTTCTAGGTCATTAGTGCTTAGTGACATCACTCAGCGGCCCCGTACTCTCCTTGATTGAACTCAAGGGTTACCGGTACTCACAAATATGTCGCACTAATATAGCTATTGCTTAGACCGTGTCGGTATACCCCGCACAGTTTCCACAACGTATTGCTATCTATGAATGTTTCCCAAAATCCGGGTGGAGGATTGTAAACCCAAACAATAAAGCCAAAGTATAAAGCAAGCAAATCAATCAATTAGTCATGCAAGAGGGTGATCTAAGCCCTAAGGTTACTCCACTTCAAAAATTGTCCCCAGCAGAGTCGCCAGTTCTGTGGTACGGTGGGAGAACTGACTAGGGTTTTGCGTTTGTTTTCGCAAATGTTTCGGTTGAGCAAGAGTCGCCACCGACTTTTTATTTTATCCTAAGTAAAGGTTTAAAAAGAACAGCAAAAACCTTTGAGATTTTTCTTGGGTTCGGGGAGTAGATTATAGAAGGGGAAGGTATTAGCACCCCTTCTATCCATGGTTATCCATGGGCTCTTAGGTACTTGCTTAGATCAACTTGCCTTAGTTTTCAATGGTTTGAAATGGTGCTTTGTGTGTGGCTTTGAAAAGGTTTTGGAAAAGATGCCTTGCATAGGCTACCCTTGTAACAATTCTTTACTCGAATGTTTTACAAAGGTGTTTGTCTTTTTGAAAAGATGTTTTAAGGGTTTGAAAAGTTGATTTTGAAAGTGTTTGTGAAGTGGGTTTTTGAAATAAGGCAAGTGTTTTTCTTGGAAAGTTGACAAGTACTTAAGAGTTCATCTACCCTAAAATTTTCTCAAAGATTTTTGTCATGTTTCAAGCCTTTTGACAATTTTGTTCCACCATTGCATTTGGTGGACAATCTTGTCTTAAGAGATGAAAGGGACGGGCGCGGGTCATCGTTTAGACCATAGTTGCAATAGTGTTAAATGTCTTTGGGCAATTTTCTTTAAAAAGGGACTTGATCATTTTATTTAGGCAACATTTTGAGGGACTATGATCATTTGGTTGTTTGTTTTACCCAAAGAAATTCAACATGCAATATGGCCCATTTTTGAAAGGCAACAAAGTGGAATACCCTAGGGGGTGCAAGTGTGAGATGTGTTGTTTATTTTCATGCTCATTTATCTTGTATTAGGTCCAACTATTTTTGTTCATTTTTATTTGCATACAAAACCCTAATTCTAGCATAGTATGTTTAGAAAGCATTAAAAGTGCGAAATTTAAATTCCTACGCTATTACATCACAATAATATGGGGAGGGGGGGTACAATGTTTCAAATGGGGTTTATTTGGGCAAGAATTTAAATCTAAGCTATTACATCATTTTTAGGAATATTTACAAGATAAATAATTGCATAATTAAATGGAAATTGAAATAAATATGCAAAATATAAAAGGAATTTTTATGTATATGTAAAAAAGGGTATTATTTATGTAAAATAAAATAAAGAAAATAAAAGGGTATTATTTTGAGGTATTTTCAAATTTAGGGTAAAAACCCTAATTTTAATCAAAATGTATATTAATTAATTAATTCATACAATATTCATTATTTACACACAAAAATAAAATAAAATATGATATATTTGTAAAAAAGGCATTTTTAGTATTAAACATTAAAAAATAAAATATGTACATTTTTTTTGGTGTTTTTACTCTAAATGCATATATATATATATATATATATATATATATATATATATATATATATATATATATATATATATATATATATATATATATATATATATATATATATATATATATATATATATATATATATATATAAAATAATATTTTTTATATAAAATATTTTCAGAGGGTAATATAAAATAAAAATAAAAATAGAGGTGTTTTTACATATTTTTCTATTTATCCTAAATAATAATATGTATTTATTTATGTATAAACAAAAGAAAATCAAATAAAAATCAAATAAAAATCAAAAAATGATGAGAAAAATATTTTCAAAATTTTAATATGCTGAGAAAAAATAAATGAGTCAAATAAGAAAAGAAAAAGTCAAAAATCATGAAAAATGAAGCAAATGGGCTTGGGGGGTGAGAAAATGGAAATAGGGTGTAAAAAGAAAAGACCACACAGGCCCAGCCCATGTGGCTTCATCTTCAACCTTTGTTCAACAACATTAAAAAACGCGCTCCCTATACTCCAGCTGCTAACTCCTGATTCCTGGCTTTTTAACAAAAACTCATAACATAAAAAATGTTCAGCATGAAGAGACGATTCTAACCATGTATAGAACTTGACCTAACTCTCTAAGATGAAGGAGAATTTCTCCTCCCCCAAATCCTAACCTAGTTTTTCTGTCATTTTCAAACTCCAAATTCTCTCTACTCAGGCAAAAGAAATGAAAAGTAAAGACATGGACATGTTCAGTGGCATGAGTATGACATTATTTCTTCACAAACTTAAGACTAATGATGCATAATAAGAGAGATACGAATTCAAAATTTTACCTATTCAGTTGAACTTCTATCTGGAGATGTAGGAACCTTCAGTGCAAGGTGATGATTGGAAAAGCTTCCTTGAGGTCCAGGGATGCTGTTTCAATGCTTACTTTGTCTTGAGAGCTTCTGAATCAAGCTAGAGAACTTCAACTGCAAAACAGAAAAACAAAAATGGTGAAGTGGCTTAGAGATGTTACAGGTTGTGTCTTAGCTTCTGGATAGTTTGCATAGGTTGTAAGGAAGGTAGAGGAACAGGTTTTGGCAAGAATGCTCGAGAGAAATGGGAGTTGGCACTCAAACTGCAGAGGCAACTCTGTTTTTGCAGTTTGATGATGATTCTGAGATGGAGGGTGTTTTAGAGGTGCAAGGGTCGTGTATTATCTTGGTTATGTTGTCTTGAGTGTGTTTGATAAGTTTGTTCTTGTGTTCTAATGATGAGATGAGAGTTGTTGTGAGTTATGGAACTTTTCTTCACACTTAAGCAACAAAATGCAACTTGAGTTTCTAGGCATGTAGAGGGCCCCTAATGTGCTGCATAATCCCTCCTTGATCAGTTTGTTACGCTCATAAACTTGTGCCATTCAGATTTGCAATGTACTTGTTGGATTTCTAAATTGACATAAAGTGAATTTTAGCAAAAATGGATAGTTCACTTTATCTAATTTGGGATTAATCTTGCATACAATGTCCAAACTCATAGAACAACACCTTAACACAATGAATATGCATTAAATTATGGAGTGTAACTTGGTTTAAGGACCTGTAATCTAACCTAAAGCATGCTGAGTTCAAATTGCAAAGTTATGGGCATGGAACTTGGTCATGAACAAAGTGGTTTTTTGCTATATTGTGAAATTCGATTCTCTCTAACCATGAGGTTGTTTGAGAAGTTCTTGGACATTTTGGAAAGCTTGGAATGTGTACTACAATCCATCTTTGAAATGCAAATTGAAATTCCAAGTGGAAGTGTATGGAAAATGTCCTTGAAGTGGGGTAGAAAACCTTGTCAAAATAGGTTAAAATTTCACTAAGTTAAAAATGGTTTAGTGCCCTTATTCAAAAAATTGTAACTTGAGATACAAGCTTCAAATGAGAAAACTTTGTGAATCAAAGTTGTAGATTATGCAACAAGCTACAACTTTAATGTTTGGACTTTTGTTTGAATCCAAATGGATCATGGTGAAAAAGTGGGGCAAATTTGGGGAAAAATTAGGGTTTTTCATAACTTAGAAAAATTCTAAGTTATGAAAAATTCCATTTCTAACCCTAATTTGCATTTTGTGATTTCTTGGTGAACAAGTTTCATGATTTGACATGTTTTGATGAAAAATGAATCTTGACTCTTGATTTTGACCAAAAAGTTAAAGTTTGACTTTTCAGTATACAGTCAAAATTGATCAATTGACTGGGAAATTCAACTGTCAATCTTGTGTACTTGGGATCTTTTGAGCTTGTTGATCATGTCAAGATAATTCCATGGGGTTCCTTGAGTCCATGTGTGAGCTTGGTTTGCCATTGGCTAGGTCAAACAGTCAAAAATTGCCTTTGTACAGTCAAAACCCTAAAAATGACCGTTTTGCCCTTTTGGTGATCTAATCAAATTTCTTGTGGAATTGTGATCCAAACTTGATCAAATGGTTCATGTGAGTCCAATATGTTGATGTGGGTCAATTTTCATGAGGTTTGACTGTCAATTGGCTACAGTTGACTTTTTTCCCCAATACAGTTGATTTTTAGGTCAACTGTCCAATTGACTGGGCAAAACTTGGAATCAGGACTTGAAACTTGATATGGGTAAACTTGGGAGTCCAATATGAGGCATGAAAGTCATCTTAGGCATTTTAGGTCAAAATCTCTTTGTGCAAACACAACCCCTAATTTTGAGTCTACAGTGCAAGGATAGGTCTTGAGCAGATGAAACCCTAACTGGATCTTGAGCTTCACAGGCTTTGTGGTGAGAAATCAATGAGAAATGGGAGGGAAAATTTTGGGGTACAACAACGGGGAAGTGGACATCCCGGTTAAAGTTGGCTCTCATACTTTTGCATCTACGTTCTATGTGATGGATATCCGACCATCTTATTCTTGCTTGTTGGGTCTCCCTTGGATTCATAAGGCTGGGGCAGTGACTTCTACGCTTCATCAGATGTTGAAATATCCAGTAAGAGGGAAGGTTGTTACGGTACGAGGTGAGGAAGCTTACATGGTAAGTCATCTTAATTCCTTTCGCTATGTGGAGATGAATGGGGAGTTCATCGAAACCCCGTGTCAGAACTTTGAAGAGGTCCCCTAGACTCTGGCGTCGACTGAAGTTGTTGCTGACAAACCTCCGATGAAGATGGCTTACCTCAAGGATGCCAGGGCTGTAGTTGAAAAAGGTGGGTGTGGAAATTGGGGACAACTCCTTGACTTCTCACACAAAACTGAAAAGTTTGGTTTGGGCTTTATTGTAGAAGCTCAAAGGGTTGTTCGGCGCGCGCAGATTGGAAGACCTCCCCTGCACATCATTAATCCAGGAGTGAATGCAATTAAAGATGATGAAGAAGAGTCAGATATCGACAACTGGATTTATCCGACTACCAACGGTGGATTGAACAACTGGACGGCGAAAGACTTCATGCCCGTTTCTTTTATTACACAGTAATTGACTTTTGTTTTGAGATTTGTAACAGACAGTTTGAAACTTTACGGCCCGGTGCCTTGCCTGAGGCACCTTGGCTTTGTTTGTGAGGGCTTATTATTTTTCATTTTCATATATCATCAATAAAGCATTGGACGTTTTCTTGCATTACAAATTTTGCGCTCCTTGTTTTTCTTTTCTATCTTGCACTTTATCAAAAACAGCTATTGTCTTACACACACTCACATATCATAATGCAGATCCACATCCACTCTGGATCCCATTGATAACGACTCTGCTATCGCCAGTTATGACTTTGAAAATCCGATCAACCAAGCTGAGGACAAAGGTCGGGATGATTGTGAAGTGCCTGGGGAACTTGCTAAACTGTTACTACAGGAAGAGAGGGCCATACAGCCTCATGAAGAGCCGGTGGAATCAGTGAATTTGGGTACGGAGGAGGACAAGAAAGAGGTCAAGATAGGTGCAAATCTGGAGCCTAGTTCCAAGTCTATGCTGATAAAGTGCATGCACATCCAGTTCCTCTGAATATTTTGATAGCACCTTGGCCTTTTGCAATGTGGGGCATTGATATGATAGGTGAGATCAGACCTACTGCATCCAACAGGCATCGTTTCATTCTGGTAGCTATTGATTACTTTACAAAGTGGGTTGAAGCAGCTTCCTTTGCTACAGTAACCAAGAACGTCGTAGCACGATTTATCCTACACAACTTGATCTGTCGATATGGTGTACCATAGAGGATCATTACAGAAAACAGTACAAATCTCAACAATATAATGATCACCGAGCTCTGCAAACAGTTTAAGATACAACATCACAACTCTTCTCCTTACCGGCCGAAGATGAATGGGGTTGTTGAAGTGGCTAATAAGAACATCAAGAAGATTGTGCAGAAGATGACAGTGACATATAAAGACTGGAACGAGATGCTACCATTCGCTCTTCATGGGTACCGCACCTCAGCGCGAACGTCGATAGGGGCAACACCTTACTCTTTGGTGTATGTCATGGACGCAGGCTTACCCATTAAGGTCCAGATACCCTCTCTCCGAATTATGAAGGATGCAGGTTTGAGCGAAGATGATTAGATCCAGACCCAGCTTGATCAGCTAAATCTAATCAACGAGAAGAGACTTACTGCTATTTTTCATGGTCAGACGTATCAAAAGCGAATGATCAAGGCATTTAACAAAAAAGTTAGATGACAAGAGTATCAATTCGGGGATCTGGTGATCAAACACATCATACTGCCGCAAGGTGATCCCAAGGGCAAATGGACCCCTACGTACGAAGGGCCATTTGTGGTTAAGAACATTTTCTCGGGAGGAGCTATGATTCTAACCACCATGGATGGTGACGACCTTCCTCACCCTGTCAATGCAGACATAGTGAAAAAATACTACGCATAATCAAAGACCCGCTAGGTCTACTGGCCTATGCAAAAATAAGGGCTTCCCGGCGAACCAAAAGGGTTCGGGCAAAAGTAAGGGATGAAAATGAGAAAATTTGTACACCCGGCAAGTCGAAAACCCAAAAGGGCGGTCCAGGAAAAAATTAGGGATTAAAGCGTAACACTATGTCTCATTGGATCATCTTGCAACCAGACTTCAGTATCGAATATCAAGCTCGGACGGCGCCAATAAATCTGATCTACCTTCAACCAAGTAGCAAAGTGATGAGACGCTCGAAGATATAAAGGCAATAGCAGAGTTGGAACCCAGTGGGATTGTTCACATAGCTGTTTTTCTTTGTTTTCCAAAAAAATTGTATAATTTCTATCATTCGGAGGCGTTCTCTTACTAGGACGTCAGCCTCTTGTACAAAACGCCTGTTACAGGCTAACTTCAAAATCAATACAATTAATTTTAAAATAAAATTCAAAAACGTTTTTCTTTTTCTGTTTTGTTTTGCAAGAACGTCCAATGATTCATTTTTGATATATGCATTTGAAAATAATTGTTGCTCATAAATATTTACATGTGAAACAAAAGACGATTACTGATAATTTCATAAACAAGGGAAAACAGAAGTGTCCAAGCCTTACAGTTATTCTGCCCACCAGGTACAGGGATAGACCCAGCTGAAGAATAAGACTAAAAGTATATACACTCCCCGCAGAGTAAGAAGTACCAGAATACAGTGGTGTTAATTCTTCCCAAGCAGAGTTCATCTTTCACCAACCATGGAAGACCATCCCCAGTGGAGTTTATTTCTTCCACAAACAGAAATTTTATCCCCGACAAAGTTCATCACCGCCAACAATGGTAATTCATCCACAGCCGAGGTTATTTCTCCAAATCAGCAGATCTTCTAGCAGAGTATCTCTTCCCCACAGAGTCATTTTCTCGCCAGTTTATTCTCCAGCAGAATTATTCTCCTGCCAATGTATTCTCAAATCATCTTCGATCGTTATCCTCAGTAAGGGAAACTCTTTATATTCTCCAGCAACAGTCCAGGATTTATTTTCCCCAACTAGAGGACATCATAAAAACATTGCATACCCATACATCATGGCATCCGCGTACGCATCATACAACACAATCTCATTTATTTTGAGAACATCATTGCTCAATACATTTCATACATCATGACATTACATACGACTAACCCTTTACCTTTCAGGAAAAGATACAATCAAATTCTCACAAAGTTCAAGCTATGAAGCCCAGGTACGACCGGATAATATCTTGATTCCTCCATCATATTGTGAAGCCTGGAGAACGATCGGATAAAGGTATCAGAATACCGCAAAGCCTGGATTACAAACAAATAGTGGTATATCATAAACACAAGCCGTGAAGCCCGGAGTCGACCGGATAGCAGCTTAACAAGTTATTGTGAAGCCTGGATTATGACCAGATAACAATACAAGACACGATGAAGCCTGGACTCGACCAGATAATGGTAGAAGACATTGTGAAGCCTGGATTACGACCAGATAGAAGCCAAGAATACTACGAAGCCTGGAGTCGACCAGATAGTGGTATATCTTTAATGCAAGTTATGAAGCTCGGATTCGACCGGATAATATCTTGATCTCCCCGAACACCATGAAGCCTGGATTCGACCGGATAATGGTATAAGACATCGTGAAGCCTGGATTACGACCAGATAGCGGTATAATACATCGTGAAGCCTGGGTTACGACCAGATAGCGGTAAAAGACACTGAAGCCTGAGATTATGACCAGATAACAGTAAGGGACACTGCGGAGCTTAGATTTTGACCAAATAGCAGTCTACCCGGCCAATTACTATGAAGCCCGGAGTCGGCCGGATATTAGTAGGCCTAAAAATCAAATGGAAGCCCGGATGCGACTGGATAACCACTTGATTTCTTCTAAAGCCTGGATTTTGACAAGATAAGAAGTGAGGTATTGTGAAGCCTGGATTCGACCAGATAGCAGTAGAAGACACCATGAAGCCTGGATTCGACCAGATAATGGTATGAAACATCGTGAAGCCTGGATTACGACTAGATAGAGGTACAAGACACTGCGAAGCTTAGATTTCGACCAAATAGCAGTTTTACCTGGACAATTACTAAGAAGCCCGGAGTCGACCGAATATTAGTGTGCCCTAAAGTCAAGTTGAAGCCCGGATGCAACCGGATAACAACTTAATTCCTTCTGAAGCCTGGATTACGACCAGATAATAGTACAAGACACTACGAAGCTTGGATTTCGACCAAATATCAGTTTACCTGGACAATTACTAAGAAGCCTGGAGTCGACCGAATATTAGTGTGCCCTAAATTTAAGTTGAAGCCTGGATGCGACCGGATAACAACTTAATTCCTTCTGAAGCCTGGAGTACGACCAGATAAGAATTGAGAAATTGCAAAGCCTGGATTACAACCAGATAGCAAGTTTAATCTCATCTCCCCAGTAAGTCACTGTAAAGCCTGGAGCACGACCAGATAGCAGTCGATCTTATCACTATGAAGCCTGGATCACGACCAGATAGTAGTTCATTTTAACCTCTTCGACTAAGAGATGATTCCCCAGTAGAATAACGGACGACTAAAATTCAACTTTTACCAAGACAAAGAATATCATTCCCTAGCGAAGTCCTCCTCAACAACAAGTATACAAGCTCTCGCAAAGGAATATCTTATGCGATCGACACTCCTTCAGATGGCATCTTTAACCCCATCCCCAGGCATCAATCTCCAAATGGCATCTATAAGCTCATTCCTGACATCACAAGACAAATACCACTTCATGCGAGTGCAAATTTCTGGGCACTCTAGTGTTCAATCATCTTCCACCTTCGGATCACGAAAGGCAGACAAGTCAATCTACATCCTCAGGTTTAAGAAGATTGAACAGGGGCAGCTGTTGTACCCCAAAATTTTCCCTCCCATATTTCTCAATACATTTCCAAGTGAGGTCCTCAAATTGCTCAGAGAAGTCCAAGGGTTGACCAGACAAACTCTCTCCTAAGGTAGTCTACCTCAAATTAGGGTTTCATGTTGCATCAAGATATTTGAGTCCAAGGAATCCCAAATGCTCACCATTGTCCTAATATCTTCTCAAGATCATCAATGTCAAGTTTCAAGCCTTGCAGAGGAAGTTTGCTCAGTCAATTGCTCAAAGGCCTGAAAATCGACTGTGCTAGGGCAAAAGTCAACTATGGCCCACATACAGTCAAACTTCAAGATTTTTGGTCAACATTCTCATTTTGAAGTATTATTAATCATTTGATCAATGGTTGATCATGATTCATCAAGGATGTCTCACAATGCATCAAAATCCAAAAGTTGATAAATTAGGGTTTTCTAGGAAAAGTCAACTCAACTTTGACCAAGCATAACTTACTCATACTTTATCATAAATGACCCATCTAAAGCTCATTTTTAAGAGGATGCAATTCCCTATAATTCATCTTCAGCTCCCAAGTTCAAAATGTGCACTCACAAGAAGTTATGAATTTGGACATTATAGGTCATTTTGAAAAGTCAACAAAAACACATTTTTTGTCAAAGCTTCATACATGAACATGGAAGACTCAATTGAGATTAGACCAA
Organism: Vicia faba; assembly: GCA_948472305.1. Taxonomy (NCBI): domain Eukaryota; kingdom Viridiplantae; phylum Streptophyta; class Magnoliopsida; order Fabales; family Fabaceae; genus Vicia; species Vicia faba. The sequence continues at coordinate 1,173,254,294 of OX451741.1, forward strand.
AAGGGTTGCTTATAGGACATATCAAGCTTTCTAAAAAGTCAAAGAACACCTTCGAAGAGTCAAAATTGAAGGAGTTATGCATTGGTGAAGTTGACCTTTTTTGCAAAATTACACAAAGTCAAAAGTGCCTCAAATTGCAATTTTTGTCAAATGGACCCAACTTTTTGTACTTGTTTTGAGTTTGTAACATGGTCCACGACCCATGATCTTTTCCATCTGCCTTTATTTTATCTTTTCCATTTATTTTGATTCTTATTTCAATTAAATCAAAATAAAATCATGAAAATATCAAATTCATTTAAACCTTGAGATTTTGTGCATATTTCAGGTCCCTTATACAACTAGCAACAAAATCAAATCGTGCAAGGCATGATTGTGCATAAAAAGATTGGTTTTTGGCTTATTTTGGAAAGATCTTCATGGGAATCAAATCATGATCAAAGACCATAATTGAAAAAGATTGCATGCACATTTGTAAACCTAATTCACTCATTGATATATATTGAACAAATGCAGACCAAAAGAACAAGGTTAGAGGCGTGAAAGGCTGAAGAAAAACTTGGAAAATTTAAAGAAAAGTAGCAATATGTTTTCATGCTTCCAGGCGCTTTCAAGACATTCCAAGCACTCCTTTCACTTGCTGGACATTCAAGGAGTCCATCCCAATCCTTAGCAAGCAGTTTTGTGTACAAAAACTCACTGTAAGTGTCTCACGATACCAGCACTTTCTTGAAATTCAATATCATGATTCTAGCATTTGTAGCATGAATTATTTATATATTCTTGTTCATTGAAGCATTTGCAAGTTGTTGGTAATGATTAATTGCATTTTTGCTAACAATACAGAGATATTCCATTGTTAGGTTTTCTTGGTTCGTTTTAGGGTCTTTTCATACAGGAACAATTGGTCCAAACGGAGGAGACCATCGTGATCAGTGGATCAGACCTAGTTGATCCATGGTCTTGCATTTTATTTATATTGCTTGTATGTAATTTCTGAGATGCACAGGGTTACAGTTACAGCGCCATGTCCGTAGGTAAAGGTTCTGAGTTTTAAACGACGGATCCAGGGAAGAAGACGATAGCGTGTCACCATATTACTGGCCTGTTTAAATTTTGGCGCGTTTATTCTGGCCAAAAACCTTTGGTTCTGATCTGTTCTTTATTTCTGTATGTTGATAAACTAACACCCAGCGCAGTTGGTCAGAAGAAGGAAGTTAGAAATTCATGATTCTGGGGTCGATAACAGGAGTGACCCTCTGGTATTTTCCCCCTTTGTTTTCACCAGATCCAGCGCCTACATCTGCTGGGGATTATCTTTTGATTTCATCAACCAGGACCAGATCAAGCATCCCATGGGCATTATCCTCTGGATCCATCAGTCTCAGCCAGATCCAACGCACCTCATCTTCTGACCGTTATAATTTGTTGGATCCACTATCCAGGAGCAGGCCCAATACCACCATCCTCTGGATTGCCATCTTCTGGATCATCGTCCTCTGGACCACCATCCTTTGGACTACCATCTTCTGGATCATCATCCTCTGGACCATCATCCTCTGATCAGTGCCGCTAACAGCAGGCCCTTGGGTTATTTCTTTCTTTACTTTTTTATTTATTCTTTTTCTTTATCAAGCACCAAAATTATTTTATTTTAAGTCAACCAATCAAAAATCACAAAAAGATTTATTTTCTTAATAAATGTTTTTTAATTAATTAGTTTAATTAATTTAGGGCAGCTTTAATTTCTTTCACAATTAAAATTAATTAGTAATTAGTTTTTTATTAACACCTTGTTTTTCTTAAAATAAACAAAAACAACAAAAAATGATTTTTATTTTAATTAGGTTTAGGCGGGGTCAAAACCCTAATTTCTCTCGTTCTCGTTTTGTCGCGCGCTTATTTATTTTTAAAATATTAATGTAACTGCTCATGGGATGTAATAGTTTAATTAGGACTTTTCGTTTATTTATCGTTTTGACGTGTTTTTGGCTATGTAATTAATCCCCCACCCGAAGCCTTGTAATAGCGTAGCTTTATTTTCCGCATTTTAATTTTCGCAAATATTAACTGTTAGATGTATGATAATAGGGTCGCATGACAAGAATGTATGTTAATTTTAAAATGGTTAGCAAACCCTAAATGTGAAAAGATAATAACTTGAAATTGAATCACTCACACATGCGCACTCCTAGGATATACTCTGACTTCGGTTGCCTTCGGTAAACGGTCATTAAGTATAGGATATTTTAGTGGTCGCCCTCTTGTCTAAACAAAGATCAAAAGTCTCGTTCAGAAATGTTGCCTCGGAAAGGTTGCCTCGGAAACGTTGCCTCAAATATGAACTTAAGACATTAGGATTACTACTAAGACATCCTAACATTGCTTTAGTGATCGTACGTCCCTTTCGAATTGACCCTTACAACTCCAACGGTGGTGCTACCTACTCATTAATAGTGGGATAGCGTTTTCTAAAGGAAACAAGAACAGAAACATTATTTTTTCGAGTAGGTATATGCTAGTAGGTACATGCTCAAAATGAACTTTTTTTCACACTTACACTTTTTCAAACAAAGTTTTCAAAACGACTTCGTAACACTCTTGAAGACAGAAGCAAGGGTTAAATCAAAGTAAAACCAAAACTTTTCAAAACACACAAACACAGAAGAAATTTTTTAAAATGATGAGAAAGTACCTAAGATCCCGTGGAAAACCACGGATAGAAAGGGTGCTAATACCTTCCCTTTCTATAATCTACCCCCCGTACTCAAAATCTCGAAAAAGGAATTTTTCTATTCTTTTTTCCTTTCCAGTTGGATAAAATAAAAGTCGGTGGCGACTCTTGCTTACCGCGACATTTTGCATACAAACGCAAAACACAAACCAGTATTAAACAGTTTGGTTCTGCCATCGTATCACACCTATAAATAGAGGGTCATCCTCCATTCAATTTTCCAAGCTTAGATAGCCAGAATCACCCTGCCAAACTTACTTCACAACCCAGAATTCAGCAACTTCGAATTTTATTCTCAAGCCTTTTTCAATCCATTTTTCCCTCAATACACATTCCTTGATCTTCCCTGAAGCTAACCATATAATTACATTCAAGAATCGTGTCCTATATTGCTCCATAGAAGTCCAGTTTCAGAGATCTGCAACTCAACTTCAATAGGTAGATTCCTTCATCAATTCTTCAAAACTTTGATATCACTATGATGCTCTCATTGCCCTGGTTCTAGTCGCAACACTTACTTTCATCTGGAAACTCATTTTGACCATGAATTTTCAAATCCCTTTTCAAAACTTTCTTTCCAAATTGCTTGAGCTACAGTTTATATAAATTTGGTGCGAGGGTGTGGTTGTCTTCGTCTTGAAGAGACGAAGCAAATGGCATAGGTCTGAGCTTCTGATTTTACAGTTTGAGAGACTTGCAATTTGTAATGGCTGGAGGTTAATATGACCAACGTGTCATCTTCTAACCAATGAAGGCGCACCATCTGTATTTTTCAAATTCTGATTTTATTATTGATTTTGTACATTATTCATTAAAGACCATGATATGCACAGTGCGCCAGATCCCTTGGATTTGATTACTAATACATTTTGACTCTCATCCAATGGTCCACATCTTTTACTTTTATTTTCTATTTCTGATTTTTATATTTTAATTGTTTTAAATTTCAAAAAATCATAGAAAATTCATTTTTAATCTAAAAAATCTGAAACAATTATGAAAAATAATTTTGATTATTCTCTTTCTTATTTTTATTTTTTTCAAAATTTAATTTTGTGTTTTGGTATTTTATAAATTTTACACTTATTAGATTTGTTTAAAATGTTTAAAAATACTTTTATACATTTTTAAATTCTGAAAAAATTATGGAATGATATTGTGACAAAAATTGGTGACCTTATTTTATTTTTGTTTCTCACTTTACTATATTTTACTATTTTTGTTTATTTTACCCATTTATTTTAATTTTTAAAAATAGTTTCTGACTTTTAAAAATTCCCAAATTTTTTGTAAAATTACTTGGCCTTTTTTCTGATTTTTCTATGGTCTCATTTTTCATTTCTTGATTAATTTGAATATAATTGATATTTTCCTCATTATTTTCCATTTTTTGAACATTTTTAAACCTTTTAATGTATATATTAATTACATTATTATTTTGTGATTATTTTCTGAATATCTTGGGTTGATTTTTTGATCATGGCTTTATTAACATCATTGGATCCATGGTGTTGAGTTTAACTCCACAAAAAATGGATGAATGATTTTAATAATAGTTTGATTAAATATTAATTCAAATGTGGTTTCTCTTTTTACATTCCTCTTTATCTCATCCCCTTCTTATTGCACTAAGTGTTGTTGGAGCATGATCTCTATATCATGTCTCAAAACAAATGGTGCATAGATTTCTATTGACCGGCCTCAAAATAGGTGTGACTTCTATATAAGTCCACTTACGATTGCTTAACATAGCGCTAAATTTTGTCCCGATTCGAATAAATGATCATTCGTGGCCCAAACTTATGATTTCAAGCCCAAGTATGTTAATTTGATCTCTTTGATCCAATAACCTTGAGATTCATTGTGTGGAGGCTTTGCTTCTACCAATCCTCTAATGAATCTACAACACTTTTGGTCAACGCGGATCACTTAAACATCGTTGATCATTAAATGGTACTTATGAGAATTCCAAATGGATGATATACTTGACAAAAAGAAAATGCAACTTGTTGTTTGGAGGCTTTGGTTCTACCAATCCTCTAATGAGTTCCAAATGCAAGTTTCAAGATGGTCATCCAACTAACCACTAATTATTGACTTGTTTATTTTATGCCTTTATTCTTTTATGCTTTATGTACTATTTATTTTTTAGCATTTTTCATTTCATGCCATTTTCATCTTTGTTCATTTGAGCATTTATCTTCTTGCCATTTTTACTTTGCTCACTTGAGCTTTTCTTTTTCTTTTCCTAAGATACTTAATAATCAACTTAAAACCTAAAAAACTTTTAATGATACTTGGACTATTTGATTACTATCCTTGGTGTGATACGGTGGGAGAACTGACTTGAGGGTTTTGCGTTTTATTTCACATGTTGCGGTTAGCAAGAGTCGCCACCGACTTTTCTTTTATCCAAAAGGAAAGGTGAAAAAGCACAGGAAAGACCTCTGAGATTTTTTCTTGAGTTCGGGGGGTAGATTATGAAAAGGGAAGGTGTTAGCACCCTTTTCATCCATGGTTTTCAATGGGCTCTTAGTTACTTGCTAGATCACTTGCTTTTGTTATTTGAAATTGTGTTTGGTGTGGTTTTGGAAAGTATTTTGTAAAAGAGGCCATTGTTTAGGAAATCTTTGTAATGATTCTCGTTCATAAGAATGTATACAAAGATGTTTGTCTTTTTGAAAATGTTTTCAATGTTTGTAAGATGTTTGAAAATGTGTGTGTTTGTTTTGAAAATAGCAAGGATAGTTGTTTGAAAATAGAGCAAGTAACTAGAAGTAATATACCTACTCAAATGTCTTTCTTGTTCATTTTCTATTCCTTTGACATTGTTGTCTTACCATTTATTTGGTAAACAACCCTACCTTTAGATGTAAATGGGACGGGCATGGGTCATTGTATAACCATGATTAGCAATGTTGCAAAGTATCTTAGCATTTTTTAGGGACTAAGATCATTTTGTAAGGAAACTTAGAATAGCATCATCAAGGGACTATGATCTTATATTTGTTTGTTTTGCCAAGATACTTTACATGTGTAATATGGCTATTTTTGTATAAGGCAACCAAGTGGAGAAACCCTAAGTATGCTTGTGTGCAAGTGTGTTATTTTCATGCTTTGATTTTGTCTTGGATTTAGGGTTTTCTATTTGATTTCTTTTTGTCTTGCCATGCAAACCCTAATTACTAGCATGGTATATAAAAGCGGTAAATTGTGTAATTTAAAGATTACTATGCTATTACAACATTTTATGGGAGGGGGAATACAAATTGTGAATGGGGATTTGCAATAATGAAAATCTAATTAAGTTATTACAACCAAATCGAATTTGTACAAATATTTGAATAAATAAGATACAATATAAATTAAATGTGCAATGGTATGTATATGCAAGAAAAAAGATTTTTGTTTTGTTTTTTTTTATGTGAAAAGGAGTTTTGAACTAAACCTAATATATTAAAAAAGGAAATCATTTCTTGAGAAAAATAGTTAACCCTAATTTATAATTTAAAAGGAAAATAAAGTTCTTCAAGTATTATTTTTTTATGTACTTTTTGTATTGAAAATAATAAATAATATTTTATGAAAATATTTAGTCTTTTTATATGTCAAAATAAATATTTATAAGTATGAATGAAAAGGAATAAAATAATTAACCTAATTCTATTTTTTTTATATTTACAAGTTTATTTAAGAAAAATAATTAATATATAGTTTAATAAAAATATTTTTTCATGTGAAAATAAAATAAAATAAACAAAAATGCAATATTTATCATATTTATTATTTTTCATGATTTTATGTATTAAAGAAAATACTTAATAAAACCAAAAAAATAAAATAAAACAAATAAATAAATAAAAATGAATGAAAATAGTTGGGCCAGGGGTGTCCTGAGTAATCAGGTGATATCATGTTAGGAAAAAAACACTAGGCCCAAACGTTGAAGCCCATCCTGCAAACAGCCAAAAAAATGAAAAAATGTGAAAAATGCAAAAAGGCAGCGCCAAGGCTCGAACCTGTGACCTTAAGCATTTTTAACGCGCTTCCTTACCACTGGGGTGGTTGTACTTCCGTTAGTTTATGTGAAAACAAAAATACATAACACAAAACGCTTCCTTTGCCCTGTACTTCGTCTTCTTCCTCTAGCTAGCCATACCAAGCATATCTCTCTCATTTCTCCATGAAAATGGAAACTTTCAACATGAAAATGATAGCACTAATTCCTACGATTTCAACCATGTAAATCATGTAGGCTAACAATCAAAGATCAAAACGAATTTTAAAGGCCCTAATTTCAAACCTAATTTTTACAAAAATTTGAACTCTAAAATTCTCTATACACATTGAATATAAATGAATTCTATGCACATGGTTAGCTTCAGCACAATAATATCTACATTTTCCATTCACAAATCGTGGCCAATGGATGCCTGTATGAAGAGATAAAAGTTGGAGTTCTTACCTATTTCAGCTGAGATCGTGAATGGAGTTTAAGTGAGATTTATGAAGGCCTGAAGATTCCTTTAGCTTGCTTGAACTTCCCTGAGTGTGTTCCAATCCTTACTTTGCTTTGAATGGGTCTGAAACTCTCTATCCAAGTTAACCTGCAAGCTTGAAAAACAAAAATGGCAGATGGAGGAGCAGGTGTTACAGTGGAGGGGTGATGGCCTGGAACACTTAGATATGAGGTAGGTAAAGTGTTTGAATGATTAAAACTTGAAACGCAAGAGCAAATTTGTGGATTGCTATGCTTATGCTCAAATTGCATGTTTTTGACAGGTTTTTGGTGAGAGGGAGTTTTTGAGTGTTTCAGACCTTTTTTAATCGTGTTCTAAGCTGTAATATGTTTGTGTATTAGTATGGGGAAAGTTTCAAATCCACTCCTCAACAGATTTCTGAGTTGTAGCCTTTTTGCACTCTTACTTGCTTTTGAAGCCAAGTGAAGAGACAAGTCTCTACATGCTTGTACTGGCCTGCTTGTAGTTGGTACAAGCTCTATACAAATTGCTTTAGGTTTGTAGGACTTGTGTATGCAGGGAAGACAGGTCCAGTGCTCAAGAATTGAAAAGTTGCAAAAGTTAAGCTTTTCCAAAATGGCAATGGCAACTTTGTGCCATTTATGGAATTAAAGCTTGGACAATGACCCTTGGGCTTGGATTAAGGCTTTGTCAACTGAGTAAGCATTAAATTATGAAGTGAGGAATAAGTTTGAGACCTGTAAATCAAGAATTAGGCAGCATAGGTTCAGGTTTGAATTTTGTTCTTCATGAAATGGCTTGAATTCAAAGTGAGAAATTGCCAACTTCATCTCTTCGATTCTCCCTACTCAAAAATGATCTCAAGGAGTTCTTGGACATTTTGGAAAGCTTGAAATGGGCTCTATAACTCATATTTGAAATGAATTTCAATATTCCTCATGTAACTAGGTGAAACATTTCCATGAAGTTAGGTCAAAAACCTGCCTAAATTAGGGCAAAATTTCACTAAGTTATTTTAGTTCATGGGCATGTATTCACAAAGTTATATCTTAAGATCCAAGAATGTTTATGGAAAAATGTGTGAAGCAAAGTTGTAGATTTCATGGAGATCTACAACTTTCATGTTGGGAACTTTCTTTGAATCATCTTGTATCATGGTGAAAAAATGGCTTAAAGTTGAGAAAAAAATAAGAAATTTTTTATACTTAGGAAAATTTCTAAGTTAACAAAAATTTCAAATTTCAAAATCAAATCTTCAATCTTTGGTTTCTTGATGAACAAGTTTCAAATTTTGACATGTTTTGATTAATTGTGATCCTTGGCACTTGATTTTGACCAAAAAGTCAAAGTTTGACTTTTCAGTATACAGTTGACTTTTGATCAGTTGACTGCAAATTTCATCTGTCAATCCAATGAAATTGAAATGTTTTGAACCATGTTGTTAGGTCAAGATGATACAATTGAACCCTTGAAATCATGCTTCAAATCAAATTGTCACTTGCTAGGTCAAAAATCAGAAATTACCCTTTCTCAGTCAAAACCCTAATTTTGACCATTTTGTCCTTTTGATGATTTGATCATATTTCTTGAGGAATTGGGGTCCAAACTTGATCAAATGATAAATATGAGTCTATAATGCTGATGTGAATAAAAAATTATGAATTTTGACTGTAAATTGGCCATGGTTGACTTTTCCCCAATACATCTGATTTTTAGGTCAACTGTCCAATTGACTGATCAAAAATGTGATTCAAGGCTTGAAAATTGTCATGAGTAATATTATGGGTCCATAATGATGTTTGAATGTCATATGAAGCATTGATAGTCCAAAAATCCTTGTACAATCTCAAACCCGAATTTTGGATTATCAGTGCATGATGAGATGTCTTGAACTGGTCAAACCCTAACCCAGTCTTGAGTCAAAGAGATCTTGTGAGAATAATATTGATAAATGAGAGGGAAAATTTTGGGGTACAACAACTGCCCATGTTCAATCTTCTTAAACCTGAATAGTTAGATTGGCGAGTTTTGCCATTCGTGACTCGAAGGTGAGAGAATGATTGGACACTAGAGTGCCCAGAAATTTGCACTCGACGATGTATAGTTGAGGGAATGGGCTTAAAGACGCCATTTGGAGAAGTGATAGAATCTTGTTGGATATGGGCTTGTAGATGCCATCCAAGAATGTTTGTTGAATTGTAAGTTGTAAGCTGAAAGAATGAGCCTCAAAATGGTGTCCGTGTCTGGAGCGTATCTGAACTGTATCTGAAAGTTGAATCTGAATGAGTATCAGAATGGCATCCGTGTCTGGAGCGTATCCGAATTGTATCTGAAAGTTGAATCTGAATGAGTATCAGAATTGCATCAGTGTCTGGAATGTATCCGAACTATATCTGAAAGTTGAATCTGAATGACTATCAGAATCGCATACGTGTTTGGAGCGTATTCGAACTGTATCTGAAAGTTGAATTTGAATGAGTATCAGAATGGCATTCGTGTCTGGAGCGTATCCGTACTCTTTCATGATTGCATATTGTTAATGGTAGTTGTTAATCTTATCCTGAAAAGGGTAAAATGTTAGCTAAAACACAAAGTTATGTTGCATGAAATGTATGATGCAATGTATTTTCTTTATCAATGTTTATGATATGTGAATGTAATGTATGCGCATGTAAGCTGATTTGCTGTATTGCTGTTTGATTGAGGAAAATAAATCCTTGAATGCTGCTGAGGGTATGTTGAAATTTCGTGTCTTGAAGTTGAAATATTGATGAACTCTTGTTGAGAGAAGTAAATTCTTTTGTGAGGGAAACGCCATGTACTGCTTGTAAAACCTGCTTTGGGGAATCCTGAGAAATTTGACGACTTCTACTGGGGATTAAAACTTGAAATTTTGTTCCGCTGGGGACTTAAATGGCGTACTGTGGGGATTACTTATGGAATAGCCTAGAGACATTTTCCTGTTCTTTCAACCTGTCAGTAATTGTCTTTCTCATTTTGTTTATTTGTAAATAGTAATTATGTTCAAACGCATATGTTCATCAATGAATCATTAGACGTTTTTGCAAACAAAACACAAGCGTAAAGAAAAAGACAGATAGTTTTTGCACTTTCAAAGGGACATCTTTGTATTGACTTTGGATAAGTATTTTTGTACAAAGGGGACAAACATTCTAGTAAGAGAATGCTGTCATAAAACAAGCAAAATTTATACAAAGAAATATAGCTATGTGTAATAATCCCATGGGGTTCCCATTCTGCTATAGCCTTCATATCTCCTAATATCTTGTCTATTTGTTGCTTCGTCCGAAGATGATTGAATTGATCAGAAACTCTGAGTTTGTCAGTGGAAGTCAAAGGTTGTCCGTTAAGCGATCCGATGGGACATAGTCATACGCTTTAATTCCCTAACTTTTGCCTGGACCGCCCTTTCGGGTTTTTAGTCCATCGGGAAACCCTTTTTTGCCCAAGTCGCCCTTTTGGGTTTTCAACTTGCCGGGTGCACAGATTTTTTTTATTTTATCCCTAATTTTTTCCCAAACCTTTTTGGTTCGCCGGGATTCCCTTTTTTTCCTAGGTGTGTCAACCTAGCGGGTCTCTTATGCGTAGTATCTTTTGACTATGTCCTCATTCGCAGGGTGTGGCAGGTCGTCGCCATCCATGGTGGTAAAGATCATTGCGCCACCGGAGAATATATTCTTGATTACAAATGGTCCTTCATAGGTAGGAGTCCGTTTGCCCCTGGGATCACTTTGTGGCAAAATGATAGGTTTGATCACTAGATCCCCAACTTGATATACTTGGCATATGACTTTCTTGTTGAAAGCCTTGATCATTTGTTTTTGATACATCTGACCATGGCAAACAGCAGTAAGTCTCTTTTCATCAATCAAGTTCAGTTGATCAAGTTGAGTCTGGATCCAATCGTTTTCATTCAATCTTGCATCCTTCATAATTCTCAGAGAGGGGATCTGAACCTCAATAGGCAAGACAGCCTCCATGCTGTAAACCAAAGAATAAGGTGTTACCCTGTGTGATACGGTGGGAGAACTGACTAGGGTTTTGCGTTTGTGTTCGCAAATGTTTCGGTTGAGCAAGAGTCGCCACCGACTTTTTATTTTATCCTAAGGAAAGGTTTAAAAAGCACAGCAAAAACCTTTGAGATTTTTCTTGGGTTCGGGGAGTAGATTATAGAAGGGGAAGGTATTAGCACCCCTTCTATCCATGGTTATCCATGGGCTCTTAGGTACTTGCTTAGATCAACTTGCCTTGGTTTTCAATTGTTTGAAATGGTGCTTTGTGTGTGGTTTTGAAAATGTTTTGAAAAGATGCCTTGTATTAGGCTAACCTCGTAACAATTCTTTACTCGAATGTTTTACAAAAGGTGTTTTATCTTTTAAAAAAGATGTTTCAAGGGTTTGAAAAGTTGATTTTTTGAAAGTGTTTGTGAAGTGGGTTTTGAAATTAGGCAAGTGTTTTCTTGGAAAGTTAGCAAGTACTTAAGAGTTTATCTACCCTAAAAATTTCCTCAAAGATTTTTATTATGTTTTAAACCTTTTGACAATTTTTGTTCCACCATTGCATTTGATGGACAATCTTGTCTTAGGAGATGAAAAGGGACAGGCGCGGGTCATCGTTTGGACCATAATTGCAACGGCGTTAAATGTCTTTGGGCAATTCTCTTTAAGGGACTTGATCATTTGTTTTTGTTTGTTTTGAAAAGTTTTATCGAGGGACTATGATCATTCATATTGTTTGCTTTGCCCAAAGAAATTCAACATACAACATGGCCCAATTATTTGAAGGCAACAAAGTGGAATACCCTAGGGGTGCGAGTGTGAGAAGTGTTGTTTATTTTCATGCTCATCTATCTTGTGTTAGGTCAAGCTATTTTTTATCGTTTTTTCGCATGCAAACCCTAATTCTAACATGGCATAATTAGAAAGCGTATAAAGTGCGAAATTTAAATTCCTACGCTATTACAACATAATAATATAGGGAGGGGGGTACAAATTTACAAATGGGGGATATTAGACAAGGATTTAAATCTAAATTATTACATCATTTTTGGATATTTGCAAGGTAAGTAAATTGCACAATTAAATAGAAATTAAATAAATATGCAAAATGCAAAAAGAAAGTTTTTATATGTATGAAAAAAAATATTATTTATGTAAAGATAAAAATAAGAAAATAAAAAGATATTATTTTTGAGTATTTTCATATTTAGGGCAAAACCCTAGTTTTAATCAAAATGTATATTAATTAATTAATCCACATAATATTTATTATTTACATACAAGAATAAAATAAAATATGGTACATTTGAACAAAGGTCATTTTTTGTATTAAATATTAAAACAAAATATATACATTTTTTGGCATTTTTATTCTAAGTATAATAATATATATATATATGTATATTTATATTATAAATATGTATTATATACAAAATAAGTATTTACTTAATATTTTAATAAAATAAATAAAAAAGGTATTTTTTATGTGAAATATTTTCAGAAGGTAAATAAAAATAAAAATGCAAATAGAAGTATTTTTTACATATTTTCTATTTATCTTAAATAACAATATATATCTATTTATATACAAATCAAAAAGAAAATCAAATAAAAACCAAATAAAATCAAAAAAATGATGAGAAAAATATTTTCAAAATTTTAATATGTTGAGAAAAAATAAACAAGTCAAACAAAAAAAGAAAAAGTTAAAAATGTTAAAAAATGAAGCAAATGGGCTGAGGGGTGTGAAACAGAAAAAATGGTGTGGATAGCAAAAATAACACAGGCCCAGCCCAATCCACTTCTTCTTCAACCTCTGAACAGATTTTGTTCAAAAACGCGCGCCAACAAGCTCCCTTTGAATGTCCTGATTCTTTGATCCTTTGAACAAACTTCCAACACAAAACATGTAAAGCATAATCTCACGATTTCATACATATAAAGAACATGAACTATCTCTCTAAGATGAGGGAGAATTTCTCTCCCCCTCTTTTCTGACCTAACTTTTCTACCATTTTCAGAGCTCAAATTCTCTCTACTCAGACAAAAGAAATGAAAAGTAAAGCTATGTACATGTTCAGGGCTATGAGTAGGACCTTGTTTCTTCACAAACTTAAGACTAAATATGCATGATAAGGGAGATACGAATTCAAACTTTTACCTATTCAGTTGGACTTCTATCTGGAGAATGAGGAACTTTCAGTGCAAGGTGATGATTGGAAAAGCTTCCTTGAGGTCCAGGGATGCTTTTTCAATGCTTACTTTGTCTTGAAACTCCTTGTATCGAGCTGTGGAACTTCAACTGCAAAAGGAAAAATTAAAAATGGTGGAAACTGTTAGAGTGATTACAGGTCAGGTTTTAGGCCATGGTTAGTTTGCATATGTTGTATGGAAGGTGTATGAATTTATTTTGGTGAGAATGCTCGAGGGAAATGGGAGTTTGCACTCAAACTGCAGAGGCAACCCTGTTTTTGCAGTTTGAGGATGATTATGGCAATGGGAGTGTTTGAAAGGTCAAGGATTCGTGCAAAAGCTTGGTTGGGATGTACTGAGTGTGTTTGATATCTGTTGTGTTGTGTTTGTAAGCTAAGGTTCAAGTTCTCACAAGTTATGGACCTTTCTTCTTTTCTAAGCAACAAAATGCCACTTGATGTTCTAGGCATGTAGGGGGCCTCCTAATGGGCTGCATAATCTTCTCTTGATCAGAGCAATTTGTCCATAATCTTGTGCCATTCAGATTTAGCTTGTACTTGTTGGATTTCTAATTTGACATAAAGTGAACTTTTGCAAAAATGGATAGTTTACTTTTTCCAAATTGGGATTAATCCTTTAGACAAAGCTTGAACTCAAAGAACTTGGTCTTGGTACAAAGAATATGCATTAAATTTATGAGTGTAACTTGGTTTAGGGACCTGTAATCAAGGGCATGCTGGTTTTGAGAAGTTGCATAATCTTATGAACATGAAAAATGGCCAATTCACAAGTGAGTTTTTGCTATATTGTGAAATTCGATTCTCCCTAACCATGAACTTGTTTGAGAAGTTCTTGGACATTTTGGAAAGCTTGGAATGTGTACTACAATCCATCTTTGAAATGAAAATTGAAATTCCAAGTGTAAGGGTATGAAAAATGGCCTTGAAGTGGGGTAGAAAACCTTGTCAAAATAGGTTAAAATTCTACTAAGTTAAAAATGGTTTGGTGCCCTTATTCAAAAAATTATAACTTGAGATACAAGCTTCAAATGAGAAAACTTTGTGAATCAAAGTTGTAGATTATGCAACAATCTACAACTTTCATGTTTTGACTTTTGTTTGAATCAAAATGGATCATGGTGAAAAGATGGGGCAAAGTTGGGAAAAAATTAGGGTTTTTCATAACTTAGAAAAATTCTAAGTTATGAAAAATTCCATTTTCAAACCCTAATTTGCAATTTGTGATTTCTTGGTGAACAAGTTTCATGATTTGGCATATTTTGATGGAAAATGAATCTTGACTCTTGATTTTGACCAAAAAGTCAAAGTTTGACTTTTCAGTATACAGTCAAAATTGATCAATTGACTGGGAAATTCAACTGTCAATCTTGTGTACTTGGGATCTTTTGAGTTTGATGAACATGTCAAGATAATTCCATGGGGTCCTTGAGTCCATATATGAGCTTGGTTTGCCATTGGCTAGGTCAAACAGTCAAAAATTGCCTTTGTGCAGTCAAAACCCTAAAAATGACCATTTTGCCCTTTTGGTGATCTGATCAAATTTCTTGTGGAATTGTGATCCAAACTTGATCAAATGGTTCATATGGGTTCATAATGTTGATGTGGATCAAATTTCATGAGATTTGACTGTCAATTGGCCACAGTTGACTTTTTCCCCAATACAGTTGATTTCTAGGTCAACTGTCCAATTGACTGGGCAAAACTTGGAATCGAGACTTGAAACTTGGTATGGATAATCTTGGGAGTCCAATATGAAGCATGAAAGTCATATTGGGCACTTTGGGTTAAAACAACTTTGTGCAAACACAAACCCTAATTCTGAGTCCATAGTGCAAGGGGAGGTCTTGAGCAGATGAAACCCTAACTGAGTCCTGGGCTTCAAGAGCTTTGTGAGGAGAGAGCAATGAGAAATGGGAGGGCAAATTTTGGGGTACAACAGTTGCCCCTGTTCAATCTTCTTGAATCCGAAGAGTTAGATTGGCAGGCTTGCCTTTCGCGACTCGAGGGTAAAAGGAGATTGGACACTAGAGTGCCCGGAAATTTGCATTCGTCAAAGCACTGGATGCGGGAATGGGCTTAGAGATGCCATTTGGAGATGGGCTTGACGATGCCATCTGAGAGAGTGACAGAAACTTGTCGGGGATGGGCTTAAAGATGCCATCTGGAAGGGAATATTAGGAAAGTGTCCAAGCTTTGGACCATTTCTGAATTGGGGGTCCGAACAAGCAATAGGTTGACATCCGTTGTTGGGAGGAACCTGTAAGCTGTTTTCAGAAAGTTGCATCTGAACAAATTGATAGATTAACATCCGTTGTTGGGGAGAATCCATGAACTGTTTTCAGAAGGCCTTGAGAAGAATCTGAACAAGTGATAGGTTAACATCCGTTTACTTGGAGAACCCGTGAACTGTTTTCAGAACTCTTGAGATTGAATCAGCAATAGAGCAGCATCCGTTGTTGGGAAGCGTCCGTAAACTAAATTCAAAGGTTGCATCTGAACAAGTTGATAGATTAACATCCGTTACTTGGGAAGAATCCATAAACTGTTTTCAGAAGTCTTGAGAAGAATCTGAACAAGCGATAGGTTAACATCCGTTTACTTGGAGAACCCGTGAACTGTTTTCAGAACTCTTGAGATTGAATCAGCAATAGAGCAGCATCCGTTGTTGGGAAGCGTCCGTAAACTAAATTCAAAGGTTGCATCTGAACAAGTTGATAGATTAACATCCGTTACTTGGGAAGAATCCATAAACTGTTTTCAGAAGTCTTGAGAAGAATCTGAACAAGCGATAGGTTAACATCCGTTTACTTGGAGAACCCGTGAACTGTTTTCAGAACTCTTGAGATTGAATCAGCAATAGAGCAGCATCCGTTGTTGGGAAGCGTCCGTAAACTAAATTCAAAGGTTGCATCTGAACAAGTTGATAGATTAACATCCGTTACTTGGGAAGAATCCATAAACTGTTTTCAGAAGTCTTGAGAAGAATCTGAACAAGCGATAGGTTAACATCCGTTTACTTGGAGAACCCGTGAACTGTTTTCAGAACTCTTGAGATTGAATCAGCAATAGAGCAGCATCCGTTGTTGGGAAGCGTCCGTAAACTAAATTCAAAGGTTGCATCTGAACAAGTTGATAGATTAACATCCGTTACTTGGGAAGAATCCATAAACTGTTTTCAGAAGTCTTGAGAAGAATCTGAACAAGCGATAGGTTAACATCCGTTTACTTGGAGAACCCGTGAACTGTTTTCAGAACTCTTGAGATTGAATCATATTAGTCTGTCGACTGACCTTTCCTGAAAAGGCAAAGAGTTAGCTGTATGCAATGCTATGATGCATGATACAATGTATATTCATGTGTTAGGAATGTAAATGGATGTGCATGTAAGCTGGAGAACTGTCTTGCACAGGATAGATGAATCCGGGGTAGCGGATGATAGAAGTATCCTGACTGCTGCCGGGGAAAATAAATCCTTGGCTGTCGCCGGGGAAGAGAATCCCTGATGACCTCTACTGGGGAGTCCCAAACTAGTAGACTCATGCTGGGGAGGTCAGATTTGAGAATCGTCAGCTTGATGGGAAGTAACTCTGGAGACTTCACTGGGGAACTCAAGATTTGTCCTTCCAAAACTCTGTGGGGAGAAAGTTTAAAAGTCTGACTTCGTTGGGGATTGTCCACTTGAAGCTCTTGATCTTCTGGGGATACTGAAGCTTAAACTTTGAGGGGAATTGAATTCCTGAGGATTCCCTGGCTGGGGATTTGCAAAGATAAGTTATTGCTGGGGAATTTTGATGAACTCCGCTGGGGATAGGGAGAATTCTGGGGAATGCGATCTTCCGTGGTTGTTAGCTGAGGATAACCCAGTTATAAGCCTTTGTGGGGAATAACCTTGAGTAAAACTCGGAAGGGACGTCCGTACTCTGCGGGGAATACCTTTCAGAACCTTACTGGAGACAAGCTTCGAGGGTCTGCTGGAGAGAGAGACCTCAGGGCTTGCCAGGGATGTGGATTACAGGTCTTGAGGGATTTCCTTTGAAAGGGTGTCAAAATGTCCGTCTGTACTTTCATCCTATCAATAATCCTTTTCTTAGGTTTTTAAATAGGAATTGATCATGTTTTAAATGCATATGCCTATTTAACAAAACATTGGACGTTTCTCAAAATAAAGCAAATAGTGCAAGAGAAAAAGAAAAAGGGAAATGACACAAATTCTGGGAAGAGTATTTGTATTGATTTTCTTTGAGTATATTTGTACAAAGGAAACAATCATCCTAGTAAGAGGATCTTGCCGTAAATATTTGAAAAATTTATACAAAATAAAGATGGCTATGTGAAATAATTCCATGGGATTCCGTTCTGCTGTAGCTTTCACAATTCCGAACCTCTGTTCATTCAATGCTTCGTTTGACGATGGCTGGATTGATCAGACCTGGAACCGGTTGATGAAGAGACTGTTTTTGAAGTGATCCGACGAGACATAGTCATACGCTTTAATTCCCTAACTTTTGCCTGAATCGCCCTTTCGGGTTTTCGATCCACCGGGAAACCCATTTTTGCCCAAGCCGCCCTTTCGGGTTTTCGACTTGCCGGGTGTACAGATTTTTTTGTTTTTATCCCTAATTTTTGCCTGAACCGCCCTTTCGGGTTTTCGGTTCACCGGGATGCCCATTTTTGCCCAAGCCGCCCTTTCGGGTTTTCGACTTGTCGGGTTACTTTATGCGTAGTATCTTTTGACTATGTCTGCGTTCGCAGGGTGCGGCAAATCGTCACCGTCCATGGTGGTCAGGATCATTGCACCACCAGAAAATATACTCTTGATCACAAATGGTCCTTCATATGTAGGAGTCCATTTGCCCCTGGGATCACTTTGCGGTAAGATAATCCGTTTGACTACTAGATCTCCGACTTGATACACCTGACGCCTAACTTTCTTGTTGAAAGCCTTGATCATCCGTTTTTGATACGTCTGACCATGGCATATAGCAGCAAGTCGCTTTTCGTCGATCAGATTGAGTTGATCAAGTCGGGTCTGCATCCAATCCTCTTCATTCAAACCTGCATCTTTCATGATCCTTAGAGAAGGGATCTGAACTTCCATAGGCAAAACAGCCTCCATGCCATAGACCAGAGAAAATGGGGTTGCCCCAGTTGAAGTACGTGCCGTCGTGCGGTATCCATGCAGAGCAAATGGCAACATCTCATGCCAGTCTTTGTAAGTGACTGTCATTTTCTGAATGATCCTTTTAATGTTTTTGTTCGCAGCTTCAACAGCACCGTTCATCTTCGGCCGATAGGGAGATGAATTGTGATGATAAATCTTGAACTGTTCGCATAATGCAGTGATCATTGTATTATTCAGATTTGTACCGTTGTCTGTGATGATCCTGTCGGGAACACCATACCGACATATGAGGTTATGTTTGATAAAGCGGGCAACCACATTTTTGGTGACAGAGGCGAAGGAAGCTGCTTCGACCCATTTAGTGAAGTAGTCAATGGCAACCAGGATGAAGCGATGTCCGTTGGAAGCCGTGGGCTTGATCTCTCCAATCATATCAATGCCCCACATTGCAAAGGGCCACGGAGCAGTCAGGACGTTGAGGGGAACCGGAGGGACATGAACTTTGTCAGCATAGACTTGACACTTGTGACAAGTACGGGAATGCTGATGGCAGTCAGCCTCCATGGTAGACCAGTAATAGCCTGCCCTTAGGATCTTCTTAGCCATTGTATGCCCGCTCAAGTGAGTGCCAAATGGTCCGCTGTGTATGTCGGTCATAATCAACTCTGCTTCAGCTTTATCCACACACCGGAGTAATACGCAATCATGGCTTCGTTTGTAAAGGATGCCGTTGCTCAGGAAGAACTTAGCAGCGAATTTCCTTAAGAACTTCTTGTCATTCACGGAAGCTCCTTCAGGATAATCTTGGGTCTCGAGATACCTTTTGATTTCATGGAACCAAGGTTGTTCCACTACTTCTTCGATATTAATCTCGTGACAATGCGCGGGTTCATCCATTCGCTCGATGGTGACTTGGGGAGCCTCGTTATCCCAGTTGAGTTTAAACATGGAGGACATTGTGGCTAGAGCATCTGCTAGCTGATTCTCTTCTCGCGGGAAGTGCTCGAAGGTAATTTGCTCGAAGTGAGGCAACAATGTCAGAACATGTTCTTTGTATGGAATAAGATTGGGATGTTTGGTATCCCAATCTCCTTTGATCTGGCTGATGACCAAAGCCGAATCCCCGAATACGACCAAAGATTTGATCCCCAAGTCTATAGCAGCCTTGAGACCAAAGATGCAGGCTTCATACTCAGCCATGTTGTTTGTGCAGCTGAAGCAAAGTCGGGCTGTGAAAGGAGTGTGACAACCTTCCGGAGAAATGAGTACTGCGCCAATACCATTTCCAAGTGCATTCGAAGCACCATCAAAGTACAGGGTCCATCGGGATCCCTTTTCGGGTCCGTCATACGGTCCGTTACTTTCAATGTTGTCCAAATTCATGATGTCCTCGTCTGGGAAGTCAAATCTCATGGGTTGATAGTCTTCAATGGCCTGATGAGCCAGATGGTCAGCTAATACACTCCCTTTTATAGCTTTTTGGGTGGTGTACTGGATGTCATACTCAGTTAAGATCATTTGCCATCTAGCTATCCTTCCAGATAAAGCGGGCTTTTCGAAGATATATTTGATAGGATCCATTTTGGATATCAACAAGGTAGTATGAGTCAGCATATACTGTCTTAGTCGGCGAGCAGCCCATACCAAAGCGCATCAAGTTTTCTCGAGCAGTGAGTAGCGAGTCTCACAGTCGGTAAACTTTTTGCTAAGGTAATAAATAGCATGCTCTTTTCGACCAGACTCGTCATGCTGGCCCAGAACACACCCCATTGAATTATCCAAGACGGTCAAATACATGATCAAAGGTCTTCCTTCGACGGGTGGCATCAGAATAGGAGGTTCTAGCAAATATTCCTTGATTCTATCAAAAGCAGCTTGACAATCGTCGTTCCATTCCACTACCTGGTCTTTCTTCAAGAGTTTGAAAATTGGCTCACAGGTAGAGGTCAGATGTGAGATGAACCTGGCAATATAGTTTATGCGCCCCAAGAAACCTCTAACTTCCTTTTCAGTACGGGGAGCAGGCATCTCTTGTATTGCTTTTACTTTTGCCGGGTCGACTTCAATGCCTTTGTTGCTTACAATGAATCCCAGGAGTTTACCGGACCTAACTCCAAAAGTGCATTTGCTTGGATTCAGCCTTAATTTGTATTCTTTCAATCTGGCAAACAGCTTTTCCAGATGTTCAAGGTGCTCTTCCTCTGTTTGCGACCGAGCTATCATATCGTCTACGTAAACTTCAATCTCATGATGTATCATGTCATGAAATAAAGCTACCATGGCGCGTTGATAAGTTGCCCCGGCGTTCTTCAGCCCAAACGGCATCACTTTGTAACAGAAAGTCCCCCATTGGGTGACAAAAGTTGTTTTCTCCATATCCTCGGGGGCCATTTTGATTTGATTATAGCCCGAGAACCCGTCCATGAAGGAAAACACCTTATGCTGAGCTGTATTGTCGATCAAGATGTCAATATGAGGCAGCGGGAAGTCATCCTTAGGGCTGGCCCTATTCAAATCCCGGTAGTCCACACACATTCTGACTTTGCCATCCTTTTTAGGCACTGGCACAATGTTAGCGACCCATTGAGGATAGGATGTAACAGCCAAAAAGCCGGCATTGAACTGCTTCATTACTTCTGCTTTGATCTTTTCGGACATGTCAGGCCTCATTCGGCGAACCTTTTGCTTGATCGGCGGACAGTCCTCTCTTGTGGGGAGACGGTGAACCACGATGTCTGTATCCAAACCCGGCATGTCTTCATAGGACCAAGCGAAGATTTCAACATACTCATTCAGTAACTGTACCAAGCGTTCCTTAACTTCTGGTTCCAGGTTGGCACCCACTTGCACCTCCTTCCGATTCTCCTCGGTTCCCAAGTTGACAGTTTCCAATGGCTCTTCATGCGGTAAGATGGCTCTTTCCTCTTGTTGCAGAAGTCTGGCTAGTTCCCCTGGTACTTCACAACCTTCGTCATCTTCATACTCGGCTAGATTGACCAGGTCTTCAGAGTTATTGAAAGATACAGCAGAATAGTCACCCATGGAATCCGGAGTGGATGGGTACCTGCATTGGTGAGTGGTGGGTGTGTGTAAGGGATAGCCATCCTTAAACAAAAATGCAAAAGGAAAGGAAATGAACATAAGCAGTTTATCAAATGAAAAACGTCCAATGAATCATTAAACATGGCATATGAATATGAAAAATAGTCAAAACCCTTACAAGTGGAACTACATGCCCCGGGCAAGGCAGGAGGTGAAAAAGATAGTGTACGGATTGTTCGAAAGTAATATATTACAGACCAAAATAGGAAATATTCGATAGATAAATTACTGAGGAATAAAAGTGATGGGGACAAAGTCTTTTGCCTCCCAATTGCTCAACCCTCCTCTGACAGTTGGATAAATCCAATCTTCAATGTTGTTGTCCTTGTCTTCATCTTCCAAGGCGTTGATTCTGTAAGGAGAAATTTTGACTGGCGCCCTCTCAATCTTTGACCGGCGCATAGCCTTCTGACCGGCAGCTGTGAAACCTAATCCAGACTTGTCGGCTTTATGCGGAAAATCGGGTAGCTGCCCCCACGCTGAGTTCTTCCCTTCTTTAACTGCAGCCCTTGCATCTTCCAGAGATGCCATCCTGGCCATCTGCCTTGGTGTCTCAGCTGTCAATTTCGCCACTGCTATCTCAGGAAACACTTCTTCGAAATGTTGAAACGGTGTCTCAATAAACTCCCCTTCAACTTCCACATACCGGAAAGAATTTAAATGGCTAATCATGTACTCTTCTTCGCCGTGGACAGTAATGATCTTTCCCTTGACAGGGTACTTCAGCATCTGATGCAGGGATGAGGTGACTGCCCCAGCATGGTGTATCCAAGGTCTACCCAGCAGGCAGGAGTATGATGGGCGGATGTCCATTACGTAGAAAGTGGATTTAAACACCTCAGTACCTATCTTGACAGGAATTTCAACTTCTCCATGGACCATTCTTTTCGACCCATCAAAAGCTCTGACGACAATATCACTTGGCTTCAATTTCAATCCTTCGCAATCTAGCCGGTCCAAGGCCTTCTTAGGCAAAACATTCAGTGATGAACCGGTATCAACCAGAACATGTGCAAGGGTGGTTTCGCGACACTCGATTGAAATATGCAACGCATCATTGTGGTTTCGGCCTTTAGGGGTCAGGTCGGCATCAGAAAAACCTAATCCATTGTCTGCAGTCAGACTAGCCACGCAATTCTGAAATTGATCCGCAGAGGTTTCCTGGGGCACATGAGCTGCCTTCAGAAACTTAATCAAAGCTTGAGCGTGCGCTTCTGAGCAAAGCAATAGTGCCAGCATGGAGATCTTGGAGGGGGTTTGCCCCAACTGTTCCACCACATCGTAGTCACTTCTCTTGATTATCCTCAAAATCTCGTCCATTTCTTTCTTGGAAGCTTCTGGAATTACCAAAGGTTGAGCCCTCGTCCTGACGGGTTCGTCTTGTATTCCCTTTCCTTTATCGGCAATGGTAGGAGAGACAGCACTAGGAATGAAAATTTCTTCAATCAAAGGCGTTCTGGCGGAGAGCTTCACTGGTGCAGGGATGACTTCTTTAGCTGATGAGGGTCCAAAGACTGCTTTTGGAGGAGAAATCTCTGGAGAAAATATCCTCCCACTCCTGGTGATTTTGCTGGTGCCCGCAATGTTACTAATGCTGGCTTCTTCATCATCTGAATCTTCTTCAACTGTTTCAACTTGCTTGATACCATGGTAGTAGATGTCACCACCATAGTTCCAAGGTATCGACTTCTCGGAGACATAGGGAACGGGCCCTGGCATTGTTATCTTCAAAGGTATAGACTTTGCAGCTGGTGTAATCTTAACTGGCTTTTTGACGGCCTCGGAAAGATTGGCGTGAATGGTTATGATTGAGACATTTTCAACATGAACTGGAACGGCAAGAACTTTCTCGAACAAAATTTGTCGGCTATCCATGAGGCCTTGGATGCCCTTCTTCAATAGCGGACAATCAAACGGCAGAGAGTGGCAACAGTAACAATCTTCCTTACACCCCGGGAAGATCCCGGCCCTCAACAAATTCAACTTAACGGTTAACAGTGGAGTAGTCAGATCACTAACGTCAGCAACATACAGATCCTCTTCAATGGCATTAACATTCCGACCGTGCTTCGGCATAGGTGCAGATATCACATTGGGTTTTTCTGGAGCGTCAAACTCTACTTCCTTAGCCTCTATCAGGTCCTGAATCTTATGCTTGAGTGCCCAACAATCATTGGTGTCGTGTCCAACACTGTCTGAATGATAGGCGCACTTGGCATTGGCATGATAATGCGGGGAAGACGTATTCACATTCTTTGGCGCTTCCCTGATAGTGGCAAGATTTAATTTCAACAGATGGGGAAGCACCTGTGCTGGAGTCATATTAATACGGGTGAATTGCCGGTGTGGCCTTTCTACCCGTTGCTGATTTGGTTTGGTCTGGTTATAGCGAGGCTGCTCGCTTGGAATGTTTTGAATCATTACGGCCCCCACAGTCGGCCGACGCTCCACCTTCCCTGCTCTTTTTTGAGAATATACCATAGCTGTCTCCTTCTTAAAAGGTTTTTTCTCAGTATTTGCAGTAACACCCTTTTGAATTTTTCCTGACTTGATGCCAGCCTCAATTCTCTCGCCTGTTAAGATCAAATCAGTAAACCCCGCGGAAGAGTTACCAATTAAATGATTGAAAAATGGCCCAGATAGGGTCCCGAGAAACATATCAACGAGCTCACGATCGGTTAAAGGAGGCTGCACCCTGCCAGCCAAATCCCTCCACTTCTGTGCATATTCTTTGAATCCCTCACTTGTTCCTAGTGACATACCCTGAAGTTGGGTACGAGTAGGAGCAAGATCGGAATTATACTGGTATTGTTTGTAGAAAGCGGTGGCCAAATCTTCCCAACTTCTCACACTGGTTCCTTCTAACTGATAAAACCATTCCAACTGAGCTCCCGACAGACTGTCTTGAAAGAAGTGAATCCAGAGGTTTTTATCTGCCGTATAGGGTTGAATTTTTCTCACATAAGACCTGAGATGCATTTTGGGACAGGATAGCCCGTCGTACCTCACAAACACTGGTACTTTGAATTTTGGTGGAATCACAATTCCGGCGACCAAGCCCATGTCTTCAAAATCCAAACCCGGTACCCTTTGCAATTCCATGGCAGCCAATCTGTCTTCTAAACTTTTGTATTTGTCATCAGCTGGAGGATACTGCTGGTCGGAATAATCTTCCTCCTCTTCAATTTCTTCCTCCTCCGCATCAGACTCGGAAGGCACCACAACTTGATCTCTTTTACTAGTCCCTTCATCAGAAGTGGGAGGAAAATCGAGCACTCTCCGAGCTTCTCCGTTGAATCTTCTCCCCAACGTGGCCACTCCAACCCTCTTCTTCTTCTTCTTCACTGGGTCCTTATTCTCCAGTTGAGTCTTGATATCCTCTTGACTCTTGACCAAGGTCATCAAGAGTTGCTGGAACTGTGCGTTCTGAGCCTGTAGGTCTTTGACTGTTTGTTCGAGATCCATCCTACTGAAATAAACAGCAGATAGATAAGGAACCCTGGAGTGAGACCTGCTTATGCACATGATGAATGGTATGCTTATGTATGCAATGCATTCAAGGGTTTAGAACATTCAAAATTGTTTCAGACAAAGAAGAACGCACGTCATATTAATAAGAAGAAATTTGTTAGTACATAAATGCCCCATGGGCCAAATATTACAAAATAAACTTCTCAAGGCAGAAAGACATTGCGCATCCTCTTTGGTGCGATGTAGGTATTGAGGGCCTCTTGCTCGTGGAGTCGGCGGGTAAGCTCTAGAACCTTCTTTTCACTGGCGTAATAGCTAGTTTCAAAAGTGTTCCGTTCCTCCTTGAGCTGAATCCAACTTTTCTGCATCTCCTCCCACGATGTAGGCATGTCGGGATGTAGGATGGTGTAGGGAACCTCTCCTTCCTTAACAGGCTCTTTAACCACCGGGAGAACATGAGGATAAGGCATCAGAAGACTTTGGGCTCGGGCTCGTACCCACTTGAGATAGGGCTCAAGAGGGATGGAGTTCTTGTGTCCTAGAGTCTTACTATCAACCTTGTTGAGTTTTCCCCAAGCTCTGATGAACCTTTGACGAAGTCCTTGCGCATCGTTGTCGAAGTCAAAAACTAAGCCAGGAATCAACATATCATGAGGGCCATCCCTCCGTGCGTATCCAAATTGTCTCAAAGCTAGGCAAGGGTTGTAGGTGATACCTCCTCTAATTCCAAGTAAAGGAACATTAGGAAATTCTCCGCAGCGATCGACGATGATGACATTTTCTCTGGACCGAGAACACCAATGCACATCAGAATGAGTGAGAGTCATCAATCGTTGGGACCACCTTATACCTTGATCATTCTTTAAGACAGATTGTGGAAGGTGCGAAATAAACCACCTTGCGAGGATAGGAGTACAGCACATGAGAACACCCCTCTTTCTCATTGTTCGTGTGTAAAATGAGTGAAGAATGTCCCCAAGTAATGTTGGTATCGGGTTTCTGGACAAGAAGATTTTGACGGCGTTGACATCTATCAATTGGTCAGAGTTTGGAAACAGAACCAACCCATAGATCAAGAGTGCCACAATTTCTTCAAAGGCTTGAAGATCTAATGAATTCCAACATTCTTGTGCCTTTTCAAACAAGAATTTTGCTAAGAATCCTTTGACGCCGCTTCTGGTTTCCCAATGCCCCTTGATTTCAGACGGTTGTAGATGTAGTGCTCGAGCAACATCTTCAGGCTTTGGCTCCTTCTCCGTACCGTTGAAGGGTAGTTGATTAAGGATAGGGATTCTTAGGAGTTGAGAAAACTCCTCCAAAGTGGGGACCAACTGATAATCAGGGAAAGTGAAGCAATGGTGAAGAGGGTCAAAGAACTGGAATAGCACTTTCATCATGTCTTCTTCAATGTTGGTGTTGACTAGGCTGAGCAATCTACCATGTCTTTCACTGAAGGATGAATTTTCCGGAATTCTTGAAGTGATCTCCTTGAGTTGAGGAGAGATTCTCACAAGGTTGACTTGAATGGTATTTCTGCGAGATATTTCCATGACCTACAAAATAGGAACAACGATGAAGATCCAAACCCCTGAAATGGTTAGTAAATGCATATGATGTTTCATGATGTTTATGATGTATGCACAAAACATATGTACAAGCAAATCACACCAAACCCTAGTTTCAGGCTTGCATGGGGTTCCATAGGTAAGTACCCTCTTGAGTGTAGTTGGCTTAAAACCTGTCCTATAAATAGTAACCGGGTTCTAAGGAGCTCAATATCACTGGATTGTTTTCATTGTTCATTGTTTTGGTTTAGCCACTTAACTAGCGACCAAAATATTCCAAGAAAACAACCCTCAATGAGTGTAGTATCGAGTATCTACCAACTTCGGACTGCACCAAAGCCGGTCATCTCACTACTCCTAATAAAAGGCCAAGATGGTCAAGTAAGGTTCTAGGTCATTAGTGCTTAGTGACATCACTCAGCGGCCCCGTACTCTCCTTGATTGAACTCAAGGGTTACCGGTACTCACAAATATGTCGCACTAATATAGCTATTGCTTAGACCGTGTCGGTATACCCCGCACAGTTTCCACAACGTATTGCTATCTATGAATGTTTCCCAAAATCCGGGTGGAGGATTTGTAAACCCAAACAATGGAGTCAAAGAATAAAGCAAACAAATCAAACAATTAGTCATGCAAGAGGGTGATCTAAGCCCTAAGGTTACTCCACTTTAAAGTTCTCCCCAGCAGAGTCGCCAGTTCTGTGATACGGTGGGAGAACTGACTAGGGTTTTGCGTTTGTGTTCGCAAATGTTTCGGTTGAGCAAGAGTCGCCACCGACTTTTTATTTTATCCTAAGGAAAGGTTTAAAAAGCACAGCAAAAACCTTTGAGATTTTTCTTGGGTTCGGGAAGTAGATTATAGAAGGGGAAGGTATTAGCACCCCTTCTATCCATGGTTATCCATGGGCTCTTAGGTACTTGCTTAGATCAACTTGCCTTGGTTTTCAATTGTTTGAAATGGTGCTTTGTGTGTGGTTTTGAAAATGTTTTGAAAAGATGCCTTGTATTAGGCTAACCTCGTAACAATTCTTTACTCGAATGTTTTACAAAAGGTGTTTTATCTTTTAAAAAAGATGTTTCAAGGGTTTGAAAAGTTGATTTTTTGAAAGTGTTTGTGAAGTGGGTTTTGAAATTAGGCAAGTGTTTTCTTGGAAAGTTAGCAAGTACTTAAGAGTTTATCTACCCTAAAAATTTCCTCAAAGATTTTTATTATGTTTTAAACCTTTTGACAATTTTTGTTCCACCATTGCATTTGATGGACAATCTTGTCTTAGGAGATGAAAAGGGACAGGCGCGGGTCATCGTTTGGACCATAATTGCAACGGCGTTAAATGTCTTTGGGCAATTCTCTTTAAGGGACTTGATCATTTGTTTTTGTTTGTTTTGAAAAGTTTTATCGAGGGACTATGATCATTCATATTGTTTGCTTTGCCCAAAGAAATTCAACATACAACATGGCCCAATTATTTGAAGGCAACAAAGTGGAATACCCTAGGGGTGCGAGTGTGAGAAGTGTTGTTTATTTTCATGCTCATCTATCTTGTGTTAGGTCAAGCTATTTTTTATCGTTTTTTCGCATGCAAACCCTAATTCTAACATGGCATAATTAGAAAGCGTATAAAGTGCGAAATTTAAATTCCTACGCTATTACAACATAATAATATAGGGAGGGGGGTACAAATTTACAAATGGGGGATATTAGACAAGGATTTAAATCTAAATTATTACATCATTTTTGGATATTTGCAAGGTAAGTAAATTGCACAATTAAATAGAAATTAAATAAATATGCAAAATGCAAAAAGAAAGTTTTTATATGTATGAAAAAAAATATTATTTATGTAAAGATAAAAATAAGAAAATAAAAAGATATTATTTTTGAGTATTTTCATATTTAGGGCAAAACCCTAGTTTTAATCAAAATGTATATTAATTAATTAATCCACATAATATTTATTATTTACATACAAGAATAAAATAAAATATGGTACATTTGAACAAAGGTCATTTTTTGTATTAAATATTAAAACAAAATATATACATTTTTTGGCATTTTTATTCTAAGTATAATAATATATATATATATATGTATATTTATATTATAAATATGTATTATATACAAAATAAGTATTTACTTAATATTTTAATAAAATAAATAAAAAAGGTATTTTTTATGTGAAATATTTTCAGAAGGTAAATAAAAATAAAAATGCAAATAGAAGTATTTTTTACATATTTTCTATTTATCTTAAATAACAATATATATCTATTTATATACAAATCAAAAAGAAAATCAAATAAAAACCAAATAAAATCAAAAAAATGATGAGAAAAATATTTTCAAAATTTTAATATGTTGAGAAAAAATAAACAAGTCAAACAAAAAAAGAAAAAGTTAAAAATGTTAAAAAATGAAGCAAATGGGTTGAGGGGTGTGAAACAGAAAAAATGGTGTGGATAGCAAAAATAACACAGGCCCAGCCCAATCCACTTCTTCTTCAACCTCTGAACAGATTTTGTTCAAAAACGCGCGCCAACAAGCTCCCTTTGAATGTCCTGATTCTTTGATCCTTTGAACAAACTTCCAACACAAAACATGTAAAGCATAATCTCACGATTTCATACATATAAAGAACATGAACTATCTCTCTAAGATGAGGGAGAATTTCTCTCCCCCTCTTTTCTGACCTAACTTTTCTACCATTTTCAGAGCTCAAATTCTCTCTACTCAGACAAAAGAAATGAAAAGTAAAGCTATGTACATGTTCAGGGCTATGAGTAGGACCTTGTTTCTTCACAAACTTAAGACTAAATATGCATGATAAGGGAGATACGAATTCAAACTTTTACCTATTCAGTTGGACTTCTATCTGGAGAATGAGGAACTTTCAGTGCAAGGTGATGATTGGAAAAGCTTCCTTGAGGTCCAGGGATGCTTTTTCAATGCTTACTTTGTCTTGAAACTCCTTGTATCGAGCTGTGGAACTTCAACTGCAAAAGGAAAAATTAAAAATGGTGGAAACTGTTAGAGTGATTACAGGTCAGGTTTTAGGCCATGGTTAGTTTGCATATGTTGTATGGAAGGTGTATGAATTGATTTTGGTGAGAATGCTCGAGGGAAATGGGAGTTTGCACTCAAACTGCAGAGGCAACCCTGTTTTTGCAGTTTGAGGATGATTATGGCAATGGGAGTGTTTGAAAGGTCAAGGATTCGTGCAAAAGCTTGGTTGGGATGTACTGAGTGTGTTTGATATCTGTTGTGTTGTGTTTGTAAGCTGAGGTTCAAGTTCTCACAAGTTATGGACCTTTCTTCTTTTCTAAGCAACAAAATGCCACTTGATGTTCTAGGCATGTAGGGGGCCTCCTAATGGGCTGCATAATCTTCTCTTGATCAGAGCAATTTGTCCATAATCTTGTGCCATTCAGATTTAGCTTGTACTTGTTGGATTTCTAATTTGACATAAAGTGAACTTTTGCAAAAATGGATAGTTTACTTTTTCCAAATTGGGATTAATCCTTTAGACAAAGCTTGAACTCAAAGAACTTGGTCTTGGTACAAAGAATATGCATTAAATTTATGAGTGTAACTTGGTTTAGGGACCTGTAATCAAGGGCATGCTGGTTTTGAGAAGTTGCATAATCTTATGAACATGAAAAATGGCCAATTCACAAGTGAGTTTTTGCTATATTGTGAAATTCGATTCTCCCTAACCATGAACTTGTTTGAGAAGTTCTTGGACATTTTGGAAAGCTTGGAATGTGTACTACAATCCATCTTTGAAATGCAAATTGAAATTCCAAGTGTAAGGGTATGAAAAATGGCCTTGAAGTGGGGTAGAAAACCTTGTCAAAATAGGTTAAAATTCTACTAAGTTAAAAATGGTTTGGTGCCCTTATTCAAAAAATTATAACTTGAGATACAAGCTTCAAATGAGAAAACTTTGTGAATCAAAGTTGTAGATTATGCAACAATCTACAACTTTCATGTTTTGACTTTTGTTTGAATCAAAATGGATCATGGTGAAAAGATGGGGCAAAGTTGGGAAAAAATTAGGGTTTTTCATAACTTAGAAAAATTCTAAGTTATGAAAAATTCCATTTTCAAACCCTAATTTGCAATTTGTGATTTCTTGGTGAACAAGTTTCATGATTTGGCATATTTTGATGGAAAATGAATCTTGACTCTTGATTTTGACCAAAAAGTCAAAGTTTGACTTTTCAGTATACAGTCAAAATTGATCAATTGACTGGGAAATTCAACTGTCAATCTTGTGTACTTGGGATCTTTTGAGTTTGATGAACATGTCAAGATAATTCCATGGGGTCCTTGAGTCCATATATGAGCTTGGTTTGCCATTGGCTAGGTCAAACAGTCAAAAATTGCCTTTGTGCAGTCAAAACCCTAAAAATGACCATTTTGCCCTTTTGGTGATCTGATCAAATTTCTTGTGGAATTGTGATCCAAACTTGATCAAATGGTTCATATGGGTTCATAATGTTGATGTGGATCAAATTTCATGAGATTTGACTGTCAATTGGCCACAGTTGACTTTTTCCCCAATACAGTTGATTTCTAGGTCAACTGTCCAATTGACTGGGCAAAACTTGGAATCGAGACTTGAAACTTGGTATGGATAATCTTGGGAGTCCAATATGAAGCATGAAAGTAATATTGGGCACTTTGGGTTAAAACAACTTTGTGCAAACACAAACCCTAATTCTGAGTCCATAGTGCAAGGGGAGGTCTTGAGCAGATGAAACCCTAACTGAGTCCTGGGCTTCAAGAGCTTTGTGAGGAGAGAGCAATGAGAAATGGGAGGGCAAATTTTGGGGTACAACACCCTGGTTGATGTGCGAGCCGTGGTACGGTACCCGTGGAGAGTGAATGGTAGCATCTCATGCCAGTCTCTATACGTGACTGTCATTTTTTCTATGATCTTCTTAATGTTTTTATTTGCAGCTTCAACAGTACCATTCATCTTTGGTCGATAGGGATAAGAATTGTGATGATGAATCTTGAATTGCTTGCACAAGGCGGTGATCATAGTGTTGTTGAGATTTGTACCATTGTCAGTGATGATCCTTTCCGGGATACCATACTGGCAAATAAGGTTTTACTTTATGAAACGGGAAACAACATTCTTGGTAACGGAAGCGAAAGAAATTGCTTCAACCCACTTGGTAAAATAGTCAATGGCCACTAGGATGAAGCGGTGTCCATTGGAGGTTGTCGGCTTGATCTCTCCAATCATATCAATTCCCCACATAGCAAAGGGCCAAGGAGCCGTCAGTACATTCATAGGAACCGAGGTACGTGCACCTTGTCCGCATAAATTTGACACTTATGACAGGTCCAAGAGTATTGATAACAATCTGCTTCCATGGTAGACCAATAATAGCCTTCCCGTAGGATTTTCTTCGCCATCGTATGCCCACTGGAGTGAGTGCCAAAAGTACCTTCATGTAATTCAACCATGATCTTTTCAGCTTCAACCTTATCCATACATCGAAGCAAAATGGAGTCATGATTGCGTTTGTACAGGATGCCATTACTAAGGAAGAACTTAGCAGAAAATATCCTTAAGAACTTTTTATCATTGATTGAAGCTCCTTCTGGATATTCTTGAGCCTCGAGATACCTCTTGACTTCATGAAACCAAGGCTGGTCCATTATTTCTTCAGTATTAATCTCGTGACAGTGTGCTGGTTCATCCATTCGTTCGATGGTGATCTAGGGAGCCTCGTTATCCCAATTAAGTTTAAACATAGATGACATTGTGGCTAGAGCGTTTGCTAGCTGATTTTCTTCTCGCGGGAAATGCTCGAAGGTAATCTTCTCAAAATGTGGTAGCAATGTCAAAACATGTTCTTTGTAAGGGATAAGATTTGGGTGCTTAGTGTCCCATTCCCCTTTGATCTGACTGATGAGCAAAGATGAATCTCCAAACACATCTAAAGCTTTGATTCCCAAGTCTATGGCAGCCCTGAGACCAAAGATGCATGCTTCGTACTCCGCCATGTTGTTTGTATAGTTGAAGCAAAGTCTGGAAGTAAAGGGAGTATGACACCCTTCCGGAGATATGAGTACAACTCCGATACCATTACCAAGTGCATTGGTTGCCCCATCAAAGAACAGGGTCCATCGAGATCCTTGTTCAGGTCTGTCATTTGGCCTGATTTCTTCACAGTTGTCTAATGTCATGATGTCTTCATCCGGTAATTCAAACTTCATGGACTGGTAGTCTTCTACAGCTTGATGAGCGAGATGATCAGCCAATACACTGCCCTTTATAGCTTTCTGGGTAGTATACTGTATGTCGTATTCTGTTAGGATCATTTTCCATCTAGCTATCCTCCCAGAAAGAGCAGGCTTCTCGAAAATGTATTTTATCGGATCCATCTTAGATATCAACATGGTAGTATGAGTAAGCATATACTGTCTTAGCCGGCGAGCAGCCCATGCCAGAGTGCAGCAAGTTTTCTCGAGCAGTGAATATCTGGTTTCACAGTCGGTAAACTTTTTGCTTAGGTAATAAATAGCGTGCTCTTTTCGGCCAGACTCGTCATGCTGCCCCAATACACACCCCCATTGAGTTTTCTAAAACAGTTAGATACATGATCAGTGGTCTTCACTCGACTGGTGACATCAAAACAAGAGGCTCTTGTAAGTACTCTTTGATTTTGTCAAAAGCAAACTGGCACTCATCATTCCATCTGACAACTTGATCTTTCTTCAATAGTTTGAAGATTGGCTCACAAGTAGCCGTTAGGTGAGAAATGAATCTGGAAATATAGTTCAGGCGTCCCAAGAATCCTATGACTTCCTTCTCAGTACGAGGAGCAGGCATTTCTTGTATTGCTTTAACCTTGGCAGGATCGACCTCAATACCTTTGTTGCTGACGATAAAGCCTAGGAGTTTACCTGACCGTACTCCGAATGTGCACTTGTTTGGATTCAAACTTAACTTGTATTTCTTAAATCTCTCAAACAACTTTTGCAAGTGATCAAGGTGCTCCTCCTCTGTTTGTGATCTGACTATCATATCGTCTATGTAGACCTCTATTTCATGATGTATCATGTCGTGAAATAAAGCTACCATGGCATGTTGATAGGTTTCCCCATTATTCTTCAGTCCAAATGGCATCACCTTGTTGTAGAAGGTGCCCCACTGTGTGACAAATGTTGTTTTCTCCATGTCCTCAGGTGCCATCTTGATTTGGTTGTAACCTTAGAATCCTTCCATGAAGGAAAACACTTTGTGTTGGGTTGTATTGTCAACCAGGATATCAATGTGGGGGAGTGGAAAATCATCTTTAGGGCTTGCCCTATTCAAATCTCTATAGTCCACACATATTCGTACTTTGCCGTCCTTTTTAGGTACGGGAACAATGTTGGCAACCCATTGAGGATAGGAAGTGACGACCAAGAATCCAGCATTGAATTGTTTCATGACCTCCACTTTGATCTTCTCTGACATATCAGGTCTCATGCGGCGGACTTTTTGTTTTACTGGTGGACAGTCTTCTCTTGTAGGGAGACGATGTACCACGACGTTCGTATCAAGTCCTGGCATGTCTTCATATGACCAGGCAAAGATCTCAACATAATCATGCAACAGCTGAATCAGACGCTCCTTGACACTAGGCTTTAGATTGGCACCCACCTTGACTTCTTTTTTATCCTCTTCGGTACCCAGATTGATTGTATCCACAGGTTCCTCATGAGGCTGAATAACTCTTTCCTCTTATTGTAGTAGTCTGGCTAGTTCCCCTGGTACTTCACAATCTTCCTTACCTTCATCTTCGGCTTGGTAGATTAGATCCTCAGAGTCACAAAAGGCCATAGCAGTATCATTACCCATGGGATCCGGAATGGAGGGGTACCTGCATTTGTGAGTGTGGGTGTGTGTAAGGGTATAGCCATCCTTAAAAATAAAATGTAAAAGAAAAACAATGAGCACAAAAGTTTGTATGTGAAAAATGTCCATGATTCATTGAATGTCATATGAAGATGAAATAATAACCCTTACAAATGGACCATTGTGCCTTGGGTAAGACACAAGGTTTTAAATGTGCAAATTGTTTGTGAATATTACAAGTCCAAAAGAAATGTAAAGATAAATTACTGAGGCATGAAAGTTATTGGGACAAAGTCTCTGGCCTCCCAATTGCGAAGTCCTCCGTTGACAGTTGGAAATATCCAATCCTCTAAGTTGCAATCCTCTTCACCATCTTCCACCGTATTTACCTCTTGGTTGCTAATCTTCAAGGTTGGCCCTCCAGCACGGGCACGGCGTACAACCTTCTGAGCACTTGAAGTGAACCCTAAACCAAACTTGTCAGATCTATACGGAATATCTGGAAGTTGCCCCCAGATGGTGCATCCACCTTCCTCTACTATTGCCTTGGCATACTTTAGAGATGACATACGGAGCATAGGTCTTGTAATCTTGGGAATCTAGGACACCGTCTTGGTTACTGCTACCTCTTGGGGAACTTCTTCGAAATGTTGAAAAGGTGTTTCAATGAACTCGCCGCCCAATTCTACATACCGGAAAGAATTGAGGTGACTAATCATATACTCTTCCTCTCTGTGGGCAGTGATAATCTTTCCCTGGACCGGATATTTCAGCATCTGGTGCAGTGTAGAGGTGACAGCGCCAACATTATGGATCCATGGTCGTCATAGCAGACAGGAATAAGAGCGGCGGATGTCCATTACATAGAAAGTTAGGTTGAAAGTTTGAGTCCCAACCTTTATGGGGATATCCACCTCCCCGTGCACCATCCTCTTTGAGCCATCAAATGCTCTTACGACTATGTTACTGGGTTTCAACGTGTCCTTCGCAGTCTAGTCTGTCGAGAGCTTTCTTTGGTAAAACATTCAAAGATGAGCTAGTGTCCACCAAGACATGGGCCAGAGTTGTGCCTCTACATTCCACGGAGACATACAGTGCCTCGTTGTGCTTTCTTCCCCTTAGTGTCAGACCAGCATCTGAGAAGTCTAGGCCGTTATCTGCCGTCAAGCTGGCCACGCAATCTTGAAATTGGTTAGCAGACGTCTCTTGAGGCACATGGGCTGTCTTTAGAAACTTTACCAGGGATTTCACATGCGCCTCGGAACACAGTAACAATGCCAGCATGGAGATTTTGGAGGGAGTTTTCCCCAACTGTTCAACTACATTATAGTCGCTCCTCTTTATTATTTCCAGGATCTCCTCCATTTCCTTCTTGGAGGCCTCGGGGATAGTCAGGGATTGAGCCTTCATCCGGACAGACTCTACTTGAATACTTTTTCCTCGAGTTTCAGCAGCAGGAGTGTTGGTAGGAATGACAGCAGGGGTTGTATCGTCCTTGTTAGTAGGAGCACTTGCAGAGATGATTATTGGTACAGACGTAACCTTTGGAGCAGCCACGGGTCCAAAAACTTCCTTTGGGGGGGAGGGCAATTTCTGGAGAAAAGATTCTACCGCTTCGGGTAATCTTACTGGTTCCGACGATATTGCTAATGTCAGAGTCTTCTTCTTCGGAGTTTATCTCTTCGGCTTCCATCCCATTTTGTTTGATGCCATGGTAGTAGATGTCTCCACCATAATTTCACGGCACAATTTTGTCTGATTCATACGGAACTGACCCAGGAATTATGATTATAAGAGGAGTATTTTTTTGGAACAGATGTAATTCTAACGGGTCTGTTGGGGACCCTGGAAGAATTGGCGGAGATGGTAAAGATTGAAATATCTTCAACAGGAACAGGTGAAATAGGAGTACTTTCAAACAGGATATCTTTGTTGTCTATCAAGCGTTGAATGCCTTTTTTCAACAAAAGGCAATCAGTTGGTGAGGATAAGTAGAGGTGGCAGTCTTCATTACAACCCGGGAAAACACCGGATTTCAACAAGTTTATCTTAATGATTGGGAGTGTAGTCAAGAGTTCATCAACTGTGGTGACAAACAAATCTTCTTCAATTGCATTGGTGTTGTGACCATGCCTGGGCATAGGAGCAGAAATGACATTTAGCTTCTCGGGCGCATCAAACTCAATCTCTTTTGCCTCTATAAGATCTTGAATTTTGTTTTTCAAAGCCCAACAGTTGTTGGTGTCATGACCCGGACTTTCTGAATGATATGCGCAGTGGGCATTCGGGTGATAATGAGGGGACGCTGTGTTGGGTTTCTTTGGAGCTTCTTTTAAAGTTTCCAAATTGGATTTTAGAAGGTGCGGTAAAACTTGGGATAGATTCATATTGATTCTAGTGAATTGCCGGACTGGCCTTTCCACCCTCGTTTGGTTACTTCTTGGTTGATCATATGTAGGCTTTGGGATCATAACAGCCCCTACCATTGGTCGGCGTTCAGCTCTCCCTTGCTTCCTTTGTGGATAAACAGCAGATACCTCCTTCTTCCTAATGAAATGTTTTCTCACAGCTGTAGAGGCAGATGAATCCTTCTGAATCTTTCCACTTTTTATGCCTGCTTCCACCCTCTCTCCGGTCAGTATTAACTCACTAAATCCGGCAGATGAGCTTCCAATTAAATGGTTGAAGAAAGGGCCTGATAGAGTTCCTCAGAACATGTCCACCAATTCCCTTTCAGACAGAGGGGTTGCACTCTCCCAGCTAGATCTCTCCATTTCTGCGTGTAATCCTTGAAACCCTCATTGGAAGCCATAGCCATACTCTCAAGTTGAGTACGGGTAGGCGTCAAATCAGCGTTATATTTGTATTGCTTATAGAAAGTTGCGGCAAGGTCTTCCCAGTTGTGGATGTTGGCCCTTTCCAGTTGGTAAAACCAGTCGAGTTATGTTCCAGATAGACTATCTTGGAAAAAATGAACCCACAAATCTTTATCGGCGGAGTGTGGCTGGATCTTTCTCACATATGATCGGAGGTGCATCTTAGGACATGACACCCCATCATATTTTTCAAACAAAGGCACTTTGAATTTCAGAGGAATCACGATCCCTGACACTAGTCCCAATTCTTCAAAGTCTAGACCTGGCACCTTTTGTATTTCCATAGCGCTCAAACGCTCTTCAAGTTGTCTGTACTTATCATCAGCTGGGGGATACTGTTCCTCATAGTAGTCTTCCTTTTCTTCCTCCTCTTCAGATTCTGATGAAACCGCTGTTTCCTTTCCTTTCCCCTCTCCTTCACCGGATGTTGTTGCGAAATTCAAGGTTCTTCTAGTCTGTCCCTGAAACCTTCTCCCCATGTTTAAAACCCCGGTGGTTTTCTTTGTTTTCTTTTTTCTTTTTTCAGCTAACAGAGTCTTCAACTCTTCTTGCCCCTTGGCTAGGGTTATGAGCAATTGTTGAAATTGTGTGTTTTGAGCTTGGAGATCTTTGACTGTCTGTTCGAGATCCATCTTACTGAAATAAACAGTAGAGAGATGAGGAAACTCGTTGCAAAAGACCTCTTTATGTTATGATGAATGATATGTGTATATGTAATGTTTTCAAGTATTTTTAAAGATTCAAGTTCGTTTTAGACAAAAAGAAACACATGTTATATTAATAAGATAGAGTTTGAGTACATCAGTGCCCCTTGGGAAAAATAATACAACACTCTAAGATAAAAAAAGTAGTGTGCATCCTCTTTGGTGCTATGTAGGCATTTAAAGTCTGCTCCTCGTGAAGTAGCCTAGTGAGTTCCAAAACCTTCTTCTCGCTTGCGTAGAGTTGGGCTTCGAAAGTATCTCTCTCTCCTTTGAGTTGTATCCAATCCCTTTGTGGGTCTTCAAGAGATGTGGGCATGTCAGGATGTAGGATAGTGTATGGAACTTCTCCTTCCTTAACAGGCTCAATGATCACCGGAAGGATGGAAGGATAAGGCATCATAAGACTTTGTGCACGGGTTCGTACCCATTTTAGGTAAGGCTCAAGAGGGATGGAATTCGTGTGCCCCAAAGTCTTGCTATCCACCTTGTTTAGCATCCTCCAAGCTCGGATGAATCTCTAGCGAAGACCTTGACCGTCGTTGTCATTGTCGAATACCAAACCCTGAATCAGCATCTCGTGCGGGCCATCCCTTCGGGCGTAACCAAATTGTCTTAAAGCTAAGGACGGGTTGTAGGTGATGCCTCCCTAATGCCAAGTAGAGGGACATTAGGGAATTCCCCACAATGATCAACAATGATAACATTCTCTTTGGATCGGGAGCACCAATGGATATATGAATGTTTGAGCGTCATTAACCTTTCTGACCACCTTGAACCTTGCTCATTCTTTAAGATTGATTGGGGAAGATGAGAAATAAACCATCTTGCCAGGAGAGGAGTGTAACACATAAGAACACCTCTTTTCCTCATTGTGCGAGTGTGAAAAGAGTGTAGGATATCCCCTAGCAATGTAGGCACCGAATTGTGTGACATGAAGATTTTGACGGCACTCACATCTATGAGTTGGTCAGGATTGGGGAACAAGACCATCCCATAGATAAGAAGAGCCACAATTTCTTCAAAGGCTTGCAAGTCTAAGGAACTCCAACAGCTTTGGGCTTTCTTAAACAGGAACTTTGCTAAGAAACCTTTGACACCACTTCTAGTTTCCCAATAAGTTGTGACATCAGATGAGTGCAAGTGCAGAGCTTGAGCAATATCTTCTGGCTTTAGGTCTCTTTCCGTACCGTTGAAAGGTAGTTGATTGAGAATGAGAATCCTCAAGAGTTGGGAGAATTCTTCCAAAGTAGGCACAAGCTGATAGTCGGGAAATGTAAAGCAATGGTGCAAAGGATCAAAGAACTGGAAGAGCACCTTCATCATGTCCTCATATGTGTTGGAGGTGACCAAGTTGAGTAGACGACCATGCCTCTCGGTGAATAGAGAGTTCTCAGGGATCCTTGAAGCTAGCTCATTAAGTTGTGGAGGAATTCTTACAAGGTTGACTTGGATATTTTTCCTGCGAAGTGAATCCATATCCTACAAAACAAGAACAAAGATGAATCTCTAAAATCCTTGAAGTGGTTAGTAGATGAATATGATGCTCATGATGTCCATAATGTTATGTACAAGTATGCATATACAAGCAAAGCAAACAAGTTCTTAGTTTAGGCTTACATGGGATTTTATAGGTAAGTACCCTCTTGAAGTTTAGTTGGCTTAAACCTGTTCTAATAGTAACCGGGTTCTAAGGAGCTCAATATCACCGGATTATTTCCTTGGTCATTGTTTCAGCTCAAGCCTCTTTAATGGCGACCGAAATATCCCAAGAAACCAAACCTCAATGAGTGTAGTATCGAGTATCTACCAACTTCGGACTGTACCAAGGTCGGTCATCTCACTACATCCTAAAGGCCAAGTTGGTCAAGTAAAGGGTTCTAGAAGTTCATTAGTGCTTCATGACATCACTCAGCAGCCCCGTATTCTCTTTGATTGACTCAAAGGCTACCGGTACCCACAAATATGTCACACTAACATAGCTATTGCTTAGACCATGTCGGTATACCCCGCACTGTTTCCACAATGTATTGCTATTTACCTATAATGTATCCCAAATCCGGGTAGAGGATTTCAAACCCAAGAAAAGAACCATAATGTAAAGCAAACAAGTCAAACAATGTAAGCAAATAAATATGATCTAGCCCTAAGGTAACCCCTATTTTATAAAAATCCCCAGCAGAGTCGCCAGTTCTGTGATACAATGGGAGAAATGACTTGAGGGTTTTTCATTTTATTGCAAATGTAACGGTTAGCAAGAGTCGCCACCTACTTTTCTTTTATCCAAAAGGAAAGGTGAAAAAGCATAGGAAAGACCTTTGAGATTGTTTCTTGAGTTCGGGGGGGTAGATTATGAAAAGGGAAGGTGTTAGCACCCTTTTCATCCATGGTTTTTCATGGGCTCTTAGTTACTTCCTAGATCACTTGCTTTTGTTGTTTGAAATTGTGTTTGGTGTGGTTTTAGAAAGTATTTTTTAAAAGAGGCCATTTTTTAGGCAATCTTTGTAATAATTCTTGTTCGTAAGAATGTATACAAAGATATTTGTCTTTTTGAAAATGTTTTCAATGTTTGTAAGATGTTTGAAAATGTGTGTGTTTGTTTTGAAAATAGCAAGGATAGTTGTTTGAAAATAGAGCAAGTAACTAGAAGTAATCTACCTACTCAAATGTCTTTCTTATTCATTTTCTATTCCTTTGACATTGTTGTCTTACCATTGATTTGGTAAGCAACCCTACCTTTGGATGTAAACAGGACGAGCATGGGTCATCGTATAACCATGATTAGCAATGTTGCAAAGTATCTTAGCATTTTTTAGGGACTAAGATCATTTTGTAAGGCAACTTAGAATAGCGTCATCGAGGGACTATGATCTTATATTTGTTTGTTTTGCCAAGATATTTCACATGCGTAATACGGCTATTTTTGTATAAGGCAACCAAGTGGAGAAACCCTAAGGATGCTTGTGTGCAAGTGTGTTATTTTCATGCTTTGATTTTGTCTTGGATTTAGAGTTTTCTATTTGATTTGTTTTTGTCTTGCCATGCAAACCCTAATTACTAGCATGGTATATAAAAGCGGTAAATTGCGTAATTTAAAGATTACTACGCTATTACAACATTTTATGGGAGGGGGGAATACAAATTGTGAATGGGGATTTGCAATAATGTAAATCTAATTAAGCTATTACAACCAAATCGAATTTGTACAAGTATTTGAATAAATAAGATACAATGTAAATTAAATGTGCAATGGTATGTATATGCAAGAAAAAAGATTTTTGTTTTGTTTTTTTTATGTGAAAAGGAGTTTTGAACTAAACCTAATATATTAAAAAATGAAATCATTTCTTGAGAAAAATGGTTAACCCTAATTTCTAATTTAAAAGGAAAATAAAGTTCTTCAAGTATTATTTTTTTGTGTATTTTTTGTATTGAAAATAATAGATAGTATTTTATAAAAATATTTAGTCTTTTTATATGTCAAAATAAATATTTATAAGTATGAATGAAAAGGAAAAAAATAATTAACCTAATTCTATTTTTTTTATATTTACAAGTTTATTTAAGAAAAATAATTAATATATAGTTTAATAAAAATATTTTTCAAGTGAAAATAAAATAAAATAAACAAAAATGAAATATTTATCATATTTATTATTTTTCATGATTTTATGTATTAAAGAAAATATTTAATAAAACAAAAAAATAAATAAATAAATAAAAATGAATGAAAATAGTTGGGCCAGGGGTGTCCTGAGTAATCAGGTGATATCATGTTATAAAAAAAACATTAGGCCCAAATGTTGAAGTCCATCCTGCAAACAGCCAAAAAAAATGAAAAAATGTGAAAAATGCAAAAAGGCAGTGCCAAGGCTCGAACCTGTGACCTTAAGCATTTTTAGCGCGCTGCCTTACCACTGGGGTGGCTGTACATCCGTTAGTTTATGTGAAATCAAAAATACATAACACAAAACGCTTCCTTTGCCCTGTACTTCGTCTTCTTCCTCTAGCTAGCCAGACCAAGCATATCTCTCTCATTTCTCCATGAAAATGGAAACTTCCAACATGAAAATGATAACACTCATTCCCACGATTTCAACCGTGTAAATCATGTAGGCTAACAATCAAAAATCAAAACGAATTTTAAAGACCCTAATTTCAAACCTAATTTTTACAGAAATTTGTACTCTAAAATTCTCTATACACAATGAATATAAATGAATTCTATGCACATGGTTAGCTTCAGCACAATAATATCTACATTTTTCTTTCACAAATCATGGCTAATGGATGCCTGTATGAAGAGATAAGAGTTGGAGTTCTTACCTCTTTCAGCTGAGATTGTGAATGGAGTTTGAGTGAGATTTATGAAGGCCTGAAGATTCCTTTAGCTTGCTTGAACATCCCTGAGTGTGTTTCAATCCTTACCTTGCTTTGAAAGGGTATAAAACTCTCTATCCAAGTCAACCTGCAAGCTTGAAAAACAAAAATGGCAGATGGAGGAGGAGGTGTTACAGTGGAGGGATGATGGCCTGGAACAGTTAGATATGAGGTAGGTAAACTGTTTGAATGATTAAAACTTGAAACGCACGAGCAAATTTGTGGATTGCTATGCTTATGCTCAAACTGCAAGTTTTTGACAGGTTTTTGGTGAGAGGGAGGTTTTGAGTTTTTGAGTTTTTGTGTATTAGTATAGAGAAAGTTTCAAATCCACTCCTCAACAGATTTCTGAGTTGTAGCCTTTTTGCACTCTTACTTGCTTTTGAAGCCAAGTGAAGAGACAAGTCTCTACATGCTTGTACTGGCCCGCTTGGAGTTGGTACAAGCTCTATACAAATTTCTTTAGGTTTGTAGGACTTGTGTGTGCAGGGAAGACAGGTCCAATGCTCAAGAATTGAAAAGTTTTAAAAGTTAAGCTTTTCCAAAATGGCAATGGCAACTTTGTGCCATTTATGGAATTAAAGTTTGGAAAAAGACCCTTGGGCTTGGATTAAGGCTTTTTCAACTGAGTAAGCATTAAATTATGAAGTTAGGAACAAGTTTGAGACCTGTAAAGAAAGAATTAGGCAGCATAGGTTCAGGTTTGAATTTTGTTCTTCATGAAATGGCTTGAATTCAAAGTGAGAAATTGCCAACTTCATCTCTTCGATTATCCATACT
Source organism: Vicia faba (assembly GCA_948472305.1). Lineage (NCBI taxonomy): Eukaryota > Viridiplantae > Streptophyta > Magnoliopsida > Fabales > Fabaceae > Vicia > Vicia faba. The sequence continues at coordinate 1,173,297,599 of OX451741.1, forward strand.
CAAAAATGATCTCAAGTAGTTCTTGGACATTTTTGAAAGCTTGAAATGTTCTCTATAACTCATCTTTGAAATTAATTTCAAGATTCCTCTTGGAACTAGGTGAAATATTTCCATGAAGTTAGGTCAAAAACCTGCCTAAATTAGGGCAAAATTTCACTAAGTTATTTTAGTTCATGGGCATGTATTCACAAAATTATATCTTGAGATCCAAGAATATTTAGGGAAAATGTGTGAAGAAAAGTTGTAGATTTCATGGAGATCTACAACTTTAATGTTGGGAACTTTCTTTGAATCATCTTGTATCATGGTGAAAAATGGCTTAACGTTGAGAAAAAAAATAAGAAATTTTCTATACTTAGGAAAATTTCTAAGTTAAGAAAAATTTCAAATTTCAAAATCAAATCTTCAATCTTTGGTTTCTTGATGAACAAGTTTCACATTTTGACATGGTTTGATGAATTGTGATCCTTGGCACTTGATTTTGACCAAAAAGTCAAAGTTTGACTTTTCAGTATACAGTTGACTTTTGATCAGTTGACTGTAAATTTCATCTGTCAATCCAATGAAATTGAAATGTTTTGAACCATGCTATTAGGTCAAGATGATACAATTGAACCCTTGAAATCATACTTCAAATCAATTGGTCACTTGCTAGGTCAAAAATAAAAATTACCCTTTCTAAGTCAAAACCCTAATTTTGACCATTTTGTCCTTTTGATGATTTGATCACATTTCTTGAGGAATTGGGGTACAAACTTGATCAATGATAAATATGAGTCTAGAATGTTGATGTGAATCAAAAATTATGAAGTTTGACTATGAATTGGCCATGGTTGACTTTTTCCCCAATACATCTGATTTTTAGGTCAACTGTCCAATTGACTGATCAAAAATGTGATTCAAGGCTTGAAACTTGTCATGAGTAATCTTAGAGGTCCATAATGATGTTTGAAAGTCATATGAAGATTTTTAGTCCAAAAATCCTTGTACAATCTCAAACCCTAATTTTGGATTACCAGTGCATGATGAGATGTCTTGAACTGGTCAACCCCTAATCCAGTCTTGAGTCAAAGAGATCTTGTGAGAATAATCTTGATAAATGAGAAGGAAAATTTTGGGGTACAACACTTGGAATTATGGAGCATGGGACTTTTTCTTGGACTTAGTATTAGAAACCTTGGCCTATCTTGGAGACCTTGTGATCTTATCTGATTATTTTGTCTGGAGCTCTTGAGGTTTACCTCGAGACATTTGGTTGCTTGTTTATTTTTGTGTGCAGGTTTTTGTGATTACATCCTTTATTTGTAATCTGGAATTCACCCGTATACAACCGTTACTCTGCCCAATTTTTGTGAAGACTTAATACACTTGAAGAGGTCTAGTATCTTTGCTTGCTTGGTTCCAATCCAAAGAATGAGAATTCTATCTTGGCTCATAATGTCAAGTTTTGGCTTCTTGTTGGTTAGATGGTTCTTATCTTTAGCTTTTACCTTATGCTTTAGGATAGTCTCTTCTTCTCCTCCCACCTTCTTTAATTTCAAAAATCTTCTCCCTCCTTTTGAAAACTCTTCTTGTTTTGAAAGTTAAACCACTTTAATAATAAACTTGGACTTAGGTCCATGCATTTTCAAAATCTTTTCATAAATAAACTCCAATCAATTTAATAATACCTTGATATTTTTGTGAGAAGACTAAAAGTAAATTAATCTCATTTCAAACCATTTTTCCACTTTGGCTTTTATCTTTAAAACTCTTCTCAAAAGGTTAGACTCTTGTCAATCCTTGTAGTGATCCAAACAACTATACTTCTACAATATGTAGTGAAGTGAGATATTTTCCACTTGGGTTTTGAGTGAGGCATTGTTGATTTTAAAATCCAAGCCATATCCTCCACTTTGAGATGATGCAAATTCTCCTTTCTCATGATTGTGGGTAGTAAGTATGTTTTCCACACGGATAATAACGATGATGTCTTATCTCTTAAAATCAACCAACACGCTTGTGTTTCAAACTTTTAAAAGAGGAACTACGTGTACCCTGATCCCTTATTGCATGAAAGGTGGTACGTAGGCACTAAAGGTTCGCAACCGCGACGGGTGCAAAAATCATAAAAAAATATATTTCTTATTCACCTCCACCATCCATTTTATATACAATACATTTTATATATCCAAAATATAAAGATTTTTCAAAGAGGTTCCTGCAGAGTACCGTAGATATTTAGGGTGCTAATACGTTCCCTTTGCATAACCAACCCCCTTACCTTGAATCTTTCCCCCTATTTTTTGGGTTATTCGCTCTCTTCTAATTCCTTTGGAAACAATAAAGCGCGGTGGCGATTTTTATTTTTGAATTGTATAAAGTCTAGTCAATCCAATGGCTTAGTCTTGAACATTTCTACCGCTACAGAAAAATGGTGACTTCACTGGGGACAGATTAACCTCTTGCTGGTCCATCCCTAAGTGGGTTGAGCCTATCTTTGTTTATATCTGTATATGTGATATTGTTGTTTATGTGTTATATTTTGTATATATGTTTGTCTGGATTTTCCTGGTTTTCAGGGTGCTTGGTGATTACTCATAAGTCCTATACCCGGACTTGGGCAAACTTTAAGATAGGACGGGCGGTATAGTCATGTTAACTTTGAGGGAGTAATCCAAAAAAAGGAGGCATGAGATCCCCCACTCAGTGGAAACCCCTTTGGCTGTAGTGTCATTTACCGAGTAATCGGGAAGACGTACTGCTTTCGACCTGGGAGCCTGCTGAAACTGAGGACCGTAGAATACCAAACCCATCTTGTCCTTTTAGGTGTAGTGCGAAAGCTATGACAGAGTAATCCAAAAATAGTTGTCACGCGATACTATGCTCGGACGAGTCTTTCTTGAGAATATTACTAATTACCGAATTAATCGAGAAGTTGGTAATATCCGAAGGAAGGATGTAGACTCTGGGAACCTCTAGAACCTTATTCGGCAGGTGATAACTTTTTAGACCAACACTTTATGGGTAGTACCTTCGACCTCATGCTCGTGACGTTGAACCTATGAACCCTATATGTGTGATATTGTGTGTGATTGTTGCATCATGTATCCATGCACTCATAAGCATCCTTTGAAAAAAACAATATTTCAAGGGATTTAAAGGTTGACTATTTATGAATATCTCAGGTACTTTTAACCATGGATTATGGAAAGAGAATGACCGGGAAATACAGTTTCAAGGATCCCAAGATAGATGAGTTGGTCAGTCTAATTCCAGAGATCAAGTGTTCTGCAGACTTTTGGAAGAAGTATGGATCCATTATTCCTCTCATGAAGCTGAAGATGAAGGAGGATATTCTCTCGACCTTGGTCCATTTCTATGATCTGGTGTATCACTGCTTTACTTTTCCCGATTATCAATTGATGCCTACACTGGAGGAGTATTCCTATCTATTGGATTTACCTGTTACCGATCGTGTTCCTTTTACTGGTTTGTAGGGTGAGCCAAAACCACATGAGATTGCTGCTTTGATTCATCTGGGGAAGTCTGAGGTGGAAGCCCATATGACTACCAAAGGAGGGATTAGAGGATTACCAACTCATTTCTTATTGGAGAAAGCTCTTTACTTTTCCAGGATGAAGAGTACGATTGCTTTTGAGGCCATCTTTGCTTTACTCGCCTATGGATTATTCTTATTCCCTAATATGGACAAGTTTGTCGACATTAACGCTATCAGGATTTTCATGATTGGAAACCCAGTTCCTACACTATTGGGTGATACTTATTACTCTGTTCATCTTTGGATTTCCTATCATGGGGGAATGATTATCTGGTGCACGCCTTTGTTGTACCGGTGGTTCATCTCTCATATGCCCCAGTCTGATGCTTTTTGGGATGTCAAGAAGGAACCCCGTTGGGCTCCTAAGATCATGGCACTTACTCACTCGGATATTGATTGGTATCATCGAGCTTACCAGGATGTGGAGATTATTGACAGTTGTGGTAGTTTCTCCAATGTACCTCTTCTTGGTACAAAGGGAGGAATTAACTATAACCCTGTTCTTGCACGGCAACAGCTTGGTCATCCAATGAGGGATAAACCAAACAGTATTCATTTGAGTAGTTTCTTTCTGAAGGAAGGAGAAGACCACAGGGAAGCTAGGGAGCATATTGCGAAGGCCTGGTGTCACATTCATAAGAAGAGTAGGAAGGATTTGGGACCTAAGGGTGTTGTTTCTTTGGAGCCATATCTTTAGTGGGTCCGATCGAGAGCCATTCAGTTGAAGATGTCGTATACTCGGGAGACACCCATGCCTGACCTATTTGTGAAGACCACTCCTCCCTTATTAGATGATCTAGAGGAGCTGCAACTTGCTTTGCTTAGGATGCAACAGGAAAGGGATGCTTCGAAGAATAAATTCCAGACTCTAGAGAGTTCCTACATAGCAGACCTGAAGGAGAAATACAATTTGATCGAGATCCTTGAGAGTCGAGCGGTGGAGTCTATGGAGAGGCAAGGGGATTTATTTTCTCCTAAGCCTCAAACGGGTGCTGATTACTCACTTCCTGCTTCAGATGATTGGAAGGAATTTGCCATCAGGCATTTGGAAGAAAACCAGAGGTTGAGGGCTCAGATTGCCAGGCTCACAGGGAAGCGCCAACGTACAGATTGATTCTATCAGTTCGTTTTCTCAGAATTTTTAGATTGTATTTTCCTCTTGTACTTGGGATCATTGAAACTTGTAATCCATTTTGAAGTTATTATAATAAAAAATTTCAGTATTTCAAATGCGTTATTATTTTAATGTTTGCAATATGTCTATAAACGTTAAATCCCTTGAAATATTAAATGATGAAGTAAAAATAATCATATGCATTGCATATCATGTATCATATTGCACATATTTCTTGCATTTATTATGTATATCCAGGTGCCTTACCCAGCTTCTTTATTACGTTCAGCAAACTGACTCATCACTACAACACTCGGGCTAACTTCAAAAAGAAGATGGACAACTTAGAATAGGAGAATCGTGAGCTACGCGAAGAAGTTTCCGCTTTGAAGGCTGGCTTGGCCAACTTGACTACTCTGATGGAAGCTCTGGTGGTTGCTCAGAATCAGCCACCGAGTGTTCAACCTCAACCAACAAGGGCAAATGCTGAAGTTCCAACTGTTCTGGTATCCGCTACTCCAGCTATTGTTCAAAACTGTATGCCTCAGGGTTATCCGTGGGGAATGCCAGAGAATTTTGCACCTGAAGGTTTCAATTTGGGCCCCCAAGATGCTCCAGTGGTTCAAAATGTTGTTACTCCAACACCTCTTGTGGTGCATACTGTTCCTGCTACACCTCCTTCGGTGAATTTGGTTCCGTTTGTTAATGAAGGTGTGTGTTGTCCTTTACCTCCGCCGAGTGAAGACTTGGGTCTTTATGACAGAATGGATGATTTCCAAGAGACGTTTGATAGAATGCAAAGAGAGATGAAGGCTCTTAGGGGAAAAGAGTTATTTGGGCAGAATGTGAATGAGCTGTGTTTCCCGAATGTTAAAGTGCCTGCTAAGTTCAAGGTCCCGAAGTTTGAGAAGTATAAGGGCAACACTTTCCCTCGTGCTCACTTGGTGATGTACGTGAGGAGAATGTCTACCCACACCGATGATCAGCGTCTGCTGATTCACTTTTTCCAGGATAGTCTGAACGGCGCAGCGTTGAAATGGTACATGAGTTTAGATAGCGCCAACATCCATACTTTTAATGATTTGGGAGAAGCATTCATTAAACAATACAAGTACAATGTGGACATGGCGCCCGACCGTGACCAGCTTAGGGACATGGTTCAGAAAGACAGAGAATCGTTCAAAGAGTATGCACAAAGATGGTGTGAAGTGGCTGCACAAGTGATTCCTCCCATGGAGGAGAAGGAAATGACTAAAAATTTTCTGAAGACGCTAGGCGCTTTCTACTACGAAAGAATGGTAGCAAGTGCCCCAAGTGATTTTACATAGATGGTAGGAATGGGTGTCCGCCTAGAAGAGGCAGTAAGAGAAGGTCGTTTGATGAAGGGTGAAGGATCTGGAGGCATGAAAAAGCCATCTTATGGGTTTACCAAGAAGAAAGAAGGGGATACAAATGCTATCATACAAGAGAGGAGAGCGAACGCTCCTAGAAGGAATTATCAGCGTCACCGGCAAGTTGCCTCAGTTACTCCTATTATGAATTCCGCTCCGACTACAATTGCTTATCAAAGACCGTCCCAGTAGGGGAACCAAGGAAATAATCAGAGAAGGGAGAACTATGGCCCTATTCCCATGAGCTATGCAGAGCTACTACCAGCATTGATTCAGAAGAAGTTGGTCCAGACACGACCACCTCCAGCCGTACCATCACCATTGCCTTGGTATTACAAAGCAGACTAGACGTGTGCCTTTCATCAGGGAGCACCAGGGAATAGTGTTGAAAATTGTTATCCTTTAAGGACTGAAGTGAAAAGGTTGGTGAAGTCTGGAATTCTATCTTTCAAAGACATGAGACCTAATGTGAAAGACAATCCTCTACCTAAGCACGGTGGGGTGAATGTTATAAATATGGTGGTCGGTTGTCCAGGCGACTTCCGGATTTTTGACATTAATCTAGTTAGAGGGGATTTGGTGAAGATGCACACAGACCTCTGTGAATTCAGTTATTATACGCATGACCACGCCGATTATGCTATTTGCAGTACAAACATACAGGGTTGCGAGAAGATAAAGGCTGATTTACAGGAGATGATGGATAAAGGTTTAATCCATATAATTAGGCCTAGGGCAGAATATGAAGAGGAAGTGAATATGGTTTCTGGATGTCTGGGTGAATTCAGAATTTTTGATGTGGATCATTTGAATGAGGATCTCGTGCAGTTGCATGCTACCTTTTGCCGTACTGCTGGTCAGGTGGAACAACAATATGGATCTTGCATAGTTTGCTGTCAAGACCCCCCGAGGATGTTCTATTGTGAGAGAGGATGTTCAATTGCTGTTAGACAATGGAACTATCAAGATCACATGTCAAATAGATGATTATCATGAGATTGATATGGTTGAAGTTTGTTTGATGGAAGAAGAGTCAGAGGAAGAGTATGCCTCCGCAGATGAGTATTTTCTTCAGACGAAGATTTGTTTTCCGGAAATGACCTTTTGATGGATGATTGTGTTGAGGAAGGGGTAAATGTCATTGTACCTTGTTTTGGTGCACCCTCTCATCTTGAGGTGGAGTACCATAGCAAACCAGTTGTTACCCCACTGGTAATTAGTCTGCCAGGTCCTATTCCCTATAAATCAGATAAGGTTGTGCCTTACAAATACAACGCTACAATCTTAGAAGATGGGGTGGAAATTCCCATCCAGCCAATGCCAGATGTTGGAAATATAGCTGATAATAGCAGGGTGACCCGTAACAGTCGCGTGTTTGTGCCGGTTATTCAAAGAGATGTTGTTGCTGGAAAGAAAATTGTTGAGAACGATGAACCTAAGAAGGCTGCAGGAGAGACTAGTGGAGCTACATTAGAGAAAGAAGTGGATGATATCTTGAAGATAATTAAGATGAGCGACTACAAAATTGTAGATCATCTATTGCAGACTCCTTAAAAGATATCCATCCTAGCTTTATTAATGAATTCCTCTGCTCATAGAGAATCACTTATGAGAGTACTATACCAAGCTTTTGTGGAGAATGACATGTCGTTAGATCAATTCAGCAGCGTAATTGGAAATATCATGTCATGTAACAACTTGAGTTTCTGCAATGATGAGTTACCAGATGAAGGGAGGAATCACAACCTGGCCCTCCACATATCCATGAACTGCAAGAATGATTCACTGCCCAATGTTCTAATTGATAACGGATTCGCATTTAATGGTATACCGAGGAGTACCCTCATGAAGTTAAAGTATCAGGGAACACCTATGCGCTCGAGTGGCATCATTGTGAAGGCTTTTGATGGGTCGAGGAAATTTGTCATCGGTGAAGTGGACTTGCCCATCCATATAGGACCACATTTGTTCCTGATAACCTTCCAGGTCATGGACATTATTCCCGCATATAGTTATTTGCTAGGATGGCCATGGATACATGAAGCAAGGGTTGTCACTTCAACTCTACATCAGAAGCTAAAATTTGTGCGTGAAGGGAAGGTAGTGATCATAAATGGGGAGCAGGCGTTGTTGATATCCCATATATCCTCTTTCAGTATTGTAGAAGCGGATGAGGCTGCTGATGGAACCCAGTTCCAAGCTCTATCCATTGACAACATAAGGAGGAATTAGAATTTTGTGGCTTCCCTGAAGGACGCACAGCAGGTTGTGTGCAATGGTCATAATGCAGTTTGGGGACGACTTGTAGATCCACCCGTGAACAAAAACAGAGTTGGTTTGGGTTTCTCTTCGAGGAATGGCAAAGGAGAAAGTTTGAAGTCAAAGTCTTCTGTAAACAATTATCATGATGTTTTCCGCAGCGGAGGCTACCTCCATCCAATTGGTTCTGGAATTAATGTTGTTAAAGAAGATGAAGCAGAGCAGGAAGTACCGAATTATGTGACGCATGGAGTCCGAGTTCAGAACTGGGTCACCATTGATGTTCCTTCTTGCATACATGTTTCAAAGTAATTTGTTTTGTTAATTTGTTTCTTTCTTTTGAAAAGCTTTCACTATGCCCAAGGTTAAAGTATTAATGTTGTAGGGCTTATCTGTTTTCTATAACTTTTAAGATCATTAATAAAAGTTGTCTTTGCTTCCAAAATTATGTTTTTTATTTTCTGCTTTTTTCTTAGGAAATGGTAAAAAAAAACATTCAAAATAAATAATAACTGAAAATTAATCTACATGATCACTTGTTATATGTGTCAGTTTCTAAAAGCAATCATAAATCACATGTGCAGATTAATTAAAAAACCCGTTGAATACAATGACTCTGCACCCTCTACCAACTTTGAATGTATTGTGTTTGGGGCTGAAGAAGAAGATTATGGTGAGATTCCAGAAGAGGTCTCATGATTGCTTGAGCACGAGGAAAATACCATTCAGCCATATAAGGAGCCTTTGGAAGTGATTAATTTGGGTTCAAAAGAAGATCCGAAGGAAGTTAAGATTGGAGCATCGTTGCATCCTGATGTAAAGAGTGGGTTGATTGAGCTATTGAAAGAGTATGTGGATATTGTTGCTTAGTCTTATCAAGATATGCCTGGTCTAGATATAGACATTGTCGAGCATCATTTGCCATTGAAGCCAGAGTGTCCTCCAGTTAAACAAAAGTTGAGAAGAACCCATCTGAATATGGCAGTAAAGATCAAAGATGAGGTCCTAAAGCAGATTAATGTTGGTTTTCTTGTGACGTCGGTGTATCCTCAATGGATTGCCAATATTGTCCCAGTACCGAAAAAAGATGGAAAAGTCCGCATGTGCGTAGATTACAGAGATCTAAATAAAGCTAGTCCAAAAGATGATTTTCCATTGCCTCACATTGACATGTTAGTGGATAGCACAACAAAATTCAAAGTATTCTCGTTCATGGACGGATTTTCCGGGTATAATCAAATAAGAATGGCTCTAGAGGACATGGAAAAAACAACGTTTATCACACCCTAAGGAACATTCTGTTACAGAGTGACGCCCTTCGGGTTGAAGAACGATGGTGCAACGTACCAGAGGGCTATGACAACCCTATTCCATGATCTGATGCACAAAGAAATCGAAGTATATGTTGATGATATGATTTCCAAATCCCAAATTGAAGAAGGGCATATAGAAGATTTGTTGAAGTTGTTTCAGCGTTTGAGGAAATATCGTCTCCGCTTGAATCCAAATAAATGCACCTTCGAAGTTAAATCGTGGAAATTGTTGGGTTTTATTGTTAGCCAGAAAGGAATTGAATTTGACCCTGATAAAGTCAAAGCAATTCAAGAAATTCCAGCACCAAGAACTGAAAAGCAAGTTAGGGGTTTCCTCGGGCGTTTGAATTATATCTCCAGATTTATTTCCCACATGACTGCAACATGTGAACCAATCTTTAAGTTGTTAAAGAAAGATCAAGGTTGTGTGTGGACGGATGACTGCCAAAAGGCATTTGTGAGTATTAAAGAGTATCTGCTTGAACCTCCTATCTTTCTCCCTCCCGTAGAAGAAAGATCGTTGATTATGTATCTAACTGTGTTAGATAAATGCATGGGTTGTATTCTAGGACAACAGGATGAAATGGGAAAGAAAGAGTTCGCCATTTATTATCTCAGCAAAAAGTTCACTGATTGTGAGTCGTGGTATTCCACGCTAGAAAAAACATGTTGTGCTTTAGCCTCGGCGGCAAAGCGTTTGCGGTAGTATATGTTGAATCATACCACTTGGTTGATCTCCAAAATGGATCCAATCAAGTATATTTTTGAGAAGCCTGCTCTTACTGGAAGAATTGCCCGCTGGCAGATGTTGTTATTTGAATATGATATCAAATACCGCACTCAAAAGGCTATTAAAAGTAGTGTGTTGGCAGATTACCTTGCTCACCAGCCGGTGGAAGATCATCAGTCTACAGAATATGAATTCCCCGATGAGGATGTGATGTTCCTAAAAATGAAAGATTGTGATGAACCATTGCCTGAGGAGGGCCCTGACCCTGAATCTTGTTGGAGTATGATATTTGATGGAGCGGTGAATGCTTATGGTAATGGAATTGGTGTTGTGATTGTCACTCCTCTTAGATCGCACATTCCTTTTACTGCAAGGTTAACATTTGAATGCACTAATAATATGGCAGAATATGAGGCTTGCATCATGGGTCTTGAGGAAGCTATTGATCTCAGAATCAAAATTCTAGATGTGTATGGCGATTCAGCTTTGGTAATAAATCATATTAAAGGAGAATTGGACACTCGTCACCCTGGCTTGATCCCTTACAAAGATTATGCTAGAAGATTACTACCCTTCTTCAATAAAGCTGAATTCTATCACATTCCTAGAGATGAAAATCAAATGGCGGATGCTCTGGCAACTTTGGCTTCCATGTACCAAGTAAATATTTGGAATGATATACATCGAATTACAATTCGACGACTAGATAGGCCCGCTCATGTGTTTGCAACAGAGGAGGTAGCAGATGAAAAACCTTGGTATTATGATATCAAGCATTTTCTTTAGACTCCGGAATACCCGGTTGGTGCGTAGAAGAAAGATAGAAACACACTGAGAAGATTGGCAGGCAGTTTCTTTCTCAGTGAAAATGTGTTATACAAGATAAATTATGACATGGTCTTGCTCAGATGCGTGGATAGACACCAAGTGGACATGTTGATGCATGAGATTCATGAAGGCTCATTTGGAACTCATGCTAATGGACATTCGATGGCTAAAAAGATGCTAAGGGCAGGCTATTATTGGTTGACAATGGAATCTGACTGTTACAAATTTGTAAAGAAGTGCCATAAATGCCAGATTTATGCAGATAAGATCCATGTGCCTCCGACACTTCTCAATGTGATTTCCTCCCCATGGCCTTTCTCTATATGGGGCATTGACATGATCGGAATGATAGAACCCAAAGCTTCGAATGGACACTGTTTCATCTTGGGAGCAATTGACTACTTTACCAAATGGGTAGAGGCTGCTTCATATGCCAATGTTACCAAACATGTAGTTGTGCGTTTCATCAAAAACAATCTTATATGTCGGTATGGTGTGCCGAGTGGAATCATCACTGAAAATGGCTCGAATTTGAACAACAAGATGATGACAGAATTGTGCGAAGAATTCAAGATTGTCCATCACAATTCATCTCCATACAGGCCAAAGATGAATGGGGTTGTTGAAGTTGCTAATAAGAATATCAAGAGAATTATCCATAAAATGGTTGTCACTTATAAGGATAGGAATGAAATGCTCCCTTTTGCTCTGCATGGATATCGAACATCTGTTCACACTTCAACAGGAGCAACCCCGTTCTCCCTAGTATATGGAATGGAAGTTATACTCCCTATTGAGGTAGAGATTCCCTCGTTGCGTGTGATAATGAAAACCAAGTTGACAGAGGCTGAATGGGCCCAGAACAGGTTTGACCAATTGAATTTGATTGAAGAGAAGAGGATGACAGCTTTATGTCATGGGCAGTTATATCAGAGAAGAATGAAGAGAGCATTTGATAAAAAGGTCAAACCTCGTGAATTCAGAGAAGGCAACCTCGTGCTCAGGAAGATCATGTCTTTCAACACTCATTCTAGGGGAAAGTGGACTCCCAATTTTGAAGGCCCGTATGTTGTCAAGAAAGCCTTCTCTGGTGGTGCATTAATTCTTGAAACTATGGATGGCGAGGAGTTCCCACGTCCCATGAATGTTGACGCAGTCAAGAAATACTTCGCCTAAAGAAATAAAAGAACAGCTCGCTAAGTTGAAAACCTGAAAGGGCGGCTTAGGCAAAAAGGAGCGTCTCAGTAGACCGAAAACACAAAAGGGCGGTCTAGGCAAAAATTAGAGACATAAACAGAATAAATTTCCCGCTAAGTTAAAAACCCGCAAGGGCGGCTTAGGAAAAAGTTAAGGACTTTTCTTGGCAAGTAACTACGTCAGACAAGACTTGATTATTGAAGCAACAATCTTCTCGGATCCTCACCATACTTCAACAAAAGTTGCTGCTCAGGATTTCAAATGTTGTTAGTGGGAATAGTGGTCATTGTATCTCAATGTATCTTTTCCATTATGTATTACCATTTCCCAAACTTTGTAATCATCCATGGAGTCTCGCCATTCGCAGACTACCATTCTATGAATGAAATTCGAGCTTTTGCCCAATTCTTTGTGTTCTTATTTTTATTTAGCTTGCAAAGACTCCATTTATTACTGATAATAACTGTTAAAGCAAAAAGATTAAAAAAGCAAAATTGACTTTTAAAAAAAAAGAGATCTTTACAATTCAATTTACTCTGGGATTTGTGATGAAACAATGACAACAAGAATGGTGATCCCAAGAATGAACAAACTCTGGTTGTTTTAAGAAGATTTACTTCCTTCATGAAGGTTTTTCTCAGGTCACTTTACTTGTATGTGCACAATCTTTGTGTGTTTCTCAGATAGTTAAAGACGACACCAGTGGGTGTAAGGTACAGTATTGGGTTTGTGATCCCATTATCCCCAGCCAAGTCTTGGTTCGCTTTTGATTTTGCGTTTGCATGGTCAGAAGCCTCCGTCCCAGATTCCCCAGCGAAGTCTTCCCTCATATGATAAAAGGTTTTATTCCCTTGGTGTGCTAAGATGTCGCTCTTTTTGCAATATTGGCACTAGTGTTGACTTCTTGATTTCCTGGGAAGGTTATTCCAGGGCATCTCTTGTTGGAATGGGTGTTCGTGATGAAAATTTTAAATCCGCAGTTTTTTCTCCAGGGAGGTAGGTTTGAATCCCCCATTAAGGTTTGGTTGTGTCGGTGTCAGTCTGCTTTATTTGAGGCTGGTCTTGCAATCTCCAGTAGGCGTGTTGCTTTTGTAAAACTACTTCTCCAATGAAACCGGAAGAAGGATGTTCTATCTCGGTATCTGTTTGATTTGTCTACATTCGGATTATGTTTCTCCTCAGTGAAGTTAGGACAGGAAATAGGTTTGGTTTCTGCAGTTGCTTTTACCTTTCTTGGATTGATCTTTCTGGTTGAAGTTTAGCCCAATGTTGTTAGTACTTGAGGCGGTTTTGTTTGTTTGTACTGATCATGTATCATTTTACTAGCATGTGCACGATATCACTCATACATTCATACATACATCATGCATTGCTAAAAATCATCGTTCATTGACATTGTGTTCTGATCTCCTTACAGCGCTCTTTACTTAGTTGAATTTGGTTTTCCCTCTTGAGTTTATTTCTCAAAGGATGCATCTGCATTGGCCGTCTTGCTCCAGTTTATTTCTGAATTGGATTTGTGGTTTCATGACAATTTTATTTACTTTGGATTTCTGAGAACTTTGAGTTTTGGTTTGTGCATTTATTTTGCACAGGAAGACTTTATCTCCTCAGCAGGAATATCGTGGCATTTCCCCGGGAAATCATGTTTCTATCCCCAGAAAGTCATTTCTCTTTGCAATTCCCCATGACAATGAGTAACAAGTCTCGTTATTTGAGACAACTTATGTTTGATCTTTTCCAGGCAGATTTCCTTGGTTAAAGAAGAAGTTGAGACCCGTTCTAGGTAAAACGCCAAAATTTTGGGATAACTTGATATATTTTTTCTTTCTACCTTCAGTGGATGTTGGTAGGACATCGACAGTGAACGTCGGTGTTTGTTATCTTTTTGCTATTTTCAGTGAACGTTGATAGTTCATCGTCAGTGAACGGCGGTGGTATGATATATTTTCTCTTTCTACCTTCAGTGAACGTTGGTAGGACATCGGCAGTGAACGTCGGTGTTTGTTATCTTTTTGCTATCTTCAGTGAACGTTGATAGTTCATCGTCAGTGAACGGCGGTGGTATGATATATTTTCTCTTTCTACCTTCAGTGAACGTTGGTAGTACATCGGCAGTGAACGTCGGTGTTTGTTATCTTTTTGCTATCTTCAGTGAATGTTGATAGTTCATCATCAGTGAACGGCGATGATATGATATATTTTCTCTTTCTACCTTCAGTGAATGTTGGTAGGACATCGGCAGTGAACGTTGGTGTTTGTTATCTTTTTGCTATCTTCAGTGAACGTTGATAGTTCATCATCAGTGAACGGCGGTGATATGATATATTTTCTCTTGCTACCTTCAGTGAACGTTGGTAGAACATCGGAAGTGAACGTCGGTATTTGTTATCTTTTTTCTATCTTCAGTGAACGTTGATAGTTCATCGTCAGTGAACGGCGGTGATATGATATATTTTCTCTTACTACCTTCAGTGAACGTTGGTAGAACATCGGCAGTGAACGTCGGTGTTTGTTATCTTTTTGCTATCTTTAGTGAACGTTGATAGTTCATCGTCAGTGAACGGCGGTGATATGATATATTTTCTCTTGCTACCTTCAGTGAATGTTGGTAGTACATCGGCAGTGAACGCCGGTGTTTGTTATCTTTTTGCTATCTTCAGTGAATGTTGATATTTCATCGTCAGTGAACGGTGGTGATATGATATATTTTCTCTTTCTACCTTCAGTGAATGTTGGTAGTACACCGGCTGTGAACGTCGGTGTTTGTTATCTTTTTGCTATCTTCAGTGAACGTTGATAGTTCATTGTCAGTGAACGGCGGTGATATGATATGTTATTTTCTCTTTCTACCTTCAGTGAACGTTGGCAGTACATCGATAGTGAACGTCGGTGTTTGTTATCTTTTTGCTATCTTCAGTGAACGTTGATAGTTCATCGTCAGTGAACGGCGGTGATATGTTATTTTCTCTTTCTACCTTCAATGAATGTTGGTAGTACATCGATAATGAACGTCGGTGTTTATCATCTTTTTGCTATCTTCAGTGAATATTGATAGTTCATCGTCAGTGAACGGCGGTGATATGATATATTTTCTCTTTCTACCTTCAGCGAACGTTGGTAGAACATCGGCAGTGAATGTTGTTGTACCCCAAAATTTGCCCTCCCATATTCCTCAAGATTGCCAAATCAAAGCTTCAAAATCTCCCCAAGGGTTGCACAGTTCAAGGGCCTCCTAACAGTCAAAGATTAGGGTTTTGGTTCTGACAAAGAAAATGAAGTTTCCAAGGGTCCAATCAAGTCCCACATACCTATAAATATGGTCAAGCATCCTCATGCCAAGTTTCAATACTTACATCACAAAATTGCACAGTCAAAAACCCTGATTGCTCAACAGTCAACTGTAGGGGCAAAATGGTCATTTGACAGTCAAAAGTTCAAATTTTTGGTCAACATCTCATTTTGAAGCCACAAACATCATTTGATCAATGCTTGATCATGATTCTCAAAGCTTGGCTCAAAAAGTCTCAAGATGCAAAAGTTTCCATATTTGGACAGTTGAAAAAGTCAACTGTAACTTGACCAAGGCATAACTTTCACATGGATTATCAGAAAAATTCCATCCAAAGCTCATTTTGAAGAGAAAGACATTTCCTACAACTCCTCTTCACACTTAAAATCCAAGAAATGCTCTCACAAAAAGTTATCAATTTCAACATTATAGGTCATTTTCAAAAGTCAACAAAAAGGGACTTTAAGTCAAAGGACATAACTTGAGATTGGTAAATAAAAATGACATGGGAACAAAGACATTGGTTAGAGGACTTCAAGACCTTTCCAAAATGTCCAAGAACATGAGCAAAGCTTAAAAATTGAGCAAGATATGCCTTGTGGAAGTTGGGAAATTTTTGGATATTTTGAAAAGTCAACTTTGCTTCAAATGTCTTAAAATTGCTAATGGGCCACATTTTCTTCCAAAATTCATCATCCAAAGCATGTGCACGACCATTTGGCCCAAAGGGAAGTTATTCATCATTTTTATTTATTTATTTGAATTTTTAATTGCTAATAATTCATTTAATTAATTAAAATATGTGGAAAATACTAAACCAAACTTTTTAAATCTTTTTATGCATGAAATACACTCAAGATTCGTGCATGATCTGATATAGAAAGAATCAATGTGATTTGCCATGATTGGAATCAAATATGCATGAAAAAGATTGAAAAATATATGCATGAAAATCAAATATCCATTCAATCAATGCAAAAGATTTTTGGATCCAATTTTCAACCCTAATCATTCCAATACTTATACTCATGCAAACCCTAGTGCTCATAACCTCTAAGCTGCGCAGGAACACCATAAACAAGTTTGCATTTTTTGGCTAAAAATTCAAAACTAAAATCACGATTCTAAGGCTTTTCAAGATCAAATAAGCATTCCATTGCCTTCCTGAGACATCAAGGAAGCTTCCTGGATCAAAACCATCCATTCTAACGCAAAGAAACGGTAGAACGATTGTGTCCTGTACAGAATTTTTTTCCATATTCTTGCATCATGATTCATGCGTTTTCTGCAGTTTTTGATATTTGATTTGTGTTATTTGACTCGTTCTGAAGCTAACCATGTGTGTTAATTAAGTTTTTATGCATCGTGCGCGATTTCACCATGAAAGCATGCTAGGGTTACAAAGCTGTGAAATTGGGGGTTTACTCCTATGGAAAAATTGAGATATGAGACCCATGCCATTAGAATCAGAAGATCATGGCCAATCAATTCCATACCTCGCGCCTAATTTATGAAGCAGGAGGGCCTATTCGCTATTTTTCTGTTCATCATTTAGTGGGGGTTTAAAACCCCCGCTATTCAATTGATTTTTATTTCAGGTAAAGCGCAACAAGGAAGAAGAAGATGAGGTGTAAGGCGATGGTTGGTTCATTCAAATTTCACGCGAAAATGTCCACTAACTCATGATTTACATTATATTATTTGTTCTCCATACAATAGTCAAAGCGCGTTAAGAGCTCCAATGGCAAGGCATCAGTATGGTAATCCCTGGGACCTGGGTTCGAATCCCAGGTCCCCCTCCCTTTCAATAATATTTTTCATAATATCATCCTGTGCAGTTTCTTCCCTGAAGACCATCATACAACCCATAGTCCCAGCATGCCACGCGCCCCATGATCCCAATCCAAGGGTCCAGATGTGAAGACCATCATGGGCATGAGTCAACGCACCTGTACGCTTCCAGGAAAAGTCAAAAGGCCTTGAAACAATTGGGCCGGAATTGCTGCAATAATACCTCCCAATTGGGGACAGAACCCCCCAAGGTTTTGTAATTCTTTTCTTTCTTATTTTATTTGTTTCAATTATTTCTTTTTTTAATTCCTTAAATCAATTTATTTTCATAAAATATAAAAATAATAAAAATCAGAAAAGACAAAAAAATAAATATATCTGATTTAGTATTTTTATAAATAAATTATATCATTTAATTTAGTTTTCAATTCTAGGGTTAATTTCAATATCTTTTCTTAATAATTTAAAATTTGTAGAATTAGGTTTTAATTATTTTTACCTTTTCTTTTTCATAATTAATTATATTTTCTTGTAAATAAAATTGCATTAATTAATTAGGTTTAATTTTAGGTTAAATTTCAATGCTTTTCTTAATAAATTAAAAAATAGCTAGAATTAGGTTTAAATTTCATTTAAATTTTCTCATAAAAAACCCTAAATATAAAAAACTCCAAAAACCCAAAAATAATTTCTTTTTATTTTATTTTAATTAATTTGTTAATAATAATTTAATTTCATTAAAAAGGGTCCAACGCCCTCACTTTCAATTTTAATTCAATTCGCGCATTTATTTCTTTTCTTATAATTTTTATGTAATTCTCCCAAAGCCATGTAAATTAAATATTTATCTTTCGCATCTTTATTTCTTTATTCAAATCGGGTCCTGGATTTAAATTTGGCGATGTGGACCCGCGCCTTTGTAATAGTTTAGGAACTTTAATTTTCCGCATCTTTTTAAATTGCTAATAATTACATGCAAGAATGAATGTCTAAATAAAAACAAAAGCGTAGATCACCCATGACATGACAAGACAAAAATAAATAAATCTGACACATAAATCACACACCACCCCTAGGGTACGCCTCACTGTTGCCTTGCCTCTCGAAAGGTGATCGTCGAGTAGAGGATGTTTTAGTAAGTCCTCATGATCCGGGAACCTGGCATGAGGGTAGCTTCTAAGGTATCTTCCTATTACTCCGGTGATCACACTGTTGCCTTGTCCCTCGAAACGTGGTCGCCGACTATAGGACGTCTTAGTGAGTCCTTATGTCCCATTGATCTGGTTGCCTCAAAATAAGTTGCCTCGGAATAGTTGCCTCGGAATAAAAGATCAATGGCATAAGGGTAGCTCCTAAGGTATCTTACCTCTGCTCGGTGACCACACCGTCCCAAAACTCGAATTGACCCGAACACCTCCAACGGTGGTGCTACCTACCTCTCAATGGTGGGATGGCACTACTGTAAAGGACATTTACACAGACGAATTCCTTAGGGTAGGTAGACGACTCTAGATACTTGCTCTAATTTCAAAACAAATCAAAAAATACTTTTCACACCGACACCTTTTCAAAAAGCTTTCGTAAGCAATTTTTCAAACACTCTTGAGGAATGATACAAGAGTCGAACTGGAATTTTCAAAGAAACTTTTTAAAACCCACAGTTGAAAAGCAAACAAACCATTTTTGAAAACACAATGAGCAAGTATCTAAGAGCCCATGGATAACCATGGATAGAAAGGGTGCTAACACCTTCCCTTTCTATAACCTACCTCCCGAACCGAGAGCAATCTCTTTAAGGAATTTTTCTGTGCTTTTGTCCTTTCCATTTGGAGAAAATAAAAGACGGTGGCGACTCTTGCTTCCGCGACATTTCGTGAACCAGCGTTGAACAGTCAGTTCCAGATCCACCGATCACAGAACTTGCGACTCTGCTGGGGAGATAATATAAAAGTGAGGTGTACCTTAGGACTAAGATCACTTGTGTTTTCAATTGTATTGACTTGTTTGCTTTACTATTGTGGGTTGCATGGGAGTTACATATGATCCTAACCCGGATCTGAGGATACCCTTTTTAGGTAGCATAGGCTGTGAGGGACCTGTCCAGCGTAGACCGACACGGGTGAAACAGTGGCTACGTTGGTGTGGCACCTTGGTCTGTACCGATATCCCTTGTGTCGCAACGAGGAGAATATGGGTCTTCCAAGGAGTCATTAAGCACCAACAACCTTAGAACCTTAAATGACCCAACTTGGCCATTAGAATAGTAGCAGTATGCTACGCCCATTGAGGCTAAACTCTCGTGATGGTTCTGGCTGCAAGAAAAGATTGCGATGCTGGAGTTATGATCGATTGAGGGTAGTCAATGATATTGGGATCCTCTAGAACCCAGTTACTTCTGATAGGACATGTCTTAACCAACAAACTGAAAGAGGGTAATACCTAGACCCCATGCCGGCCTAAACTCTAAGGGCTTCTCTTGTGTGACTTGTGTGCCTTCGTACTTGACTACTTGCATGCTTGTTATCTGACACATGAACTGCTTGTAGGTTTTGTTTATAGTCCTTAATTGGGACTCATAACAGGGTGTACTGAGTTTCTTGCAGGTTTTGTCTATAATCCTTAATTAGGGACTCATAACAGGGTTTACGCACATTACCCCATGCATACCATAACATCATACCATTGCATACATCCTAACCCATTTCAAGGATCTCAAGGGCTTGTGATGCAGGTCATGATGAATCAAACGTCTAGCAAGGGGCAAAGAGGATTTATTTTCCTCTAGCCAAGGTTTTCAGGGGCTATGACCCACTGGATATGGTGAGCCTTTGACCCTTTGAGGAAGGACTCTCAATAATATGCAGTTCCTTCAATCAAGCTACCAAGTTCTAACAATATTTTCTTGTTTATCTCGCGAGGTCCTTGAAAACATTACATGTATGTCATACACATCATTGCATAACAGGTACCCTTGTTGCAGGTTACTTACCTTTCCCGCTGTTTATTTCAGCAATGGCTTTCCAACCAGACAACCAGGACCTTCTTGCTCAAGAGACTCGGTTCGGGGAAATCCTCCTGAATCTATCCAAGGGGCAGGAGGAGCTAAGGACACTTCTCATGGAGACTTTAGTCAGGAACAGTGCCGAGGATGAACGGCTGAAACACCTGCAAGCTGAGATGGATGTAATGAAAGCCCAGATGCTGGGGCAGGTGACTGCCATTCAGGGTTTAGCTCAAAGACAAAATGAGCTCGGGGTTCTCGTCAACCAACTGCTTCAGAGTAACCAACTGGGGCAAACGTCTAAGGGTAAAAAGCCAATCATCGTTCAACCACCTTTGAGACAAGGAGATAAGGGAAGAGCTCCTCAAATGGCTACAGTGTCACAAATTCAGCAGCAACTTCACCAGCTTCAGCCAGTCAAGCCCAGGAGGCAATTCACCCAACTCAACATGTCGATGTTTCAAGCTTTACAACGCCTGTTGAGGTTGAACCTGATCACATTAAGGGCTCATCCCCGGAACCCCAACACAGCATCTCCTATCTATGATCCCAATAAAAGGTGTGCCTACCACTCTGCCAGCCCAGGACATGATACAAATGAGTGTTGGGCTCTGAAGAACAAGATCCAGGACCTGATTGATGAAGGGCATTGGAGTTCACACAAGATGGTCAGGCTGAATTTTTCTACCATCCTTCCAAGGCTCACTATTTGAAGTGACAAGCCCTGAGAGGAAAAGACTTTTGTTCATTAGGATTTTCAAGTTGTAATTTCCCTTTGTTCAAACATTTACTCATGTTAAACATTGTTATTTCATTAATGCATCGCATATGTCTGTTTTGAAGCAATATATTCGTATTCACTATATGCAAATTATTTTCATATTTTTTCTGATGATCAACTCTCGATTAATAATTCTAAGCCTCTTGAGGGAGGATGACGAAAACGATACCACGGTCCTTACAGTATGCTTTTGAACAGACCCCGCTGATGAGGTACAGGCATTGTTTCAATCCCTAAACACTGGAGTTATAAGGATGATAATCCCTCGTCAACCCCTATGAGCCAAAGAAGTAGGAGTTTTTCTTTTCGATAAAATAAAACCCTTTATCATAACCTGGGGCAGGGTAGTTCTCTCAGTTGATCCAAGTGCATAATAAATGGCACCAAAGAGGTCCTTACAAAAAAGAGAAGACAGTGATGGTTTCGAATAATCATAAGGATAGGCAGTCATTATATCTCAAAAATAAAAACCCAATAAGTCAAAACCTATGAAGGAGACTTACAAAACTGGGGCATCCCGCTGACTGTAATCACAAAAGAAACAGTTCAGGCAAAATTTAGGGATAGTGAAATCAAAAGAAAAGAGGTTATAAAAACTCTCAACAAAAAATGACTGCCTATTCAGAATAAATCATCAATATCTGGACCATCACCGGAATATCAAAGCAAAGACTCAAACAAGGTCTAACGCATGATCAACTGAGTTTAGGTTTGGAGAACATCACGAAGAGCGGGTGGGTACAAATAAAATTTGAGCCTTTATCCTTTGTTCCTTAAACCGTGAACCAGGCCACGTTATAACCCTTAAAAGTCCTAGCTGAAGCACGGGTTAGTTCGAAAGCATACTGTTACGAAAGGTATCCTGACTCCTTAAGGCTTACGGTAAATACGAAGTTGACATCACATTTTACAAACATTCACTTGTTTTATGAAAAAGAATGCATTTTCAAAAATCTTCAAGACAGATATAAGCTTTGCATTTTTAACATAACTTTGTTTGCATATGACTTTTTGTTTGAACAGCATAAAAAGTCGCACGACGAATGTCTAATGAACAGAAGCACTTCCAATCAAGGGGCATGATATGATCATGGTCCATCACCTGGGGCAGTTAAGTCAAGATTCGGAGAATCTCTCAAAGGCCAAATAGCCTGGGGCAAATCTCCGCCTGAGTTACTTGGGGCATTCCAACAACGAATCTTGCATGATCAAAAACCTTCTGGTGGCATGACAAAACACTTCTAACAGGGGCAACTCCCTACATTCTGAAAGCATGGACATAGTCGGAAAAATACTACGCACAATCAAAGACCCGCTAGGTTGACGTACCTATGCAAAATTAAGGGCCTCCCGGCGAACCAAAAGGGTTCGGGCAAAATAAGGGATGAAAATAAAAATCTGTACACCCGGCAAGTCGAAAACCTGAAAAGGCGGCTTGGGCAAAAATGGGTATCCTGGTGGACTGAAAACCCGAAAGGGCGGTTCAGGCAAAAGTTAGGGATCAAAAGCGTACGACTATGTCCTGGCATCTTGTCACTTGCTTACCAGAAGAAGGTTTGTCCATCAACAAACTATTAGCACCTCACAGGTCTGCCTCTCCCACCTCAGAAACAGGGGCAATGATGAGTGGTCCAAACGATCTAATTGCTCTGTCCACCAAGGTACCAAGGTAAGTTCGGCTGAAGAACATAACTAGATATCTTAATTCCCCAGAGAGTGAGCCGGCAAGTCAGTACACTCTCCTCAAGCAAAGCTATTATCAGCCTTAAGGAAGTTGGGTACCCTAGCAAATCTCAACATTCCCCAGCAATATACAGGCATTCTTAACAAGCATCCCCGGCAGTCCTGGCCTAAAGATTGTTCCCCGGCGGCATATCAAACATTCAGTGGAGTTACTTCCCCAATACAGTTCAAAATTTCCCCAGGAGAGTCCAATCCAGTCTCCCTCAGGAAAGTTGGAATCATCTCCCAAGCATTAAGCGTATCCCCAGTAGATTCTGGAAGCTTATCCTCGCAGAGCACGAACGCATCCCCTGGCTTTATTCAAAGAGTTATTTCCTTACCAGGATATAACTGGGTTATCCTCAGCCAAAAGCCACGGAAAGATCGTTCTCAACGAAGTCTTCTTATCCCCAGCGAAGTCTATTAATACTTCCAACACAACAAGGGTATCCCCAGCAAGTTATTATCAACAACTCAACAAAGTACCTCTCTCCCCACAGAGTATTGCTTCCCAGCAAGATCGCTAGAGTACTTTTCTCCCCGAAGAGTTATCCATGCGCCAAGTTTATTCCCCAACGGAGTTATCTTCTCCTACTGGTATTCTTGCAACTATCATCCCCAGTGGAAGCCAAAAATCTATTCTCCAACATCAGCCCAGGAGTGACTTCCCGACACCCGTCAAGGATTTATTTTCCTAAAACGAAAACATACATCGCACTTCCATACATCATTATAGCATGCATATACGCATCATATATTACAAATCTCACTTATGTTGACAACATCATTGCTTGATCCATATCATGCATTGCATATGACTGACCTTTACCTTTCAGGAAAGATCCAGTTGAGTTCTCAGCTACATTTCAAGACCTTGACCGTTTCAGTTAAATCGACCCTAAGATTTTTCTGTTTCTTATCCAGTCAAAGGCCTTCTCTGGTTCAGTCAGATCGACCCTAAGATCTCCCTGTTTCTTATCCAGTTGAAGACATTTCAAGACCTAGACCGGTTCAGTTAAATCGACCCTAAGATTTCTCTGTTTCTTATCCAGTCAAAGGCCTTCTTTGGTTCAGTCAGATCGACCCTAAGATCTCCCTGTTTCTCATCCAGTTGAAGATTTCAAGACCTAGACCGGTTCAGCTAAATCGACCCTAAGATTTTTCTATTTCTTATCCAGTCAAAGGCCTTCTCTAGTCCAGCTAAATCGACCCCTAAAAGATTTTCCTGATGAAGACTCAGTAGAAGATATCCAAGATTCTCTCAATGATACTGTTGAGGTTGAAGTCGCCTATGGTTCTCTCCCCGTTACTGCGGAGGTAGTAATCATCCCCAGATTCGCTCAGCGTTACTGTTGAAGTTGAAGTTGTCCAAGATTCTCTCAATGATACTGTTGAGGTTGAAGTCGCCTATGGTTCTCTCCCCGTTACTGCGGAGGTAGTTATCATCCCCAGATTCGCTCAGCGTTACTGTTGAAGTTGAAGTCGCCCAAGATTCTCTCAATGATACTGTTGAGGTTGAAGTCGCCTATGGTTCTCTCCCCGTTACTGCGGAGGTAGTAATCATCCCCAGATTCGCTCAGCGTTACTGTTGAAGTTGAAGTCGTCCAAGATTCTCTCAATGATACTGTTGAGGTTGAAGTCGCCTATGGTTCTCTCCCCGTTACTGCAGAGGTAGTAATCATCCCCAGATTCGCTCAGCGTTACTGTTGAAGTTGAAGTCGTCCAAGATTCTCTCAATGATACTGTTGAGGTTGAAGTCGCCTATGGTTCTCTCCCCGTTACTGCGGAGGTAGTAATCGTCCCCAGATTCTCTCAGCGTTACTGTTGAGGATGAAGTCATCCAAGGTTCTCTCACCGTCCCGTTGAGGTAGTAACCATCCCTGGTTCATTCATCACCTTTTTGAAGCTCCAGATCCAGCTCCTGTAACCAGTCAGGACACATCTATACAAAGAGTTTGAAGACCAGCTCCTGTAACATGCCAGGTAATCATTTTTCTTTTGCAGGTACGCAAGTTCTCGCTAAGGAAACTCTTACGCGATCTACATCCAGATGGCATCTATAAGCCCATCATCCTATCCATCAACCTCCAAATGGAATCTATAAGCCCATTCCCCACATCTGCTACTATGTGAGCGCAAATTTCTGGGCACTCTAGTGTTCAATCATCTTCCACCTTCGGATCACGAAAGGCACGTCAGCCAATCTGCATCCTCAGGTCTAAGAAGATTGAACAGGGGCAACTGTTGTACCCCAAAATTTTCCCTCCCATATTCCTCAAGATTGCCAAATCAAAGCTTCAAAATCTCCCCAAGGGTTGTACAGTTCAAGGGCCTCCTAACAGTCAAAGATTAGGGTTTTGGTTCTGACAAAGAAAATGAAGTTTCCAAGGGTCCAATCAAGTCCCACATGCCTATAAATATGGTCAAGCATCCTCATGCCAAGTTTCAAGACTTACAGCACAAAATTGTACAGTCAAAAACCCTGATTGCTCAACAGTCAACTGTAGGGGCAAAATGGTCATTTGACAGTCAAAAGTTCAAATTTTTGGTCAACATCTCATTTTGAAGCCACAAACATCATTTTATCAATGCTTGATCATGATTCTCAAAGCTTGTCTCAAAAAGTCTCAAGATGCAAAAGTTTCCATATTTGGATAGTTGAAAAAGTCAACTGTAACTTGACCAAGGCATAACTTTCACATGGATTATCAGAAAAATTCCATCCAAAGCGCATTTTGAAGAGAAAGACATTTCCTACAACTCCTCTTCACACTTCAAGTCCAAGAAATGCTCTCACAAAAAGTTATCAATTTCAACATTATAGGTCATTTTCAAAAGTCAACAAAAAGGGACTTTAAGTCAAAGGCCATAACTTGAGATTGTTAAATCAAAATGACATGGGACCAAAGACATCGGTTAGAGGACTTCAAGATCTTTCCAAAATGTCCAAGAACATGAGCAAAGCTTAAAAATTGAGCAAGATATTCCTTGTGGAAGTTTGGAAATTTTTGGATATTTTGAAAAGTCAACTTTGCTTCAAATGTCTTAAAATTGCTAATGGGCCACATTTTCTTCCAAAATTCATCATCCAAAGCATGTGCACGACCATTTTGCCCAAAGGGAAGTTATTCATCATTTTTATTTATTTATTTGAATTTTTAATTGCTAATAATTCATTTAATTAATTAAAATATGTGGAAAATACTAAACCAAACTTTTTAAATCTTTTTATGCATGAAATACACTCAAGATTCGTGCATGATCTGATATAGAAAGAATCAATGTGATTTGCCATGATTGGAATCAAATATGCATGAAAAAGATTGAAAAATATATGCATGAAAATCAAATATCCATTCAATCAATGCAAAAGATTTTTGGATCCAATTTTCAACCCTAATCATTCCAATACTTATACTCATGCAAACCCTAGTGCTCATAACCTCTAAGCTGCGCAGGAACACCATAAACAAGTTTGCATTTTTTGGCTAAAAATTCAAAACTGAAATCACGATTCTAAGGCTTTTCAAGATCAAATAAGCATTCCATTGCCTTCCTGAGACATCAAGGAAGCTTCCTGGATCAAAACCATCCATTCTAACGCAAAGAAACGGTAGAACGATTGTGTCCTGTACATAATTTTTTCCATATTCTTGCATCATGATTCATGCGTTTTCTGCAGTTTTTGATATTTGATTTGTGTTATTTGACTCGTTCCGAAGCTAACCATGTGTGTTAATTAAGTTTTTATGCATCGTGCGCGATTTCACCATGAAAGCATGCTAGGGTTACAAAGCTGTGAAATTGGGGGTTTACTCCTATGGAAAAATTGAGATATGAGACCCATGCCATTAGAATCAGAAGATCATGGCCAATCAATTCCATACCTCGCGCCTAATTTATGAAGCAGGAGGGCCTATTCGCTATTTTTCTGTTCATCATTTAGTGGGGGTTTAAAACCCCCGCTATTCAATTGATTTTTATTTCATGTAAAGCGCAACAAGGAAGAAGAAGATGAGGTGTAAGGCGATGGTTGGTTCATTCAAATTTCGCGCGAAAATGTCCACTAACTCATGATTTACATTATATTATGTGTTCTCCATACAATAGTCAAAGCGCGTTAAGAGCTCCAGTGGCAAGGCATCAGTATGGTAATCCCTGGGACCTGGGTTCGAATCCCAGGTCCCCCTCCCTTTCAATAATATTTTTCATAATATCATCCTGTGCAGTTTCTTCCCTGAAGACCATCATACAACCCATAGTCCCAGCATGCCACGCGCCCCATGATCTCAATCCAAGGGTCCAGATGTGAAGACCATCATGGGCATGAGTCAACGCACCTGTACGCTTCCAGGAAAAGTCAAAAGGCCTTGAAACAATTGGGCCAGAATTGCTACAATAATACCTCCCAATTGGGGACAGAACCCCCCAAGGTTTTATAATTCTTTTCTTTCTTATTTTATTTGTTTCAATTATTTCTTTTTTTAATTCCTTAAATCAATTTATTTTCATAAAATATAAAAATAATAAAAATCAGAAAAGACAAAAAAATAAATATATCTGATTTAGTATTTTTATAAATAAATTATATCATTTAATTTAGTTTTCAATTCTAGGGTTAATTTCAATATCTTTTCTTAATAATTTAAAATTTGTAGAATTAGGTTTTAATTATTTTTACCTTTTATTTTTCATAATTAATTATATTTTCTTGTAAATAAAATTGCATTAATTAATTAGGTTTAATTTTAGGTTAAATTTCAATGCTTTTCTTAATAAATTAAAAAATAGCTAGAATTAGGTTTAAATTTCATTTAAATTTTCTCATAAAAAACCCTAAATATAAAAAACTCCAAAAACCCAAAAATAATTTCTTTTTATTTTATTTTAATTAATTTGTTAATAATAATTTAATTTCATTAAAAAGGGTCCAACGCCCTCACTTTCAATTTTAATTCAATTCGCGCATTTATTTCTTTTCTTATAATTTTTATGTAATTCTCCCAAATCCATGTAAATTAAATATTTATCTTTCGCATCTTTATTTCTTTATTCAAATCGGGTCCTGGATTTAAATTTGGCGATGTGGACCCGCGCCTTTGTAATAGTTTAGGAACTTTAATTTTCCGCATCTTTTTAAATTGCTAATAATTACATGCAAGAATGAATGTCTAAATAAAAACAAAAGCGTAGATCACCCATGACATGACAAGACAAAAATAAATAAATCTGACACACAAATCACACACCACCCCCAGGGTACGCCTCACTGTTGCCTTGCCTCTCGAAAGGTGATCGTCGAGTAGAGGATGTTTTAGTAAGTCCTCATGATCCGGGAACCTGGCATGAGGGTAGCTTCTAAGGTATCTTCCTATTACTCCGGTGATCACACTGTTGCCTTGTCCCTCGAAACGTGGTCGCCGACTATAGGACGTCTTAGTGAGTCCTTATGTCCCATTGATTTGGTTGCCTCAAAATAAGTTGCCTCGAAATAGTTGCCTCGGAATAAAAGATCAATGGCATAAGGGTAGCTCCTAAGGTATCTTACCTCTGCTCAGTGACCACACCGTCCCAAAACTCGAATTGACCCGAACACCTCCAACGGTGGTGCTACCTACCTCTCAATGGTGGGATGGCACTACTGTAAAGGACATTTACACAGACGAATTCCTTAGGGTAGGTAGACGACTCTAGATACTTGCTCTAACTTCAAAACAAATCAAAAAATACTTTTCACACCGACACCTTTTCAAAAAGCTTTCGAAAGCAATTTTTCAAACACTCTTGAGGACTGATACAAGAGTCGAACTGGAATTTTCAAAGAAACTTTTTAAAACCCACAGTTGAAAAGCAAACAAACCATTTTTGAAAACACAATGAGCAAGTATCTAAGAGCCCATGGATAACCATGGATAGAAAGGGTGCTAACACCTTCCCGTTCTATAACCTACCTCCCGAACCGAGAGCAATCTCTTTAAGGAATTTTTCTGTGCTTTTGTCCTTTCCATTTGGAGAAAATAAAAGACGGTGGCGACTCTTGCTTCCGCGACATTTCGCGAACCAGCGTTAAACAGTTAGTTCCAGATCCACCGATCACAAACGTCGATGCTTGTTATCTTCCTTTCAGATTCAGTTCCTTTGGTACACCAGTGATTTATTTTCCTAGTGGGATTGCTCCTTTGTTTCTTTATTCTTGTTGCATCCCCAATGTTACTTTGTGTCTTTTTGGTACTGATCATATGCATTCATATGCATAAGCATTTGCATGGCATCTTAGGGCCAAAAATAGGGTTTGTTTTATATTTAAGTATCTTCGATCACGTCGACACGAAGATTTTTAACCTTCGTATCTCCAGATAGAAGAAACTTAAATAAGGGCAGCTGTTGTACCCTAATTTTTCCCCCAAATATTCCTTCATCATACCATATTGTTTCAATCACAACAAGATCACATCAGGGTTTTTGGTTCTTCTCCCTATCTTTAGCCTTGCTCTTTTGAGGAGTTACCAAGCACCTTGACTTGTTTTCTTTTGTGATCATGGATATTTTGCTTTGATTTTCTCTCTAATTAACAAAATACAATATTGGTTTGTCTTACTTGTTAATAATGTAGGTAAAGGCAATGAGTTTTAGCAAGTTGCTTCATGGGTTCATGAGTTTATTTCCATGCCCTAGTCAATAGCTTGAGAAATTCAAAACTCGCCATTGAAGTTGTTTTGGAAGAATTGGTATGGAAGTGATTTTGGTGGCCATGAGTCCTCATCATCATCCTCAACAATTTTTATTCATAAAGGAATAATATTGGCACAAAAAGTTTGTTCAAACTTGGCAAAGTTCCTCAAAGCATTCTCTTGATCTAGAGACTAGGGTTTTAGACTTCAAAGGAGCATATCTTGCTCATCTTTTTGTATTTTTGAGTGATTCCAAAAACATCCTTCTCTTCAAAGAGTTACCAACAAATCACTTCAAAAGTTACAAGGAGTTTTCATGTGGAAGGAACTTGGTGAAGAAGAAAGATTACAAGTCACCCAGATAAATCCCCAATTTTCCATATGTGACTTCAAATGGTCATAACTTGGTCAATTTTTATCACCTTGAGCCCATTACTTTTTCATGATGATCTTAAGGATGTTTACTTCATGCCTTCTTTTATGTGCAAAGTAAGAAAATGGGTGGAAGTTGCCTTAAGAATGCAAAAGATTATAGGTCATTTCATGATTTTTGGCCAACTTCAACAAGTCATAACTTGCTCAATTTTTGGAGATTTTGAGTGGTTCAAATTGAAAAATTTCATTCAAGAGATCTACTTCATTCCATTTTTTTTGGTCAAGAGAAAATTCTAAGTGGAAGGCCATGTTTGGATGCAAAGGATTATATGTCATTTTTAAAGAAGAATTTGAAATATTTCTAAGTATGGAAAGTCAACTCTTTTTCTTCAACTTTGACTCCATGTAACTTTCAGCACAAGCATCCATTTGATTCCATTCTTTTTCCATTGCAAAGCTTGTAACCTCATCTTTCCAAAGCATCAAGAATTATGCCTTAAGACCCCTTGAGGTGGAAATGCCATGGATTTGAATTTGGTAGTTTAAAACTGAATTTTGCACAAAGTCTGAATTTTGAAATCTTTGTTTTGGCTTCTAATCACAAGATTTCCATGCGTTTTTTTTTCTAATCATGTTTAGCAACTTGCCATAAGTGATTAGCATCATGAAACGCACGATTTGGCTGAGTTTTGATCAAGTTTGAGTCACACTTTCTTCATGATGTAAACCCACACGAATTCCCTCTAAAACGCATCATTTGTTATTCCTTTTGATCCCATTTGCTTCCCTATAAATAGAGGGTCATCCCCCATTCAATTTCCCAAGCTTAGATAGCCAGAATCACCCTGCCAAACGTACTTCACAACCCCGAATTCAGCAACTTCGAATTCTATTCTCAAGCCTTTTTCAATCCCTTTTTTCCCTCAATACACCTTCCTTGATCTTCCCTGAAGCTAACCATATAATTACATTCAAGAATCGTGCCCTATATTGCTCCATAGAAGTCCAGTTTCAGAGCTCTGCAACTCAACTTCAATAGGTAGATTCCTTCATCAATTCTTCAAAACTTTGATATCACTGTAATGCTCTCATTGCCCTGGTTCTAGTAGCAACACTTAATTTCATTTGGAAACTCATTTTGACCATGAATTTTCGAATCCCTTTTCAAAACTTTCTTTCCAAATTGCTTGAGCTACATTTTATATAAATTTGGCGCGAGGGTGTGGTTGTCTTTGTCTTGGAGAGACGAAGCGAATGGCATAGGTCTAAGCTTCTGATTTTACAGTTTGAGAGACCTGCAATTCATGATGGCTGGAGGTTGAAGATGACCAACGTGTCATCTTCTAACCAATGAAGGCGCGCCATCTGTATTTTTCAAATTCTGATTTTATTCTTCATTTTGTACATTATTCATTAAAGACCGTGATATCCACAGCGCGACAGATCTCTTGGATTTGATTACTAACGTGTTTTGACTCTTATCCAATGGTCCACATCTTTTACTTTTATTTTCTTTTTCTGATTTTTATATTTTAATTGTTTTAAATTTCAAAAAATCATAGAAAATTCATTTTTAATCCAAAAAATCTGGAAAAAAATTATGAAAAATATTTTTGATTATTCTCTTTCTGATTTTTATTTTTTTCACAATTTAATTTTGTGTTTTGGTATTTTTTATTAATTTTACACTTATTTGATTTGTTTAAAATGTTTAAAAATACTTTTATACATTTTTAAATTCTGAAAAAATTATGGAATGATCCAATGATATTGTGACAAATATTGGTGACCTTATTTTATTTTTGTTTTTGACTTTACTATATTTTACTATTTTTGTTTATTTTACCCATTTATTTTAATTTTTAAAAATAGTTTCTGACTTTTAAAAATTCCCAAAAAATTTGTAAAATTACTTGGCCTCTTTTCTAATTTTTCTATTATCTTATTTTTCATTTCTTGATTAATTTGAATATAATTGATATTTTCCTCATTATTTTCCATTTTTTGAACATTTTTAAACCTTTTAATGTATATATTAATTAAATTATTATTTTGTGATTATTTTCTGGCTATCTTGGATTGATTTTTTGATCATGGCTTAATTAACATCATTGGATCCATGGTGTTGAGTTTAACTCCATAAAAAATGGATGAATGATTTTGATAATAGTTTGATTAAATGTTAATTCAAATGTGGTTTCTCTTTTTACCCTAATTCCTCCTCATCTCATCCCCTTCTCATTGCACTAAGTGTTGTTGGAGCATGATCTCTATATCATGTCTCAAAACAAATGGTTCATAGATTTCTATTGACTGGCCTCAAAATAGGTGCGACTTCTATATAAGTCCACTTACAATTGCTTAACATAGCGCTAAATTTTATCCTGATTCGAATAAATGATCATTCGTGGCCCAAACTTATGATTACAAGCCCAAGTATGTTAATTTGATCTCTTTGATCCAATAACCTTGAGATTCATTGTGTGGAGGCTTTGGTTCTACCAATCCTCTAATGGATCTACAACACTTTTGGTCAACGCGGATCACTTAAACATCGTTGATCATTAAATGGTACTTATGAGAATTCCAAATGGATGATATACTTGACAAAAAGCAAATGCAACTTGTTGTGTGGAGGCTTTGGTTCTACCAATCCTCTAATGAGTTCCAAATGCAAGTTTCAAGATGGTCATCCAACTAACCACTAATTATTGACTTGTTTATTTTATGCCTTTATTCTTTTATGATTTATGTACTATTTATTTTTTAGCATTTTTTATTTCATGCCATTTTCATCTTTGCTCATTTGAGCATTTATCTTCTTGCCATTTTTACTTTGCTCACTTGAGGTTTTCTTTTTCTTTTCCTAAGATACTTAATAATAAACTTAAACCCTAAAAAACTTTTAATGGTACTTGGACTATTTGGTTACTATTCTTGGCATTATGGAGCATGGGACTTTTTCTTGGACTTAGGATTAGAAACCTTGGCCTATCTTGGAGACCTTGTGATCTTATCTGATTATTTTGTCTGGAGCTCTTGAGGTTTACCTCAAGACATTGGGTTGCTTGTTTGTTTTTGTGTTCAGGTTTTTGTGATTACATCCTTTGTTTGTAATCTGGAATTCACCCGTATACAGCCGTTACTCTGTCCAATTTTTGTGAAGACTTAATACACTTGAAGAGGTCTAGTATATTTGCTTGCTTGGTTCCAATCCAAAGAATGGGAATTCTATCTTGGCTCATATGTCAAGTTTTGGCTTCTTATTAGTTAGATGGTTCTTATCTTTAGCTTTTACCTTATGCTTTAGGATAGTCTCTTCTTCTCCTCCCACCTTCTTTAATTTCAAAAATCTTCTCCCTCCTTTTGAAAACTCTTCTTGTTTTGAAACTTAAACCACTTTCATAATAAACTTGGACTTAGGTCCATGCATTTTCAAAATATTTTCATAAATAAACTCCAATCAATTTAATAATACCTTTATATTTTTGTGAGAAGACTAAAAGTCAATTAATCTCATTTCAAACCATTTTGCCACTTTGGCTTTTATCTTTAAAACTCTTCTCAAAAGGTTGGACTCTTGTCAATCCTTGTAGTGATGCAAACAACTATAGTTCTACAATATATAGTGAAGTGAGATATTTTCCACTTGGGTGTTGAGTGAGGCATTGTTGATTTTAAAATCAAAGCCATATCCTCCACTTTGAGATGATGCAAATTCTCCTTTCTCATGATTGTGGGTAGTAAGTATGTTTTCCACACGGACAATGACGATGATGTCTTATCTCTTAAAATCAACCAACACACTTGTGTTTCAAACTTTTAAAAGAGGAACTATGTGTACCCTGATCCCCTATTGCACGAAAGGTGGTACGTAGGCACTAAAGGTTCGCAACTGCGGCGGGTGCAACAATAATAAAAAATATATTTCTTTTCTCACCTCCACCATCCATTTTATATACAACACATTTTATATAGCCAAAATATACAGATTTTTCAAAGAGGTTCCTGCGGAGTACCGTAGATTTTTAGGGTGCTAATACCTTCCCTTTGCATAACCAACCCCCTTACCTTGAATCTTTCCCCCTTTTTTTTAGGTTATTCGCTCTTTTCCCATTCCTTTGGAAACAATAAAGCGCGGTGGCGGTTTTTATTTTTGATTTGTATAAAGTCTAGTCAATCCAATGGCTTATCTTGAACATTTCTACCGCTACAGAACAACCTCAACAACTTGCTCATCTACATCATATATGGGCATCCCGTCTAATCTAATCGCTCAGTGTCAGGTCCTACGGGGTGCGTAAAACTGTTAAGCCAACAGTTTCAGGTGAGAACAGGTTGTAGCTACTCTCCCAACTCGTAGCTGCGAAGATTCTGCCTCAGTAGACCTAGCATGAACTGCCTCTTTATCTGTGATTCTGCATGCAATAATATCATCTTTTCCCCTGGTCTTTACTGCAAAATAGAAAAATAAAAACAATGAACTACCAGCAATTTTAAAATTTCTGGTATTTTGGATATGTTACCAACAAATTTTAAATTCCTGGTACAATTTTTAAAAATTTAATCTACCGGAAAATTTTCTAAAATTACCGGTAAAAGTCCTACATTTACGTCAACATTTCAAAATTCACAATACAAAGACAAAAGATTTCATCAGAAATTTTTAAATTTCTGTAAAAACTCATGAATTTGAAAAAAAAAACTTATTTGTCAATAAACTTCCGATATCACTATGGAATTTTTGATAAATGCGAAAATTTAGAATGAGTTTAAAAAATGGTTATGAAGGGAAAGCTTGCGACCGAATGCACATCTGAATTAACTGAGAGAACTACCCTACCCCAGGTTATGATTAAGGGTTTTAATTTGTGTGAAAAGAAAACTCCTACTTCTTAGGCTCAAAGGGGTTGACCAGGGATTATCTTCCTTATAACTCCATTGTTTAGGATTTGAAACAACACATGTACATCGCCTGTGGGGTCTGTTCAAAAGTATACTATAGAGATTATGGTATCGTTCTCGTCATCCTCCCTCTAAAGGCTTAGAGCTTTTAATCAAGAGTTGAATATCACAAAAAGGAAGTAAGAAAGCAGTTTAAGCATAATGAAAACAAATTAATTCAAGACAAACATGTTCAACGCATTAATGAAATAACAAAGTTTGACATGACAATAATTATTTGAACAAACAAAGAAAATACAACTTGAGAATTCAAATGAACAAAAATGCTCTCAATCCTGGCCATGATTTGGCATGGGAGCAGTGATCACCTTGGGATTCTCTGGAGGGTCGAACTTAATCTCCTTGGCATCAATCATATTTTGAATCTTGTATTTTAGTACCCGACAATCGTTAGTATTATGCCCAGGACTTCCAGAATGATAGGCACACCTTGCATCAGGATTGTAGTTAGGAGAAGAAGTCTTAGGGTTTGGATGAGGTCCTATCAACTTAATCAAATTCATCCTCAACATATGTTGTAATGCTTGAGACAGCGGCATGTTGATCTTGGTAAATTTTCTCTTAGGCTCGTCTTTCCTTTGCTGATTACCCCGTTGTTATGGTCGTTGCACGCATGCCAAATTAAAGATCAGCACTGCCCCTACAGGTTGGTGGTAGTTTGCCTTATTACGACCCTTCTGGACATACACAACATTGGCTTCCCTCTTACCAGCAAATGTCTTCTTCTCAGCATTAGAAGATGCAGCCATCGGGATCTTCCCACTCTTGATACCACTTTCGACCCTTTCTCCAGTCAGAACCATCTCTGTGAACCTGGATGAGGAACTCCCAATCAGCAGATTAAAGAACGGGCCTGTCAGAGTGCCCATGAACATATCTACCATTTCCCGATCATTCAGAGGAGGTTGTACCCTACCAGCTAGATCCCTCTATTTCTGGGCATATTCCTTGAAGCCTTCGCTAGACCCCATAGATGTTCTTTGAATTTGTGTACGAGTTGGAGCGAGGTCAGCATTGTATTGGTACTGCTTGTATAAATCAGCAGCCAACTCTTCCCAGGTATGAATGTCTGTTCTTTCTAGCTGATAGAACCACTCCAGTTGCGTGCCAGCTAAACTTTCTTGGAAGAAATGGACCCATAACTTCCGGTCAGTAGTGTGAGGCTGGATCTTCCTGACATAGGACCTTAAGTGCAACTTAGGTCAGGAGACACCGTCATACTTAGAAAATGTGGGAACCTTGAAATTTGGTGGGATGACCACCCCAGGAACCAGAGCTAACTCTTCAAAGTCCAAGCCAGGTACCTGCTGAATCTCCATAGAATTGAGACGATCCTCCAGCTATTTGTAATTATCGCCAGCAAGAGGATATTGTTCCTCAGAGTAATCAGCTTCTTCTTCATCAACCTCGGGGTTGTTGACTTCTTCATCATTATCCCCTTTGTTTGATGGAGTTGTGAGATCTAGAGCTCGTTTAACCGGTCCTCTGATTCTTCTTCATATATTCAAGATGTCAGCCGATTTCTTTGCCTTCTTCTTCTTCTCTTTGATGACGAGAGCTTTCAGTTCTTCCTGCCCCTGGGCCAAAGCCATGAACATTTGTTGGAACTGAGCGTTTTGAGCTTGAAGGTCTTTTACTGTTTGTTCAAGGGCCATTTCTTTTACTGAAATAAATAGCGAAAAGATGAGAAACTTGTATTGGAAGACCTGTTATGAAATGGTATGCATGCAATGTTTTCAAGGATCTTGTGGGGTAAACAAGAAAATGTCAGAAGTTGAAATTTGTAGCTTTGATTGAAGAACTTCGTATCGTTGAGTTTCCTTCTACGAGAGTCAAGCTCACCATATCAAGTGGGTCATAGCCCCTAACTCAAGTTATTGATTTTTGATCTTTTGACGGCATTGGCTAGAGGAAAATAAATCCCCTTGCCCCTTGCTAGACGTATGATTTATCATAACCTGCATCACAAACCCTTGAGATCCTTGAAATTGTTAAGGAAATAGTGTGGCATGATGTTATGATGTGTATGTTATGCGTTAAACAAAAGTGTAAGGTAATGAAGATAAGTGAGTCTAAGAAGTCCAGGTACTAGATAATGACTGTAAATAAATCATGCAAGGAGATCATGTTATTAGATAAAAACCCTGCAAGTAGCTCAAGTTGAAAGAAAACAAATCACACAAGCAGCCTTAGGTTTAGGCTTGCATGGGGTTTGTAGGTAAGTACCCTCTTGAAATTTAGTTGGATCAACTTGTCCTAGTAATAGTAACCAGGTTCTAAGGGATCTCAATATCACTGATCTTTCCCACAAGTTTCATTCCGATCGACAACTGACTTGCCACCAAACAAAACTCCGGAGTTAATTCTTAATGAGTGTAGTATCGAGTATCAACCGACTTAGGACTACACCAAAGACGGCTATCTCAATACTTCCTAATGGCCAAGTAGGTCAATTAAAGGTTCTAAGGTCAGTTGATGCTTTATGACACCATGCAGCGGCCCCGTATTCTCCTTGATTAATCAAGGGCTACCAGTACCAACCAAAGTGTCACATCAACGTAGCTATCGCTTCAACCGTGTCGGTATACCCCGTATAGTTTCCACGATCTATTGCTACTTACCTAAAAGGTGCCCTAGATCCGGGTGTAGGATCTATAGTAACCCAAACAAAGCCCTTAAAAGTAAAGCAATCAAAGCACATAAAGCAGTTAAATAATGAACTAACTCTAAAGTAACCCCACTTTTTGTATTCCCCAACAGAGTCGCCAGTTCTGTGATACAGTGGCAAAATCGACTGTTTAATACTGGTTTTGCGTTTGTATTCACAAATGTTGTGGTACTCAAGAGTCGCCACTGACTTTTCTTTTATCCAAATTAAGGAAGGGGTGAAAAGAATAGTAAAAGGCCTTTTCGAGAGTTTTCTGAGTAAGGGGGTAGATTATGGAAAGGGAAGGTGTAGCACCCTTTCCATCCATAGTTTTCTATGGGCTCTTAGAGGTTTGCTCATTTTGAAATACCTTTGTGCTTTGAGTGTTTTGAAAATGTTTGGAAAATGCCTTAGTGTGGTGATTTGCTTTATGTTTAACTCTTGTATCAGTCCTCAAGAGTGTTAACAAGGCAGATGTTTTGAAAATTGCTTTTGAAAAGTAGTATTTGTGTAAGTGCAAAATGTTTTTTGAGCAAACTTCTAACAACTATCTACTTTTATACTCGAAAAGGGTCATTATTTTCCTCCTATCCTTTAGACAGTGCTATCCTACTATTAGTGAGTAGGTAGCTCTATCGTTGGATGTATTAGGGACATTTGAAAGGGACGTTACAGTCACGAAGGAACCTTGTAGAGACGCTTTAGCAATTTTGTTTAGGGACTAGATCATTTACCGAGAAGGCAACTGTAGGTCATCGAGGGACTATGATATTTTGATTTATGGTACTTTGCTAAAGCATTCATGCCTCATGACTGTTTTATTTCTGAAGGCAACCAAAGTGGGGTAGCCTAGAGGTGTATATGTGCAAGTGTGTTATGTTCAGTTATTTTTGTCTTTTTGTTAAGTTTGCTAATGTTTGATTTTAGTCTTTTTCATATACGCCTAGTTACTAGCAGTTAATATATACAGAAATGTAAAGTGCGAAGATAAAACCCTACGCTATTACATGGCTTCAGGGAGGGGGTTTACAATGTACAAAAATTGGGGGAAGAAAAAAAAATAAAGAAAGCGGTAAAAATTCTAATTAGTTTATTACATCCAGTATACAGGTACAATAATGAATAAAAATTGAAAAAATAAATAATGCGCGCGGAAGTTGAAAATACGTCTAGCAACCTAGTAAGAAAATCTTTTTGCTTATTTTTTGATTTAAGAAAGTAAATAACCTAAAAATCTATTTAGAAAATAAAATTAATCAAGAAAAATAGTCTAAATTCTTTTTTTGTTTTTTTTTATTATTTAAAGAAAATAATTAAACATAAATTAAGTCCTAAGTTCTAATTTATTTTTAAATTAAAGAAAAATAGTTAAAATAGTTATTAATTAACTCAGAAAATTAATTTAATTAAAAAACTAAAACTAGATTTTTTGTGATTTTATTATTACATTATACTAATTAAATAAATGAAGAAAACAAATTAAAATAAAAAAAATATAAAGCAAAGTGACAAAAACAATGCAAAATGGGTCAGGATAATTAGAAATTGAGGGGTGCTGAAATTGAATTTTGCTAGGCCCAAGTGAATGTTAAGCCCAAGCCACACTAGATCAGGTTAGATGAGGCCTTGAGGGCGCATGGTGGATCTTAAATTGAAGCATTTAGATCTAGACCCCTTATGATTTGAAGGCTAGATCTGATGGTGTTTGGTAGACTTATGGTCATGTAATGTATCGAATATGCATGAAACAAGTTAGAAAATATAAAAATGGAGTTTACTGAGGCGTCTTGTATTGTTTCAGGGCTTGGTAATGATTGCAAAAGCTTCAGGGAGTCTCCAGGAATGTATTTGGATCTTTTGTTTGGAATGAGGAAGGCTGGAACCTAAAATGCGAATTTTACAACTTTGATATTTTTTGCAAAATTTGTAGAGCTTTTTTAGGCTGTATATCATATGTCTTGAAGCTTGCTAATGTGTTCTTTATATAAAGAGGAGGGAGGATACAAGAGAACAAAGGTAATAACAACCATAAACATGTGTTTTTAAAGTCATGAATGATGTTTTGTAACTTTACCAAAGACATGGAATCTTGTCCTTTTTGAATTTGAATGAATATGGACATTGCTTACACGAAAGTTTATGGGCCTAGGCTGTCCAAAACATCAACCCAGAGCTCAAAGCCCATTTCCAATTATTTTATACATTTTATTTTATATTTATTTGAAATAAATTAAAATAAATATGAATAAAATAGTTAGCAAATGCAAGGCATGTCAAGAATAATTTTAAAGGTCCTCTATAGGCTTGGGAAGATGTTTGAAGTCCAAGAAATTAAGCCATTGACCTAAAACTTCAAGTTTGCTCAATGCATAATTCTTGAAAATTCCCAAATTTTCCTAACTTGGGCAAGCCATAACTTTCGCAATTTTTATCCCATGATGACGATCTTATACTTTTTGGAAAGCCCGAGATGTCTACTTTAATCCCTATTTTGATCAATTTTGCATTTGAAGATTGTATCTTGATGTAAATGGTCTTGACAAAAAGTGTCTTTTGTTGACTTTCTGAAAATGACATGTAATGTATAAGCTTGTATCTTTCAAATGGTGCATTTCTTGGACTTGAGGGCTATAGTGGAGTTTTAAGGAACTGGATTCTCTTCAAAATGAGCTTTATTTGGGAAAAAATGGATGAAGTATGAGAAAGTTATGTCTGGTCAAAGTTTGGTTGACTATTCCTATAGAAACCCTAATTAGCAATTCTTGACTTTTGATGAATTAGG
This sequence comes from Vicia faba, assembly GCA_948472305.1. Taxonomy (NCBI): domain Eukaryota; kingdom Viridiplantae; phylum Streptophyta; class Magnoliopsida; order Fabales; family Fabaceae; genus Vicia; species Vicia faba. Next base: position 1,173,337,999 of record OX451741.1, read on the forward strand.
AGCATTTCTTGAGGGATCATGATCAAACCTTGATCAAATTATGTATATCACTTCAAAATATTTATGTTGACCAAAAATCTTGAATTTTGACTGTATATAGACCATAGTTGACTTTTGACCTAGTATAGTTGATTTTCAAGCATTTGAGCAATTGATTGAGCAAACTTGTAGTGCAAGGTATGAAATTTGTCATGGATAACCTTGAAGACATATTAGGACCATGGAAGACATTTGAGACCTTTTGAGCTCACACATATTGGTGAAAAGTTGAACCCTAGTTGGAAGGCTAATGCTTAGGAGGAGAATTTGTCTGATCAATTCTTGGTCAACCTTGAGCAATTGAGGACCTCTAGGAGTATGTCTTGTGTGAAAATGGGAGGGAAAATTTTGGGGTACAACAGGTGTGTATTAATTTAACATGTCACAGTTTCTTAGAATTCATAGTAAGTCACCTCAAAATACATTTGAACGCATCATGTGTATTGGTTGGCTATCAAAAACATAACATTTTGTTCATGTTTATTTTAAACCGGGATGTCCTATACCAAAGACATCACTAGAGTGGACGACACATTTCACACAAGATTTTGAAACTTGGTCGGGTCACTTTCTAGAAAGGATGGAAAAGTTAACCATGTTGAGCGATGTTGAAAGAGAAACAAATAAGGAAATATAAAAGAAGAAATCACCAATATATTTAAGTAGTGACATATGTTTTATTGCATTTTAGTTTAATCTAAGAATGTAAATCGTTTTTTGTATGTAACACACTGCACAATATTATAAAATTTGGTGGTAATTTTTGGACAATTTTTGTGCTTCTAATTTCGGTACTACATAATACACTGGTTATGTGTGTGAATAGTTATTTACATGGGTTCGGAGTTGCATCTCTGAATACACCTTTTAAATATATAAAAAATTAATACAAGTGACTTACGGGATGTACATCTCATTAAACACCTTTTTTGAAAAAAATAAGTCGTATCCGAAGATGTAACTCCGAAATATGTTCTGATGGTAGGATAGGGTTTACAAGGTCGTAATTGATCTACATATTCTATAAATAGAGCCTTCTCATTCCACGTTCTTTACAAAAACCAGAATGAATACATATCCCAATATTTCAGTTAGGTATTTCAATGGTGCAAACCCCCGACTTCAATTTAGGGTTTGCAAGGATACACTTCTCATGGATCTGAAGTCCAAATTGAATACTCTTCTGCAGTACCTTGGAAATCGGAGAGTTATCAAGCTCCAGTATCATTCTCCATCGATTGACAATGAATGAAAGATACATTTCACCATGCTTCAACTGAAGACAATAATGATTTAAAGGTTATGTGGAGTACCTTTTACCTTTATTTAACAAAGGGTACAATTCAAGTGGATGTAATGATTGCAAAATCAGCCCAAGAATTTTTAAGGATATTGTAACGTCCTAAACTATTCGTTTTTAATGACATGTAATATTAAATTTATGCTAATGTTAACAATTATCTATGTAATATTTATTTTGATGTTAGTTTATGTTTCTTTTCCATTGTGTCATTGATCCTTCTTGTTTCTAGTTTGAATTAACATAACATGTTGCGGAGTTACATCTCAGGAAAATTCATTGAATATTAAACTAAAGGGGGGTTACAGAGATGCATCTTAGAATTAACCTTTAAAGCATACAAAGAAGTATCTCCGGACTAAATTTTAACAAAATAAATATTTTCTCAGCAATTTCATCTAAGATATGTGTGAAAAAGGTGTGTCCAAATATGCATCTCCGGACGCTATCGCCAGTTGTGACTTTTCACATTGGTGGGCGGCGACGGGGGATAACATATAATGGTGGAAAGAACAAACCCTTTACAAACACCCAAATAAACCAAAAATTTAACCTACCACCCCCAAAGTTATACCTGGCACCCCCTACATGTTTCAACGATTCCAGAACCACCACTGGACAAAATTGGATCAAAATTTGCAAATTAAATTTTAGGTAGTTCATTAGAAAATTCCGGTATCATTTCACATTTTCGGTCGTTCATATAAAAAAATTTATATGAACTTATACCAGTTTTTTTAAAATTATCAGCATTTTTGAAAAAATATCGGTATTTTCAAAAAGTACCTTATTATACCAGAAATTTCAGCTAGTATGAAATTCCAATAGTGCAAATTTCCAACGGTTACGATTTTGCTGACAGTTTTGTACGGGTGTGATTGTGGCGACCATTTTGTGTGCTCTAGAATGAATCTAAAGTTGTATAAATATGGGTCATCTGTTATTGAGAAAAACATCTAATAATACCTCTTTCTCAAATTTTAATTAAGGCAGAAGTATACTTCAACGTGGTGAAACCACCTCCTGTAGAGTTTCAACTTCCAAAGGACACCGCATGTCTCGCCATCTTGAGATCCACGACGAATGATTTATTATCCTACACAGAGAATTGAAAGGTGGGTAAGATCGAGTTTTGTGCAGACTGAATAGATAATGATAGAAAGGTGAAGTATGATCTTATTAAATTGAGGATTTATGAAGTTTTGAAGGTTATGTGAAGAACTTCGTCGTAGACTAACCAAATGACTGATCGAGTTTGATACAACAATTTCAAAATCTGTTGACGGTATAATCAAGATGTTAAAACATCCTGAATCATCTGGTAGTGTTTAGGTTTTCATGTTCCTTGTTGTTAATTTATGTTAGTTGTAATGTGTTAAGTTATGTTCAACTTTGAAACATGTAATTAGAAAAATATTATGTCATGAAAAGTATAGTGCTAAATAGTCATAATCATAAAATATATAAATAATACAAATGTAAAAGTTAACATATCAAGTATCTCAAATAAATAAATTAAAGTTAAACAAAACATATATACCTCTCCCTGCCATAATCGGTATGCCACATGGTTAGCATATTTTGTAAGCATTGATCGGTCCTTGGGTCCTCCAAGAAACTCTCTGTTAGTGTGCCTAAAAGACTCTGCCAAAGCAATAGCCGTAAACTCTATCACCAATAGTGGTAGCCTCGATGTCAGTTGTCTCGGCCTCATCAACAATAAGGATGACAGTTTTCTCTACCTCATCTATCATCAGGAATTTTGAAATTTTCTATAAAATCTCATGAATTTGAAGAAAAAAAATTTATTTGTCAATAAACTTCCGATATCGCTATGGAATTTTTGATAAATGCAAAAATTTAAAATGAATTTTAAAAAAAATGATTTAAAAATTGTGAAAAATAATAATAGTCAAGAGTGAGTCCTTTTTTTAAATTGTTGATTTATAAATATCAACATGATTACATTTTAAAAGAAAATATAAATAAATGTCGTTGTCAGAACTTGAGTCCTGGACCGACAACCCCATAACCCACCTAAGTATTGTCAATTGAACTACCTTATTCCGTATTATACCTATTACTTGCTATTTACATTTCTATTTTATTGTTAGTTGTTTTCTAATAGAAATTTAAATTCAACTCAATTTTAAATGAAATTAACTTTTATCACCGTATAAGATTTGTGGGGGAAAGTTAATTAAACTACACTAAAATTAACATTCAACTCAATTTTAAATAAAATTAACTTTGAATAAGATTTTAATTTTTAACTCAATTTTACATTCAACTCAATTTTAAATAAAATTAACTTTTATCACCGTATAAGAAACCTTTACCAAAAAATACAATGCATTGCATTGCATTAGATACAAAAAACAATTAAATCATTTTTTTTAGTAAAAGTAAAAAAAAAGAGTTATTAACATTCAAATAGGTTTTACTAAAATTAGTAAAAAGAAGAATAGAGACATTATCGTAACTTGTTGAACATAAATACCTATACATCAGCATGACTCAGACCATAAAAATGGCAAAAAAAGATAAGCACTAGCCACAACATCATAAATAATAAATATTAATAACAAATTAACTAAAAATTTGAATTTCTATATAGATTAATTAAAAAATTCAAACAAAAAAAAACTTGGCCAATTATATTAAGACTAATTCAATAATAATCACCATGATCCACTAAAAATTCGATAATTAGTTACACTTAGTAATTAACTAAGTTACTTAAGATCCAAATTAATAGCTAAGTATAGTACTATTTAACTTAACTTGTGTTACAAGTTTGTTACTCAATTCATAGTTGTAACAAATATATATATATATATATATATATATATATATATATATATATATATATATATATATATATATATATATATATATATATAACAAGATTAACATAAGCATAAGCAGCAAGAATCTCTCTTATATTGTTTCAAGAGCAACAATAAAAAGTGTTGTTGTTTAGATTAAAAGTAGTGAGATCAAATAGTTTGAACCATAAATGACAAAAAGTTTATGCTGTTTTTCTGAAATTCTATTGTCTTTTGTAATTGTTGATTTTCCTTCACCAGAGCAATCTGGCACTATTTCTGAAGAATTCACTTTATCTGTCACTAAATTTCGCAAAAGGTTTGTTTTCTTCGTTCTATGAAGCTCAATCGAGTGTGATTGTATTTTATACTGACAGTGTATATGAATCAAATTCTAAAACTTGTTCATTACTGTTTGCAGCAACAATGAACGGAGTTAAAAAACTCAAGAGTGAGTCAACTGAGTTGCCTGATTGTGTTATATCGCATATCTTTTCCATGTTAAGTTTGAAGAATTTGGTGAAAACTAGTGCTTTGTCCAAACAATGGTATCGCGAATGGGGATTTAGGAAAGATCTCAACTTTGATCTCCAGAACTTGTTTGACTTTAATACAATTCCAGACTTACCAATAACCCTTCCACTCTTTCAACGCTTTCAATGTCAATTTGCCACAAGATTCGATTACTTCATGCAGAAATATCCTGGTGTCATCATCCGTTCAATCCGAGTCAATTTTCCATTAGGTGCCGATCATACTTATGCCATTGATAGATTGATTCGCAAAGGACTTCTTAAGGGTGCTAATCGTATTGAGCTCCTCTTCGCAAATGAAACTCATTTTCAAATAAACCAATTCCGATTTGTATTTCCTTTCTTGTTTGGCTCCAATTCTCTCACATATCTACACCTACAGAACTGTTGTATAGAAGCAACTATGGACTTTTCTGGGTTGAAGAATTTGAGAACTCTTGTGTTGCATCAAGTTCCTGTGAAGCAAAATATCCTTCAGGATCTGTGTCTTAACTGCATCCATCTTGAGAACTTCACTCTTAATGAATGTACCTTCATATCCGACTTAAGAATAACTAGTTCAATGTTGCTTCATTTGAACATTAACTGTGGACGTATAATTACAAACAGGAATATCGATATCATTGCACCAAAACTCTTATCCGTTGAATATTCTTCCGACTGTTTCTATCACCTACGCATAGTGAACATTAAGGCTCATATGTTATCCAAGTTTAGCTATAGATCTATTAACATTTTTAATATTGTCGATTTTTCTGGACTGAAAAATGTGACAACAATTGTGTTTGATGGAATCCGTGAATGTCTCCAATGTCATGTCATATCTCATTTGTTTTCTAAATGTCTCCAACTTGAAGATGTCACCTTTAAGGAGTGCAACATCAAGTGTGATATGAAAATTATCGGTGCAAAGTTGTGTCGTTTGAGAATAATTGATTGTCCCTATAAGAATCATTGTTCTTATAAGATAGATATCGATGCTTTGAACCTCTCATCCTTTGAATATATGGGTCACACTTTCATGAGGCCTATAATCTCTCTCAAGGCTCCAAAGTTATCGAAGGTTTTTTGGGATGTAGGTCCAAGAATGGAAGATATATATAACTTTGATACAATTGCAAGATTACATCTACTTCAGGATTTAACTATGAATATGGGCCGTCCTCAGGTGAGTCACTCGAAACCCATACATGCTACTTGATATTTATATTTGTCAGTCTTAGTTATCCTTTAATTAGTTGACTCAATAATTGCTTTTAATTCACTTTCTGTTTCTGGTGTAAACAGATATCCGAGTTAAGGAAGGATTTGGTTCGATTTCAACATCTTACACAATTGAAATTGTTTCTTGTGGGAGCATATAAGCCTGATATGGACTACTTTTGGATTTTAGATATTGCAACGGCTTCTCCGCGTCTCAAAACACTTTCTCTAACTGTGAGTTATTCAACCCGTCTGTCCATTTTTTTAACATGTTAATAGTTTACCTTTTTTTTTATGGATAATAATATATTATTAAGGTAATGCCAACTTGTGCTCTAGTTAAAATAATCCATAAGGGTTTTTTGGTTGCAAGTTTGGAGGAGAAGGGAGGGGAGGACTTTGAAAAAAGAGAAGGATTGAGTGGAAAAAATTGAAGGATTTTGGTTGGGAGGGTTTTTATTCATAACACCAAAAACCATCTAATTTGGGGGAACTCAACATTTGTATTGAAGGGAGGGTTTTGGAGGACTTACTTAAATTTTCCAAATATCTTTTATATTGTTATACTATTCTGAAAATTAAAAATATAGTAATGATAAACATTCTTTTGTCATTCTATACAAAATTATTTTTTCAAAAAATGTCAAATATTTTCCTATATTTTTAAAAAAATTCGTTTTCGGAAGCCTTCCCCTCCCCTCCAAATAATAAATAAGTCCTGCATTTGTTTTATATGCCAGATGGAAATTTAAAATGTACGTAAATAATGTATTTTAATATTATGATTATTATTCAATTTTCAGATTCAAAATGAACATACAGAAATCTCTCATATGGTTGAGTCTCAAAGGCAAAGAAGAGAGTATGTGAGGTTTATTCACAATGGTTTAAAATATGTGGAGTTACATGGCTGTGTTTGCTCCATAGATGTAATTGAGTTAGCTAGTCATCTATTGAGGAGTGCAACTTTGCTTAAACAAATTACTTTGAGTTCTTGTCACAATTACTATATAGGCGCTGGAAGATGGAATATGGATTCCCATGGTTGTTGTTGGTTTGAACGGAATGTTATTCATGAGCATCTAAAAGATGAAGTAAATGAACATTGTCAGCTCATAATTTTGTAGAGTCGTGTTATTTATTTATAATGAATTATGTTCTGTATTCCTGTTACTAGTAATTCATTCCTACCAACATTGTATGATTTACATTGATATGAATTACAATATTAATTATCAAGTTTAAAACTTTTGGCAATTACCACTATAAAACACAATGTATATAAACTGCCTTCAAAACATCTATAGCAGAAGCTAAAGAGAACAAATTAATGACCGTGAATTACTACCCTGCTATGGCCATTAATTACCAATCTTCTATGTAAGAGGAGATCTCTTCTACCACTAAAACAACTTATAAGGTTAGAATTGTTTAAGCTTAACAAACTCGGTTTAAACATTAGATTATGTCTCAAACCCAACATTATCATTCAAATAATTATCCAGATGGCTTATGAAGGTTTGTGATATGTAATTTCCTAATCAAGCTCAAAAATACCATGAATTTTGTCAGTTTGCTAGTGTAACTTACTTAATTTGCTAGTGTAACTTACTTAATCACAGGTTTTTGATCGGATGGTCAAGGTTTAACCACATCACATTCATATAAAATAAGCTCTGTAATTTGGGAGGATCCATAGACAATCAATGAATAAAATTAAAACACACAAATATAGGTTAAAAGAAAGAAACGATGATTAAAAGGCATAAGGGTTGTATAATTCAACAAAAACAAAGGAAAATATCAACTAACCAACTAAACAAGCAGTCAGAGAGACACACTAATCCGACCACAATAAATTTCTACCTAAGTTATAATTAGTTAAAAACCACTTCCAAGCCAAAAACTTGAACATACTCAAACCATCCAACTTACAAATGATACCTCCAACAAAGAAAATAAATTCTTACGAGCCAAATCAATTCAATAAAAGGCTAAACCAAAAATCCAACCCGATTTCAACTGGAATTTAAGTTTACAAGAAGATTGCAAGGAAATCAACCTATCAACGATAGAATTGAATTTGAGTTAGGAGATACATGGAACCAATCACAAGCTCTATTCCACTAAGAGGACGACACCGGGAAGCCAACAAAAAGATGATCAATCTCTTCTTCATCTCCAAAACATAAGAGACAAACCAAATTGTGTTGACCACTAAAACACCCCGTCTAGATAAGTTCATCATCGACGGAAGGTGATACAAGAGAAGTTTCCAACAAAAAAAAAAAGAGACTTACTCGAAGTTTTAGTATTCCACAAAGAGTTTAAAGTCGGAAGGACATGCTCGTCTAACTGAACGACATTACAACAACTGTCCAAAATCCACCGATAGCAAGAATTAACAGAAAAACCCGCTAGGTATCTCTACCACGAAATCGAGAACTTCATGCGACGTTTAGTAAGAGATGACTAACCATATTGTTATGAGATGACCGCTACTTATTCCAAAGATTGTTTATAACACTTCATTTAAAATTACCGTTAATCATGTTTTCAACAATGAGGTATCGAGAAAGGAGAAAGTAGGGGTGGCAAAACGGGTCGCCCACCCTGCCCACCCCACCCCATCCCGCCTTAAGCCCGTCAAAAAAAGAGTGGGATGAGCAAGCTTGCTAAGTGGAAATGAACATAAAAATCTAGCTCGTCCCGCCAAAGTGGTGGGTTGGAGGGCAGCGAGCTTGCCCGCCTACTTTTTTTATTTTTTATTTTTTTATTTTTTGATAGATTAATAGTTTTTTTTTTAAATTTCAATTAGATTTTTCATTTATATTTTAGAACAATTTTTTATAAAGTATCTTTTAATAAATTTTACTTTAAAAAATATTGCATACATATTTATAAATTAATGTATAAAATAAAACTATTAAAAATTAGAATTAACTAAAAATAAGGTGAAATTAAGATGAGACAAGTTAAACGAATAGTTACAACAGACTTTGCGGGCGGCGAGCTTTGACGAGACGAATTTTGGCGGATGGTGATCTTTAACAGGACGAACTTTGATAGACGATGGATCCAAAATTTCAATCCAATCCGCCATTTTATGGCGGATGCGCAGACTCACCTGACGAACCACGACCCGTTTTGTCATCAAAAGGAATCCATTGTGCAATAATTATTATAAAAAATTATTTTAAAATATTTGTAACATTACAAACTCTCCATATAGTAACTGAAAGTATGGCGATGGAACTTTAAAGTTTTCATACAATAGATTTCATACAATAAACCTAGAGTCTAACTAAGTGCATGTTTATTTTATCTTTAAAAAAATAATTTTTTTCTTCATATTTACAAAAATGATTTTATAAAAATAATTTTTAAAATATTACAAGTCTTTTTAAATTTGCTTTTTCTAAATAAAAAATAATAATTTTGACATCCTAAAAGATAAATACATATTATTTAAGATTAAAACATAGTCTAAATCACAATTTTAAAAAAAAATATATCTCAAAAATGATTTTTATAAAAAGTTATTTGAAATAGCTTCAAAAGTAAGTGATTTTTTAAAATTTTAAAAAACATATTTGACATCACAATTTTTTTTATAAAGTTATATCTCAAAAATAATTTTTATAAAAAAACTATTTGAAATAACTTTAAAATTAAGTGATTTTTTAAAATTTTAATATACAAAAGAGTTTCAATAAAATAATAAAATATTTAAAATAATATTTTAAAAATAACATTTTAAAAATTAATTTTTTGTTAAAGGAGTAGTTAGAACATTTTTTTCAAATAATCATTTTTTTCAAAAAAAAATTTTAAATAACCACTTTTTCAAAAATTTTACCAAACTGACCACTTTTCAAACAAAAAAAATTAATTTTCAAAAAGTCAGAAGCAAGCTTGTTTAAAGCATAACCACTCTATCTTAGCAAGTACACAATGCTTGAAAACTTGAAATTCTCAAAAATCACATGTTATGCATAAACTTGTGATTTTGAATTCTGATCAACAACAAGTCTCCAAACTTGTTGCTTATAAATAGAGGCACTATTTGTGAGCTAGAGGACGAGCTTGAGCACCCTGAAATACACCAAAACTCTCTCAAATCAGAAATTGCCCAAAAACTCCATTGTTGCATAATTTCTAACCTTGAACCTCAAACTCACATTTCTCTCGTGCGTTTCTTGGCCTTTTAGTTTCTAAAGCTTCCTTGCATTCAGGGTAACTCATCCTTGTACCTGTTTCACTTCTGTAACACCATTTCCCCTGTCTTCCATAACCAAAAACAGAGCATCACAGTTGGACTTTTCCAGACCATTCCAGCCACCCTCAGCTCAAGCCAGCCATTGCATTAGCTTCCTAAAGGTCCAAAGAAGCTAACCTGATCATCATCACTGCCTGAAACAAGCTCAAATCTATTTCACGATTTCCACTTTTGAGGTATTTTTCTTGAACTTCTATCTCATTACTTAGGCATTATTAGGCTTGCATTTGTGAAGATAAAATGTAGACATCATTGCCCTGAAGCTGTACATGTCCATAGATTTCATTTATTTTGATTGAGTTAGGAGAATTTTGAGTTTGAACTTTCTGAAATATTTAGGTCAAAATTTGGTACTTTTAAAAATCCTCATTCATCTTTGATTTATAGTTTATGATATTTATATGGTTGGATTCGTGTGACAAAATGGACCAATTTTCATATTTACGTTTTTGCAAATGGTTGAGAAATGAGCAAGTTACAGATCCTTTGGCTGAAGGTTGAAGATGAAGTACAGCCAGGGCGCGTTTTGTGTTATGTATTTATCATTTCATACAAGTTAACAGATGTATAGCTACCCCAGTGGTAAAGCGTGTGCCTGTTCACCCGATGGTCTTGGGTTCAAACCCCAGCGTGACGATTTTGTTATTTTTATATTTTCTGACTCTTTTTTTACTTTTTTTTGCAGCATTTGGGCTCTTCATTGGGCTTAGTTTATTTTTGCTCGTGAATACTCTTTTGTTTACTAATGAACCCCCCTGGCTTTTTATTTATTTTATTTTCTTTTTATTTATTATTATTAATATTTATATTTATTTTATTGACAAAAAAAATTAAAAAATATATTTTTTTATTTATACTATATACATTTATTTTATTTTCTAGACTAAAACATCAAAAATATTTTTGTTACAAACTTAACTTTTTTTTAATTAAATAGATTTAGGCTTATTTTATTTTCTTAAAATAAACATAGAATTTATATTTTTCCTAATTTAATTAATTTTCATACTATTTAGTTTAATACTATTTAGTTTAATGTTAAAATCTTCTTCATAAAACTTAAAAATATTTTCTCTTTTAAATTAAATTAGTTTTTTTTATTAAGCATTTTTTTAGTTCATTAGGTTAAAAAAAAAATTTAAGGACAAAACCAAATAAAATCCATTCTTTTTTTTATTATTCATTACTTTATACATTATTCATTTTCATATTTTGTATATTCAATTCAATATAATAGATTAATTAGGGTTTAATTTCTTGCAATCCTCATTTATACTTTGTACACCCTCTTCCCACAAATCATGTAATAGCTTAGTATTTTTTATTTTCCGCAATTTAAATACTTTATATTCACATGCTAGTAATTAGGGTTTGTATGGAAAGAATAAAATCAATCAAATAGAAAACCCTAATTCAAGACAAAAACAAGCATGAAAACAATACACTTGCACACAAGCACCCCTGGGGTAAAATCCACTTGGTTGCCTTACAAAATGACCATATTACGCATGTGAGGTATCTTAGCAAAAACAAACGAATACAAGATCATAGTCCCTCGATGACGCTATCTAAGTTGCCTTACAAATGATCTTAGTCCCTAAAAGAGAATACTAAGATGCCTTGCAACATTGCTAATCATGGTTATACGATGACCCACGCCCGTCCCGTTTACATCCAAAGATAGGGTTTCTTACCAAATCAATGGTAAGATAACAATGTCAAAGGAAAAGGAAATGTCCAAGAAATACTTTTGAGTAGGTAGAATGCTCCAAATTACTTGCTTAATTTCAAACAAACATCCTTGCTATTTTCAAAACAAACACCTACACATTTCAAAACATCTTACAAACTTGAAAACATTTTCAAAAGATCAACATATTTGTATACATTCTTACGAACGAGAATCATTACAAAGATTGCCTAAACAATGGCTTCTTTACAAAATACTTTCAAAAACCACACAAAGTATAATTTTCAAACAAAAGCAAGTGATCTAGCAAGTAACTAAGAGCCCATGGAAAACCATGGATGAAATGAGTGCTAATACCTTCCCTTTTCATAATCTACCCCTCAAACTCAAGAAATAATCTCAAAGGTCTTTCCTGTGCTTTTTCACCTTTCCTTTTGGATAAAAGAAAAGTCGGTGGAGACTCTTGCTAACCGTAACATTTGCGATCAAACGCAAAACACCCAAGTCAGTTCTCCCACCGTATCACAGAACTGGCGACTTTGATGTGGATTCTTCTAAAAGTGGGGTTACCTTAGGGTTAGATCATATTTACTTGCTTGCATTGTTTGACTTGTATGCTTTACATTATGGTTCTTTGTTTGGGTTTCAATCCTCTACCTAGATTTGGGACACATTATAGGTAAGTAGCAATACGTTGTGGAAACTGTGCGGGGTATACCGACATGGTCTAAGCAATAGCTACGTTAGTGCAACATATTTGTGGATACCGGTAGCCTTTGAGTTAATCAAAGAGAATACGGGGCCGCTGAGTGATGTCATAAAGCACTAATGAACTTTTAGAACTTTTACTTGACCAACTTGGCCATTTAGGATGTAGTGAGATGACCGGCTTTGGTGCAGTCCGAAGTTGGTAGATACTTGATACTACACTCATTGAGGTTTGATTTCTTGGGATATTTTGGTCGCCATTAAAGAGGCTTGTGCTGAAACAATGACCAAGGAAACAAACCAGTGATATTGAGCTCCTTAGAACCCGGTTACTATTACTAGGACATATTTGAGCCAACTAAACTTCAAGAGGGTACTTACCTATAAAACTCCACGCAAGCCTAAACCTAAGGAATTATTTGTTTTGTTTGTATATACATACTTGTACATAACATCATGAACATAATATACATTCACTAACCATTTCAAGGATTTGTGGGATTCATCTTTGTTCTTGTTTTGTAGGATATGGATTCACTTCGCAGGAAAACTATTCAAGTTAATCTTGTAAGGATCCCTCCACAACTCAGGGAGCTAGCTTTAAGGATTCCTGAAAACTCTCCATTCACCGAGAGACATGGTCGCCTGCTCAACTTGTTCACCTCCAACACAGATGAGGACATGATGGAGGTGCTCTTCTAGTTCTTTGATCCTTTACACCATTGCTTCACATTTCCCGACTATCAACTTGTGCCTACTTTGGAAGAATTCTCCCAACTCTTGAGGATTCCCATTCTCAACCAACTACCTTTCAACGGTACGGAAAGAGACATAAAGCCAGAAGAGATTGCTTAAGCTCTACACTTGCACTCATCTGATATCATAATTCATTGGGAAACAAAGAGTGGTGTCAAAGGTTTCCTATCAAAGTTCCTGTTTGAGAAAGCCCAAAGTTGTTGGAATTCTTTGGATCTGTAAGCTTTTGAGGAGATTGTGGCTCTCCTCATCTATGGGATGGTGTTGTTTCCAAATCCTGATCAACACATAGATGTGAATGCCGTCAAAATCTTCATATCCCGCAACCCGATGCCTACATTACTAGGGGATATCCTACACTTTTTTCACACTCGCACCATGAGAAAAGAGGTGTCCTTATATGTTGCACTCCTCTCTTGGTAAGATGGTTTATTTCACATCTTCCCCAATCTGTATTAAAGAATGAGCAAGGTTCAAGGTGGTCACAAAGGTTGATGATGCTCAAACATTCAGACATTCATTGGTGCTCCCGATCCATAGAGAATGTTACTATTGTCGACCGTTGTGGAGAATTTCCTAATGTCCCTTTACTTGGAATTAGGGGAGGTATCACCTACAATCCATGCTTAGCCTTAAGACAGTTTGGTTACGCCCGAAGGGATGGCCCGCACGAGATGCTGATTCAAGGTTTGGTATTTGACTACGACAACGACGATCAATGTCTTCGCCAGAGATTTATCCGAGCTTGCAGGATGTTAAACAAGGTAGATAGCAAGACTTTGGGGCATAAAAAATCCATCCCTCTTGAGCCTTATCTCAAATGGGTACGAACTCGTGCTCAGAGTCTTATGATGCCTTACCCCTCCATTCTTCCAGTAATCATTGAGCCTGTCATGGAAGGAGATGTTCCATACACTATCATACATCCTGACATGCCTACCTCTCTTGAAGACCTACAAAGGGATTAGATACAACTCAAGGGGAGCGAGATACTTTCGAAGCCCAATTCTACCCAAGCGAGAAGAAGGTTTTGGAACTCACTAGGCTACTTCATGAGGAGCAGACTCTGAATGCCTACATTGCACCAAAGAGGATGCGCACTACATTTTTATCTTAGAGTTTCTTGTATTTGTTTTGACCAAGAAGGCATTATTGTACTCAAGCTTTAATCTATTAATATAACGTGTGTTTCCTTTTTGTCTAAAACGAATTTGAATCTTAAAATCCTTGAAATCATTGCATATGCATTTATCATTCATCATAACATAAGCAGGTTTCTTGCAACAAGTCTCCTCATCTCTCTATTGTTTATTTCAGTAAGATGGATCTCGAGCAAACAGTGAAGGACCTCCAAGCTCAGAATGCACAGTTTCAACAATTGTTCTTGACCCTAGTTAAAGGACAAGAAGAGTTGAAGACTTTGCTGGCTGAGGAAAAGAAAAAGAAGACAAAGAAGGTAACCGGAGTCCTAAACATGGGAAGAAGATTTCATGAGCAAACAAGGAGGACCCTAGACTTTGCAACAACATCCGGTGAGAGAGACAATCAAGATGGTAAAGGCAAAGAAACAGTTATCCAGTCAGAGTTAGAAGAGGTAGAGGAAGAAGAAGACTATTTTGAAGAACAATATCCTCCAGTCGATGACAAGTATAAGCATCTAGAAGAGCGGTTGAGCGCAATGGAAATCCAAAAAATGCCTGGCTTGGAATTTGAAGAATTGGGTTTAGTGTCGGGGATTGTCATTCCTCCCAAATTCAAAGCACCTGCGTTTGCCAAATATGACGGAGTTTCATGCCCTAAAATGCATCTCCGGTCCTATGTGAGGAAAATCCAGCCCCATACCGCTGACAAAGATTTATGGGTACACTTCTTCCAAGACAGTCTGTCTGAAACTCAACTTGATTGGTTTTATCAGTTAGAAAGAGTCGATGTTCATAACTGGGAAGACCTTGCTGCAGCCTTTTACAAACAATATCAATACAATGCTGATCTTGCACCTACCCGTACTCAACTCCAGAGTATGGCCATGGTTTCAATTGAAGGCTTCAAGGACTATGCGCAAAAATGGAGAGATTTGGCCGGAAGAGTTCAATCTCCTCTATTTGAAAGAGAATTAGTAGACATATTTTTGGGCACCTTGTCTGGTCCCTTCTTCAATCACCTAATTGGGAGTTCATCGGCAGGTTTTACTGAACTAATATTGATTGGAGAAAGGGTAGAAGCCGGGATAAAGAGTGGAAAGATTCAGAAAGATACATCCTCTGCTGCTATAAGAAAGCCATTTATCAGAAAGAAAGAAGTGGTTGTTGTTTATCCTCAGAGAAATCAAGATAGGGCCGAACGCCGTTCAATGGTGGGGGCTGTCATGATTCCTATAACCTGCACATGATCAGCAAAGAAACAACCAACCAAGGATGGAAAGGCCAGTCAGACAATTCACCAGAATTAACATGACCCTATCTCAAGTATTTCCACATCTGTTAAGATCCAACCTGGCAACTTTGAAAGAAGCTCCAAAGAATCCTAATACAACATCTCCTTACTATCATCCTAATGCCCGTTGTGCATATCACTCTGAGAGTCCCAGCCATGACACTAATAACTGTTGGGCTCTAAAGAACAAAATACAAGACCTCATTGAAGCAAAAGAGATTGAATTCGATGCGCCCGAAAAGCCAAACGCCATTTCTGCCCCTATGCCCAAACATGGCCATAATACCAATCCATTGAAGAAGAAATATTTGTTACTTCAGTTGATGAACTTATGACCCCATTCCTGACTATTAAAGTGAACTTGTTGAATTTCGGTGTGTTCCCGGGCTGTGATAAGGGTTATCATTTCTGTTTGTCCTCACTAACCAGCTGCCCTTTGTTGAAAGCAAGCGTTCAGTGCCTAATAGATAACAAAGAAATTTTGTTTGAAAAGACTTCTATTCCATCTGTTCCTTTTAAAGATGTTTCTATCATTACCATTTCCTCCAATTCTTCTAGGGTCTCCACCAAAAGACCCGTTAGAATTACATCAGTTCTGAAAGCAACTCCTTTGATGATTACAATGCCTGGACCAGTCCCGTATTTGTCAGACAAAACCATACCATGGAATTATGGAGGGGATGTCTACTACCACGGTATCAAGCAGGATTGGCCAGCCGCCGAAGATTCGAGTTCCGAGAAAGTCAACTCTGACATCAGTAATATTGCAGGAACTAGCAAGATTACCCGAAGCGGAAGGATATTCTCTCTAGAAATTGCTCCCCCAAAATATATTTCTGGACTCGTGATCATTCATGTTGTTGTTGCTCCCCCAAAGGCTATTCCCAATCCTACAATCAACTCCACTAATACTCCAACTAACAAATCTGTTACAATCCCTGTTATCATTCCTACTGACACTCCTGCTGCCGAGTTAACCGAGACTCGAGGAAAAGGTGTTCTAGTTGAGTCTATCAAGAAGAAGACACAATCATCGGCTATCCCTGAGACCTCCCGGAAAGAGATGGAGGAAATTCTAAAAATCATAAAAAGAAGTGACTACGATGTAGTTGAGCAACTGGGGCAAACTCCATCTAAAATTTACATGCTAGCTTTACTACTATGTTCCGAGGCGCATGCAAAATCCTTGGTAAAATTCCTGAAAACTGCCCATGTACCCCAAGAGACATCTACCGATCAGTTCCGAGACTGCGTAGCCAACTTAACTGCAGATAATGGTCTAGGTTTTTCAGATGCTGATTTAACGCCAAGGGGAAGGAAGCATAATGAGGCATTGCATGTCTCAGTTGAATGTAGGGGCACAACCTTGGATCATGTTTTGGTGGACACTGGCTCATCTCTGAATGTATTGCTTAAAAAAGCTCTTGGTATGCTTGACTGTGAGGGATTGACATTGAAGCCAAGCAACATAGTAGTAAGGGCTTTTGACAGCTCGAAAAGGATGGTGCATGGGGAAGTGGATATCCCCATAAAGGTTGGAACCCAAACATTTGATTCAACTTTTTAGGTAATGGATATCCATCCCTCATATTCCTACTTGCTAGGCTTACCATGGATTCACAATGCTGGCGATGTCACTTCTACGTTGCACCAAATGCTGAAATATCCGATTCAAGGGAAGATTATCATCGTTCATGGAGAAGAAGAGTATATGATCAACCATTTTAATTCCTTCAGATATATGGAATTAGATGGTGAATTTATTAAAACTCCATTCCAACACTTTAAAGAGGTTCCACTAAATGTGGCAGTAACCAAGGCTATTCCCAAGATCACAAGGCCTCCACTCAGGATATCATCTTTGAAGGATGCAAAGGCAGTAATAGAAGAAGCTGGGTGCACTATCTGGGGACAACTCCCTGATATCCCATACAAGTCAGATAAATTTGGCTTGGGTTTCACTTCAAATGCTCATAAGGTCGTACGCCGCGCTCATGCTGGAGGACCACCCCTGAATATAAGCAACTGTGAAGTCAACACGGTAGAGGATGATGAAGATGGTTGCAACCTGGAGGATTGGATCTTCCCAACTGTCAGTGGAGGGCTCCGCAATTGGGAGGCTAGAGATTTATTCCCGATCACTTTTATCCCACAGTAATTTGTCTTTACATTTTGTTGGATATGTAATATTAAAACAATTCAAACTCTTAAAACCTTGTGTCTTACCCGAGGCACAGTGGTCCATTTGTAAGGGTTATTATCTCATTTCCATATGACATCAATGAATCATGGACGTTTTGCATACAAAATGTGTGCTTATTGTTTTTGCCTTTTTACATTTTCATTTCTTTCAAAGATAGATATACCCTTACACACACTCACACTCACAATGAGGTCTACATCCATTAGGGATTCCATAGGTAACGGTTCCTCTATGGCTTTCTGTGGCTCTGAAAATCTAATCTAATCTACCAAGCCGAAGACGAAGGTGAGGAAGATTGTGAAGTACTAGGGGAACTTTCCAGATTACTACTGCAAGAAGAGAGAACCATTCAGCCTCACGAGGAACCCGTAGACACAATCAACCTGGGTACCGAAAAGACAAAAAATAAGTCAAGGTGGGTGCTAATCTAGAACCGAGTGTCAAGGAGCGTCTAATTTAGGTGCTACATGAGTATGTTGAGGTCTTTTCCTGGTCGTATGAGGACATGCCAGGACTTGATGCAAATATTGTGGTACATCGTCTACCTACAAAAGAGGATTGCCCACCAGTAAAACAAAAGGTTCGTCGAATGCGACCAGATATATCAGAGAAGATTAAAGCAGAAGTCATGAAACAATTTAACGTTGGATTCTTGGCCGTCACCTCCTATCCGCAATGGGTTGCCAATGTTGTTCCCGTGCCCAAGAAAGACGGCAAGGTATGAATGTGCATGGACTACAGATATTTGAATAGGGAAAGCCCTAAGGATGATTCTCCACTCCCCCACATTGATATTCTAGTTGAAAATAAGGTACAACACAAAGTGTTTTCCTTCATGGATGGATTCTCAAGTTACAACCAAATCAAAATGGCGCCTGAGGACATGGAGAAAACAACATTTGTCGCGCAGTGGGGAACTTTCTGCTATAAGGTGATTCCATTCGGACAAAAGAATGTTGGGGCAACCTATCAGTGTGCCATGGTAGCTTTATTTCATGACATGATACATCATTAAATAGAGGTCTACGTGAACGATATGATAGCCAGATCTCAAACAGAAGAAGATCATCTTGATCACTTACAAAAACTGTTTGAGAGACTGAATAAGTACAAATTTAGGTTGGATCCAAACAAATGCACATTTGGGGTACGGTCTGGTAAACTCCTAGGCTTTGTCGTCAGCAACAAAGGTATCGAGGTCGATCCTGCCAAAGTTAAAGCGATACAAGAGATGCCTGCTCCTCGTACTGAGAAGGAAGTCAGAGGATTCTTGGGGCATTTGAACTACATTGCCAGATTCATCTCTCACCTGACAGCTACTTGTGAACCAATCTTCAAATTGTTGAAGAAAGATCAAGTAGTCAAATGGAATGACGAGTGCCAAGTTGCTTTTGACAAAATCAAAGAATACTTACAAGAGCCTCTTGTGTTGATGCCACCAGTCGAGGAAAGACCATTGATCATGTATCTGATTGTTTTAGAAAACTCAATGGGGTGTGTATTGGGGCAGCATGACGAGTCTGGCGGAAAAGAGCATGCTATTTACTACCTGAGTAAAAAGTTTACCGACTATGAAACCAGGTATTCATTGCTTGAGAAAACTTGCTGGGCTCTGGCATGGTCTGCTCACCGGATAAGATAGTATATGCTGACCCATACTACCTTGTTGATATCTAAAATGGATCTGATAAAATACATCTTCGAGAAGTCGGCTCTTTCTGGGAGAATAGCGAGATGGAAGATGATCCTGATAGAATATGACATACAGTATACCACCCAGAAAGCTATAAAGGGAAGTGTATTATCTGATCACCTTGCTCACCAAGTCGTAGAAGACTACCAATCCATGAAGTTCGAATTTCCAGATGAAGACATCATGACGTTAGACAACTGTAAAGAATTCAGGCCATATGACGGACCTGAACAAGGATCCCAATGGACCCTGTTCTTTGATGGGGCATCCAACGCACTTGGAAATGGTATCAGTGCTGTAATTATATCTCCGGAAGGGTGTCATACTCCCTTTACTTCCAGACTCTGTTTCAATTGTACAAACAACATGGCGGAATATGAAGCGTGCATCTTTGGTCTCAGAGCTGCCATAGACCTAGGGATCAGATTTTTGAGTGTGTTCAGAGATTTGACTTTGGTCATCGGTCAGATCAAAGGGGAATTGGACACCAAACACCCTAACCTTATCCCTTACAAAGAACATGTTTTGACGTTGCTACCACATTTTGAGGAGATTACCTTCGAGCATTTCCCGCGAGAAGAAAATCAGCTAGCAGGTGCACTAGCCACAATGTCATCCATGTTTAAACTTAAATGGGATAACGAGGCTCCCCAAATCACCATTGAGCGAATGGATGAACCAGCATACTGTCATGAGATTAATACTGAAGAAGTAGTGGACCAGCCCTGGTTTCACGAAGTCAAGAGGTATCTCGAGGCTTAAGAATATCCGAAAGGAGATTCAATTAATGACAAGAAGTTCTTAAGGAGATTCTCCGCTAAGTTCTTCCTTAGTAACGACATCCTGTACAAACGCAATCATGACTCTGTGTTACTTCGGTGTGTAGATAAGGTTGAAGCTGAAATGATCATGGCTAAATTGCATGAAGGCACTTTTGGCACCCATTCCAATGGGCATACGATGGCAAAGAAAATTCTACGGGCAGGCTATTACTGGTCTACCATGGAAGCAGATTGTTATCAACACTCTCGAACCTGCCATAAGTGTCAGATTTATACTGATAAGGTGCGCGTACCTTCGGTTTCTCTGAATGTCTTAACATCTCCTTAGCCCTTTGCTATGTGGGGAATTGATATGATTGGGGAAATCAATCCATCATCCTCCAATAGACCCCGCTTCATCCTAGTGGCCATTGACTATTTTACAAAGTGGGTTGAAGCAGCCCCCTTCGCCTCCGTTACCAAGAATGTTGTTTCCTGTTTCATCAAGCAAAATCTCATTTGTCGGTACAGTATCCCGGAAAGGATCATCACTGACAATGGTACAAATCTCAAAAACACTATGATCACCGCCTTGTGCGAGCAATTCAAGATTTAACATCATAATTCTTCTCCTTACCGGCCGAAGATGAATGGTGTTGTCGAAGCTACAAATAAGTACATTAAAAAGATCATACAGAAAATGACAGTCACATACAAAGACTGGCATGAGATGCTACTATTGGCTCTCCACGAGTATCGTACCCAGCTCGCACATCAACGGGGAAACACCCTATTATCTGGTTTACGACATGGAGGTTGTCTTGCCTATCGAGGTCCAGATCTCTTCTCTGAGGATTATGAAGGATGCAGGGCTGAAAAAAGACGATTGGATCCAGACCCGACTTGATCAACTAAACTTGATTGATGAGAAAAGACTTACTGTTGTTTGCCATGGTCAAATGTATCAAAAACGGATGATCAAGGCTTTAAACAAGAAATTCAGACGCCAAGTGTATCAAGTTGGGGATCTAGTGATCAAACGCATCATACTGCCACAAGGTGATCCCAGGGGCAAATGGAATCCTACCTATGAAGGACCATTTGTAATCAAAAACATATTCTCTGGTGGGGAAATGATCTTGACCACTGTAGCAGTAGAAATGTTCTAGACTAAGCCATTATATTGACTAGACTTTATACAAATTAAAATAAAAATCGCCACCGTGCTTTATTGTTTCCAAAGGAATGGGAAAAGAGAGAATAATCCAAAAGAGGGGGAAAGATTCAAGGTAAGGGGGTTGGTTATGCAAAGGGAAGGTATTAGCACCCTAAACATCTATGGTACTCCGCAGGAACCTCTTTGTAAAATGTGTATATTTTGGCTATATAAAAAATGTGTTATATATAAAAAAATGGATGGTGGAGGTGAGAAAAGAAATATATTTTTTATGATTTTTGCACCCGCCGTGGTTGCGAACCTTTAGTGCCTACGTACCACCTTTCGTGTAATAGGGGATCAGGGTACACGTAGTTCCTCTTTTAAAAATTTGAAATACAAGTGTGTTGGTTAATTTTATGAGATAAGATATCATCACCATTGTCCGTGTGGAAAACATACTTACTACCCACAATCATGAGAAAGGAGAATTTGCATCATCTAAAAGTGGAGGATATGGCTTGGATTTTAAAATCAAAAATGCCTCACTCAACACCCAAGTGGAAAATATCTCACTTCACTACATATTATAGAAATATAGTTGTTTGCATCACTACAAGGATTAACAAGAATCTAACCTTTTATGAAAAGTTTAAAGATAAAAACCAAAGTGGAAAAATAGTTTGAAATGAGATTATTTAACTTTTAGTCTTCTCACAAAAATTTCAAGGTATTATTAAATTGATTGGAGTTTATTTATGAAAATATTTTGAAAATGCATGGACCTAAGTCCAAGTTTATTATGAAAGTGATTTAAGTTTCAAAACAAGAAGAGTTTTCAAAAAGAGGGAGAAGATTTTTGAAATTAAAGAATATGGGAGGAGAAGAAGAGACTATCCTAAAGCATAAGATAAAAGCTAAGGATAAGAACCATCTAACGAACAAGAATCCAAAGCTTGGCACTATGAGCCAAGATAGAATTCCCATTCTTTGGATTGAAACCAAGCAAGCAAAGATACTAGACCTCTTCAAATGTATTAAGTCTTCACAAAACTTGGGCAGAGTAACGGTTGTATACGGGTGAATTCCAGATTACAAACAAAGGACGTAATCACATAAACCTGCACACAAAACAAACAAACAACCCAATGTCTTGAGGTAAACCTCAAGAACTCCAGACAAAATAATCAGATAAAGTCACAAAGTCTCCAAGATAGGCCAAGGTCTCTAATCCTAAGTCCAAGAAAAAGTCCCATGCTCCATAATGCCAAGGATAGTAACCAAATAGTCCAAATACCATTAAGAGTTTTTTAGGGTTTATGTTGATTATTAAGTATCTTAAGAAAAGAAAAGAAAAGCTCAAGTGAGCAAAGTAAAAATGGCAAGAAAATAAATGCTCAAATGAACAAAGATGGAAATGGCATGAAATATAAATGCTAAAAATAAATAGTACATAAAGCATAAAAAAGAATAAAAGCATAAGATAAAACAAGTCAATAATTAGTGGTTAGTTGGATGACCATCTTGAAACTTACATTTGGAACTCATTAGAGTATTGGTAGAACTAAAGCCTCCACACAACAAGTTGCATTTGCTTTTTGTCAAGTATATAATCCATTTGGAATTCTCATAAGTACCATTTAATGATCAATGATGTTTAAGTGATTGGTAGAACCAAAGCCTCCACACAATGAATCTCAAGGTTATTGGATCAAAGAGATCAAATTAACATACTTGGGCTTGCAATCATAAGTTTGGGCCACGAATGATCATTTATTCAAATCGAGACAAAATTTAGCGCTATGTTAAGCAATCGTAAGTTGACTTATATAGAAGTCGCACCTATTTAGAGGTCGGTCAATAGCAATCTATGCACCATTTGTTTTGAGACATGATATAGAGATCATGCTCCAACAACATTTAGTGCAATGAGAAGGGGATGAGATGAAGAGGAATTAGGATAAAAGAGAAACCACATTTGAATTAATATTTAATCAAACTATTATTAAAACCATTCATCCATTTTTTGTGGAGTTAAACTCAACACCATAGATCCAATGATGTTAATAAAGCCATGATAAAAAAAATTAACCCAATACAGCCAGAAAATAATCACAAAATAATAACAAAATTAATATATACATTAAAAGGTTTAAAAACGTTTAAAAAATGGAAAATAATGAGGAAAATATCAATTATGTTCAAATTAATCAAGAAATGAAAAATAAGACCATAGAAAAATCTGAAAAGAGGCCAAGTAATTTTATAAATTTTTTGGTAATTTTTAAAAGTCAGAAACTATTTTTAAAAATTAAAATAAATAGGTGAAATAAAAAAATAGTAAAAAATAGTAAAGTCATAAACAAAAATAAAATAAGGTCACCAATATTTGTCACAATATCATTGAATCATTCCATAATTTTTTCAGAATTTAAAAATGTATAAAAGTATTTTTAAACATTTTAAACAAATCAAGTAAGTGTAAAATTTATAAAAAATACCAAAACACAAAATTAAATTGTGAAAAAAAATCAGAAAGAGAATAATCAAAAATATTTTTCATAATTTTTTCAGATTTTTTAGACTAAAAATAAATTTTCTATGATTTTTTTAAACTTAAAACAATTAAAATATAAAAATAAGAAAAAGAAAATAAAAGTAAAAGATGTGGACCTTTGGATGAGAGTCAAAACGCGTTAGTAATCAAATCGAAGGGATCTGGCGCGCTGTGCATATCACAGTCATTAATAAATAATGTACAGAATCAATAATAAATCAGATTTTTGAAAAACACAAATGGCACGCCATCATTGGTTGGAAGATGACACGTAGGTCATCTTCAACCTCCAGCCAATGTGATTTGCAGGTCTCTCAAACTGTAAAATCAGAAGCTCAGACCTATGCTAATCGCTTCGTCTCTTCAAGACGAAAACAACCACACCCTCGCGCCAAATTTATATAAACTGTAGCTAATGCAATTTAGAAAGAAAGTTTTGAAAAGGGATTTGAAAATTCATGGTCAAAACGTGTTTCCAGTGAACTGGTAGTGTTGCAACTAGAACCAGGGCAATGAGAGCAACGCAATGATATCAGAGTTTTGAAGAATTGATGGAGGAATCTACCTATTGAAGTTGAGTTATAGAGCTCTGAAACTGGACTTCTATGGAGCAGTATAGGGCACGATTCTTGAATGTAATTATATGGTTAGCTTCAAGGAAGATCAAGGAAGGGGAATTGAGGGGAAAAATGGATTGAAAAAGGCTTGAGAATAGATTTTGAAGTTGCTGAATTATGGGTTGTGAAGCAAGTTTGGCAGGGTGATTCTGGCTATCTAAGCTTGGAAAAATTGAATGGGGGATGACCCTCTATTTATAGGGAAGCAAATGGGATAAAAAGGAATAGCAAATGATGCATTTTGGAGGGAATTCGTGTGGGTTTGCATCATGAAGAAAGTGTGACTCAAACTTAATCAAAACTCAGCCAAATCGTGCGTTTCATGATGCTAATTACTTCTGGCAAGTTGCTAAACATGATTAGAACTAAAAACGCGTGGAAATATTTTGATTAGAAGCCAAAACAAAGATTTCAAAATCCTGACTTTGTGAAAAATTCAATTTCAAACTACCCAATTCAAATCCATGGCATTTCCATCTCAAGGGGTCTTAGGGCATAATTCTTGATGCTTTGGAAAGATGAGGTTACAAGCTTTGCAATGGAAAAAGAATATAATCAAATGGATGCTTGAGCTGAAAGTTACATGGAGTCAAAGTTGAAGAAAAAGAGTTGACTTTCCATACTTAGAAATATTTCAAATTCTTCTTCAAAAATGACCTATAATCTTTTGCATCCAAACATAGCCTTCCACTTAGAATTTGCTCTTGACCCAAAAAGATGGAATGAAGTAGATATCTTGAATGACATTTTGAAATTTGAACCACTCAAAATCTCCAAAAATTGAGCAAGTTATGGCTTGTTGAAGTTGGCCAAAAATCATGAAATGACCTATAATCTTTTGCATTCTTAAGGCAACTTCCATCCATTTTCTCACTTTGCACATAAAAGAAGGCATGAAGTACAAATCTTTAAGATCATCTGAAAAATGAATGGGTTCAAAGTGATAAAAATTGACCAAGTTATGACCATTTGAAGTCACATATGGAATTTGGGGATTCATCTGGGTGACTTGTAATCTTTCTTCTTCACCAAGTTCCTTCCACATGAAAACTCCTTGGAACTCTTGAAGTGATTTGTTGATAACTCTTTAAAGAGAAGGATGTTTTTGGAATCACTCAAAAATACCAAAAGATGAGCAAGATATGCTCCTTTGAAGTCCAAAACCCTAGCCTCTAGATCAAGAGAATGCTTTGAGGAACTTTGCCAAGTTTGAACAAACGTTTTGTGCTAATATTCTCCCTTTGTGAATAGAAGTTGTTGAGGATGATGATGAGGACTCATAGCCACCAAAACCACTTCCATATCTTGAAATTAGAAAGAAATATGCCCTTGTGACCAATAGGAACAAGACCTTGTTCAATCATGACAACTTCTTCCCTTAACCCTTTGTATTTTTGAATCAATTTTGATAACTTTGAAATAGGTTGAACCAAAATGAGCCTTGTCATGCCATTTCTTCCAAAATCACTCCAATAGTGAGGTTTTGAATTTCTCAAGCTATTGATTAGGGCATAGAAATAAACTCATGAACCCATGAAGAACTTGCTAAACCTAATTGCTTTTACCTACATTATTAACAAGTAAGACAAACCAATATTGCATTTTATTAATTAGAGAGACAATCAAAGCACAATATCCATGATCACAAAAGAAAACAAGTCAAGGTGCTTGGTAACTCCTCAAAAGAGCAAAGCTAAAGATAGGGAGAAAAACCAAAAACCCTAATGTGATCTTGTTGTGATTGAAACAATATGGTATGATGAAGGGATCTTAGGGGGAAAATTGGGGTACAACAGCTGCCCTTATTTAAGTTTCTTCTATCCGAAGATACGAAGGTTAAAAATCTTCGTGTCGACATGATCGAAGATACTTAAATATAAAACAAACCATATTTTTGGCCCTAAGATGCCATGCAAATGCTTATGTATATGAATGCATATGAACAGTACCAAAGAAACGCAAAGTAACATTGGGGATGCAACAAAAATGAAGAAACAAAAGAGCAACCCCACCAGGAAAATAAATCACTGGTGAACCAAAAGAACTGAATCAGAGAGGAAGATAACAATCATCAACGTTCACTGCCGGTGTCCTACCAACGTTTACTGAAGATAGCAAAAAGATAACAAACACCGACGTTCACTGCCGATGTACTACCAACGTTCACTGAAGGTAGAGAAAGAAAATATATCATATCACCGCCGTTCACTGACGATGAACTATCAACATTCATTGAAGATAGCAAAAAGATAACAAACACTGACGCTCACTTCCGATGTACTACCAACGTTCACTGAAGGTAGAGAGAGAAAATATATTATATCACCGCTGTTCACTGATGATGAACTATCAACATTCACTGAAGATAGAAAAAAGATAACAAACACCAATGTCCACTGCCGATGGTCTACCAACTTTCACTGAAGGTAGAGAGAGAAAATATATCATATCACCGCCGTTCACTGATGATGAACTATCAACATTCACTGAAGATAGCAAAAAGATAACAATCACCGAGTTCACTGCCGATGTCCTACCAATGTCCACTGAAGGTAGAAAGAGAAAATATATCATATCACCGCCGTTCAGTGATGATGAACTATCAACGTTCACTGAGGATAGCAAAAAGATAACAAACACCAACGTTCACTGCCGATGGTCTACCAACGTTCACTGAAGGTAGAAAGAGAAAATATATCATATCACCGCCGTTCATTGACGATGAACTATCAACGTTCACTGAAGATAGCAAAAAGATAACAAACACCGACGTTCACTGCTGATGTACTACCAATGTTCACTGGAGGTAGAAAGAGAAAATATATCATATCACCGCCGTTCACTGACAATGAACTGTCAATGTTCACTGAAGATAGACAAAAGATAACAAACACCGATGTTCACTGCCGATGGTCTACCAACTTTCACTGAAGGTAGAAAGAGAAAATATATCATATCACCGCCGTTCACTGACGATGAACTATCAATGTTCACTGAAGATGGCAAAAAGATAACAAACACCGACGTTCACTGCCGATGGTCTACCAACTTTCACTGAAGGTAGAAAGAGAAAATCTCGAGTTATCCCAAAATTATGGTGTTTTACCTAGAACGGGTCTCAACTTCTTCTTTAACCAAGGAAATCTGCCTGGAAAAGATCAAACATAAGTTGTCTCAAATAACGAGTCCTGTTACTCATTGTCATGGGGAATTTCAAATAGAAATGACTTTCTAGGGATAGAAATATGACTTCCCGGGGAAATGCCACGGTGTTCCGGCTGAGGAGATAAAGTCTTCCCGTGCAAAATAAATGCACAAACCAAAACTCGAAGTTCTCAGAAATCCAAGTAAATAATATTGTCATGCAACCACAAATCCAATTTAGAAATAAACTAGAGAAAGATGACTAATGAAGATACATCCTTTGAGAAATAAACTCAAGAGGGAAGACCAAATTCAACTAAGCAAAGAGCGCTGCAGGAAGGTCAGAACACAATGTCAATGAACGATGGTTTTTAGCCATGCATGATGTATGTAAGGATGTATGAGTGATATCGTGCATATGCTGGTAAAAGGATACATAATCAGTACAAACAAAAATGCCTCAAGTACTAACAATATTGGGCTAAACTTCAACCAGAAAGATCAATCCAAGAAAGGTAAAATCAACTGCAGAAACCAAACCTATTGCCTGCCTTAAAATCACTGAGGAGGAACATAATCCGGATGTAGCCAAATCAAACAGATATCGGGATAGAACATCCTTCTTTCGGTTTCATTGGAGAAGCAGTTTTCCAAAAGCAACATGCCTACTGGAGATTGCAAGACCAGCCTCAAATAAAGCAGACTGACGCCGACACAACCAAACATCACTGGGGGATTCAAGCCTATCTCCCTGGAGAAAAAACTGCAGATTGAAAATTTTCATCACGAATACTCATTCCAACAAGAGATACCCTGGGATAACCTTCCTGGGAAATCAAGAAGTCAACACTAGTTCCAATACTGCAAAAAGAGCAACATCCCAGCACACCAAGGGAATAAAACCTTTCATCATATGAGGGAAGACTTCGCTGGGGAATCTGGGACAGAGGCTTCCGACCATGCAAACCCAAAATCAAAAGCGAACCAAGACTTGACTTGGGATAATGGGACCACAAACCCAATACTGTACCTTGCACCCACTAGTATCGTCTTTAACTATCTGAGAAACACACAAAGATGCACACATACCAACAAAATGACCTGAGAAAACCTTCATGAAGAAAGTAAATCTTCTTAAAACAACCGGAGTTCGTTCATTCATGGGATCACCATTTTTGTTGTCATTGTTTCATCACAAATCCCAAAGTAAATTAAATTGTAAAGATCTCTTCTTTTTTTTGAAAAGTCAATTTTGCTTTTTTAATCTTTTTGCTTTAACGGTTATTATATGTAATAAATGAAGTCTTTGCAAGCTAAATAAAAATAAGAACACAAAGAATTGGGCAAAAGCTTGAATTTCATTAATAGAATGGTAGTCTGCAAATGGCGAGACTCCACGAATGATTACAAAGTTTGGGAAATGGTAATACATAATGGAAAAGATACATTGAGATACAATGACCACTATTCCCCCTAACAACTTTTGAAATCCTGAGCAGCAGCTTTTGTTGAAGTATGGTGAGGATCCGAGAAGATTGTTGCTTCAACGATCAAGTCTAATCCGACGTAGTTACTAGCCAAGAAAAATCCCTAACTTTTGCCTAAGCTGCCCTTGCGGGTTTTCAACTTAGCGGGAGATTTATTCTGTTTATGTCTCTAATTTTTGCCAAGACCGCCCTTTCGGGTTTTCAACTTAGCGAGCCGTTCTTTTATTTCTTTAGGAGAAGTATTTCTTGACTGCGTCAGCATTCATGGGACGTGGGAACTCCTCGCCATCCATAGTTTCAATAATTAATGCACCACTAGAGAAGGCTTTCTTGACAAAATACAGTCCTTTGAAATTAGGAGTCTACTTGCCCCTAGAATCAGTGTTGAAAGACATGATCTTCCTGAGCACGACGTCGCCTTCTCTGAATTCACGAGGTTTGACCTTTTTATCAAATGCTTTCTTCATTCTTTTCTGATATAACTGCCCATGACATAAAGTTGTCATCCTCTTCTCTTCAATCAAATTCAATTGGTCAAACCTGTTCTGGACCCATTCAGCCTCTGTCAACTTGGCTTCCATTATCACACGCAACGAGGGGATCTCTACCTCGACAGGGAGTACAACTTCCATTCCATACACTAAGGAGAACGGGGTTGCTCCTGTTGAAGTGCGAACAGATGTTCGATATCCATGCAGAGCAAAAGGGAGCATTTCATGCCAATCCTTATAAGTGACAACCATTTTCTGGATAATTCTCTTGATATTCTTATTAGCAGCTTCAACAGCCCCATTCATCTTTGGCATGTATAGAGATGAATTCTGATGGAAAATCTTGAATTCTTTGCACAGTTCTGTCATCATCTTGTTGTTCATATTCGAGCCATTGTTAGTGATGATTCTGCTCGGCACACCATACCGGCATATAAGATTATTTTTGATGGAACGTACAACCACCTGTTTGGTAACATTGGCATATGAAGCAGCCTCTACCCATTTGGTAAAGTAGTCAATTGCTACCAAGATGAAACGGTGTCCATTCAAAGCTTTGGGTTTTATCATCCCGACCATGTCAATACCCCACATAGAGAAAGGCCATGGGGAGGAAATCACATTGAGAAGTGTCGGAGGCACATGGATCTTATCTGCATAAATATGGAATTTATGGCACTTCTTTGCAAATTTGTAACAGTCAGACTCCATTGCCAACCAATAATAACCTGCCCTTAGCATCTTTTTAGCCATCGAATGTCCATTAGCATGAGTGCCAAATGAACCTTCATGAATCTCATGCATCAACATGTCTGCTTCGTGTCTATCCACGCATCTGAGCAAGACCATGTCATAATTTCTCTTGTATAACACATTCTCACTGAGGAAGAAACTGCCTACCAATCTTCTCAGTGTCTTTCTATCTTTCCTCGATGCACCAATCGAATATTCCTGAGTCTGAAGAAAATGCTTGATATCATAATACCAAGGTTTTTCATCTGCTACCTCATCTGTCATAAACACATGAACGGGCTTATCCAGTCGTTGAACTGTAATTCGGGGTATATCATTCCAAGTATTCACTTGATACATGGAAGCCAGAGTTGCTAGAGCATCCTCCATTTGATTTTCATCTCTAGGAATGTGATGGAATTCAACTTTATTGAAGAAGGGTAATAATCTTCTAGCATAATCTTTGTAAGGGATCAAGCCAGGGTAATGAGTATCCCATTCTCCTTTAATCTGATTTATTACCAAAGCTGAATCACCATACACATCCAGAATCTTGATTCTGAGATTAATAGCTTACTCAAGACCCATGATGCAAGCCTCATACTCTGCCATATTATTAGTGCAATCAAACGTTAACCTTACAGTAAAAGGAATATGTGATCCATGAGGAGTGACAATCACAACACCAATTCCTTTACCATAAGCATTCACCGCTTCATCAAATACCATAATCCAACGAGATTCAGGGTCAGGGCCCTCCTCAGGCAATGGTTCATCACAATCTTTCACTTTCAGGAACATCACATCCTCATCAGAGAATTCATATTCTGCAGACTGATGATCTTCCACCGGCTGGTGAGCAAGGTAATCTGCCAACACACTACTTTTAATAGCCTTCTGAGTGCGGTACTCGATATCATATTCAGATAACAACATCTGCCAGTGGGCAATTCTCCCAGTAAGAGCAGGCTTTTCAAAAATATACTTGATTGGATCCATTTTGGAGATCAACCAAGTGGTATGATTCAACATATACTGCCGGAAACGCTTTGCCGCCCAGGCCAAAGCACAACATGTCTTTTCTAGCGTGGAATACCGCGACTCATAATCAGTGAACTTTTTGCTGAGATAATAAATGGCAAACTCTTTCTTTCCTGTTTCATCCTGTTGTCCCATAATACAACTCATGGACTTATCTAACACTGTTAGATACATAATCAACGGTCTTCCTTCTACTGGAGGGAGCGAGATAGGAGGTTCAAGCGGATACTCTTTAATACTCTCAAATGCACTTTGGCAGTCATCCGTCCATACACAACCTTGATCTTTCTTTAATAACTTAAAGATCGATTCACACGTTGCAGTCATGTGGGAAATAAATCTGGAGATATAATTCAAACGCCCGAGGAAACCCCTGACTTGCTTTTCAGTTCTTGGTGCT
Source organism: Vicia faba (assembly GCA_948472305.1). NCBI lineage: Eukaryota > Viridiplantae > Streptophyta > Magnoliopsida > Fabales > Fabaceae > Vicia > Vicia faba. Next base: position 1,173,370,050 of record OX451741.1, read on the forward strand.
GGAATTTCTTGAATTTCTTTGACTTTATCAGGTCCAACTTCAATCCCTTTTTGGCTAACAATAAAACCCTACAATTTCCCCGATCTAACTCCGAAGGTGAATTTATTTGGATTCAAGCGGAGACGATACTTCCTCAAACGCTGAAACAACTTCAACAAATCTTCTATATGCCCTTCTTTAGTTTGGGATTTGGAAATCATATCATCAACATATACTTCAATTTCTTTGTGAATCAGATCATCGAATAGTGTTGTCATAGCCCTCTGGTACGTTGCACCAGCGTTCTTCAACCCGAAGGGCATCACTCTGTAACAGAATGTTCCCCAGGGTGTGATAAACGTTGTTTTTTCCATGTCCCATAGAGCCATTCTTATTTGATTATACCCGGAAAATCCGTCCATGAATGAGAATACTTTGAATTTTGTTGTGCTGTCCACTAACATGTCAATGTGAGGCAATTGAAAATCATCTTTTGGACTAGCTTTATTTAGATCTCTGTAATCTACGCACATGCGGACTTTTCCGTCTTTTTTCGGTACTGGGGCAATATTGGCAATCCATTGAGGATACACTGACGTCACAAGAAAACCAACATTAATCTGCTTTAGGACCTCCTCTTTGTTCTTTACTACCATGTCCGGGTGGGTTCTTCTCAACTTTTATTTAACTGGCGGACACTCTGGCTTCAACGGCAAATGATGCTTGATAATGTTTGTATCCAGACCAGGCATATCTTGATAAGACCAAGAAAAAATATCCACATACTCTTCAAAAACTCAATCAACCCGCTCTTTACATAAGGATGCAACGATGCTCCAATCTTAACTTCCTTCAGATCTTCTTCTGAACCCAAATTAATCACTTCCAAAGGCTCCTTATATGGCCGAATGGTACTTTCCTCGTGCTCAAGCAACCGTGAGACCTCTTCTGGAATCTCATCATAATCTTCTTCTTCAGCCCCAAACACAGGACAATCAAAGTTGGGAGAGGGTGCAGGGCCATTGTATTCAACGGGTTTTTCAATTAATCTGCACATATGATTTATGATTGCTTTTAGAAACTGACACATATAACAAGTGATCATGCATATTAATTTTCAGTTATTATTTTTTTTTTGAAAGTTTTTTTTATTACCATTTCCCAAGAAAAAAAGCAGAAAATAAAAGACATAATTTTGAAAGCAAAGACAACTTTTATTAATGATCTTAAAAGTTATAACAAACAGATAAGCTCTACAACATTAATACTTCCACCTTGGGCAGAGTGAAATCTTTTCAAAAGAAAGAAACAGATTAACAAAACAAATTACTTTGAAACATGTATGCAAGAAGGAACACCAATGGTGACCCGGTTCTGAACTCGGACTCCATGCGTCACATAATTCGGTACTTCCTGCTCTGCTTCATTCTCTTCAACAACATTAATACCAGAACCAATTGGATGGAGGTAGCCTCCGCTGCGGAAAACATCATGATAACTGTTCACAGAAGACTTTGACTTCAAATTTTCACCTTTGCCATTCCTCGAAGAGAAACCCAAACCAGCTCTGTCTTTGTTCACGGGTGGATCCACAAGCCGTCCTAAAACTGCATTATGACCATTACGCACAACCTGTTGCGCGTCCATCAGGGAAACCACATAATTCTCATTCCTCCTTATGTTGTTAATGGATATGGCTTGGAACTGGGTTTCAACAGCAGCCTCATCCGCTTCTACAATACTAAAAGAGGATAGATGGGATATCAACAACGCCTGCTCCCCATTTATGATCACTACCTTCCCTTCACGCACAAATTTTAGCTTCTGATGCAGAGTTGAAGTGACAGCCCCTACTTCGTGAATCCATGGTCGTCCTAGCAAACAACTATATGCGGGAATAATGTCCATAACCTGGAAGGTTATCAAAAACAAATGTGGTTCTATATGGATGGGCAAGTCCACTTCACCGATGACATATTTTCTCGACCCATCGAAAGCCTTCACAATGATGCCACTCGGGCGCATAGGTGTTCCCTGATACTTTAACTTCATGAGGGTACTCCTCGGTATGACATTCAACGCAGATCCGTTATCAATTAGCACATTGGATAGCGAGTCATTCTTGCAGTTCATAGATATGTGGAGGGTCAGGTTGTGATTCCTCCCTTCATATGGTAACTCATCATCGCAGAAACTCAAGTTGTTACATGACGTAATGTTTCCAATTACGCTGCTGAATTGATCTAACGGCATGTCATTCTCCACAAAAGCTTGGTCTAGTACTCTCATCAGTGATTCTCTATGAGCGTAGGAATTCATCAATAAAGCTAGGATGGATATCTTTGAAGAAGTCTGCAATAGATGATCTACAATTTTGTAGTCGCTCATTTTAATTATCTTCAAGATATCATCCACTTCTTTCTCTAATGTGGCTCTGCTAGTGTCTCATGCAGCCTTCTTAGGCTCATCGTTCTCAGCAATTTTCTTTCCAGCAACAACATCTCTTCGTACAACCGGCGCAAACACACGACCACTACGGGTCACCCTGCTATTATCAACTATATTTCCAACATCTGGCATTGGCTGGATGGGAACTTCCACCCCATCTTCTAAGATTGTAGCATTGTATTTGTAAGGCACAGTCTTATCTGATTTATAGGGAACAGGACCTGGCAGACTAATTACCAATAGGGTAACAGCTGGTTTTCTATGGTACTCCACCTCAAGATGAGCGGGTGCACCAAAACAAGGTACAATGACATTTACCCCTTCCTCAACACAATCAGCCATTAAAAGGTCATTTCTGGCAAACAAATCTTCGTCTGAAGAGATATACTCATTCGCAGAGGCATACTCTTCCTCTGACTCTTCTTCCATCAAACAAATTTCAACCATATCAATCTCGTGATAATCATATCTCTGACCAGTGATCTTGATAGTTCCATTGTCTAACAACAATTGAACACCCTCTCTCACAATAGAACATCCTCAGGGGTCTTGACAGCAAACTATGCAAGATCCATATTGGTGTTCCACCTGACCAGCAGTATGGCAGAAGATAGCATGCAACTGCACGAGATCCTCATTCAAATGCTCCACATCAACAATTCTGAATTCACCCAGACATCCAGAAACCATATTCACTTCCTCTTCATATTTTTCCCTAGGCCTGATTATATGGATTAAACCTTCATCCATCATCTCCTGTAAATCAACCTTTATCTTCTCGCAACCTTGTATGTCTGTACTGCAAACAGCACAACCGGCATGGTCATGCGTATAATAACTGAATTCACAGAGGTCTGCGTGCATCTTCACCAAATCTCCTCTAACCAAATTAATGTCAAAAATCCGAAAGTCACCTGGACAACTGGCCACCATATTCACAACATTCACCCCTCCATTCTTGGGTAGAGGATTGTCTTTCACATTAGGTCCCATGTCTTTGAAAGATAGAATTCCAGACTTCACCAACCTTTGCACTTCAGTCCTCAAAGGATAACAATTTTCAACACTATGCCCTGGTGCTCCCTGATGAAAGGCACACGTCTGGTCTGCTTTGTAATACCAAGGCAATGGTGATGGTACGGCGGGAGGTGGTCGTGTCTGGACCAACTTCTTCTGAATCAATGCTGGTAGTAGCTCTGCATAGCTCATGGGAATAGGGTCATAGTTCTCCCTTCTCTGATTATTCCCCTGGTTCCCCTGTTGGGGCTGTCTTTGATAAGCAACGGTAGTCGGAGCGAAATTCATAACAGGAGTAACTGAGGCAACTTGCTGGTGACGCTGATAATTCCTTCTAGGAGCGTTCACTCTCCTCTCTTGTATGACATCATTTGTATCCCCCCTTTCTTCTTTGTAAACCCATAAGCTGGATTTTTCAAACCTCCGGATCCTTCACCCTTTGTCAAACGACCTTCTCTTACTGCCTCTTCTAGGCGGACACCCATTCCTACCATCTCTATAAAATCACTTGGGGCGCTTGCTACCATTCTTTCGTAGTAGAAAGCGCCTAGCGTCTTCATAAAAATTTTAGTCATTTCCTTCTCTTCCATGGGAGGAATCACTTGTGCAGCCACTTTGCGCCATCTCTGTGCATACTCCTTGAATGATTCTCTGTCTTTCTGAAACATGGCCCTAAGCTAGTCACGGTCGGGCGCCATGTCCACATTGTATTTGTATTGTTTAATGAATGCTTCTCCCAAATCATTAAAAGTATGGATGTTGGCGCTGTCTAAACTCATGTACCACTTCAATGATGTGCCATTCAAACTATCCTGGAAAAAGTGAATCAGCAGACGTTGATCATCGGTGTGGGTAGACATTCTCCTTACATACATCACCAAGTGAGCACGAGGGCAAGTGTTTCCCTTGTACTTCTCAAACTCCGGGACCTTGAACTTAGCAGGCACTTTAACATTCGGGACCAAACACATCTCATTCACATTCTGCCCAAATAGCTATTTTCCCCTAAGAGCCTTCATCTCTCTTTGTATTCTATCAAACTGCTCTTGGAAATCATCCATTCTGTCATAAAGACCCAAGTCTTCACTCAACGGAGGGAAAGGACGACACACATCTTCATTAACAAACGGAACCAAATTCACCGAAGGAGGTGCAGCAGGAATAGTATGCACCACAGGAGGTGCTGGAGTAACAACAATTTGAACCACTGGAGCATCTTGGGGGCCCAAATTGAAACCTTCAGGTGCAAAATTCTCTGGAATTCCCAACGGATAACCCTGAGGCATACGATTTTGAACAAAAGTCGGAGTAGCGGATACATGAACAGTTGGAACTTCAGCATTTGCCTTTGTTGGTTGAGATTGAACACTCGGTGGATGATTCTGAGCAACCACCAGAGCTTCCATCAGAGTAGTCAAATTGGCCAAGCCAGCCTTCAAAGTAGAAACTTCTTCGCGCAGCTCGTGATTCTCCTGTTCTAATTTGTCCATCTTCTTTTTGAAGTTAGCCCGAGCGTTGTAGTGATGAGTCAGTTTGCTGAACAAAGTAAAAAGCTGGGTAAGGCACCTGGATATGCATAATAAATGCAAGAAATATGTGCAATATGATGCATGATATGCAATGCATATGATTATTTTTACTTTATCATTTAATATTTCAAGGGATTTAACATTTATAGACATATCGCAAATATCAAAGTAATAACGCATTTGAAATACTGAAATTTTTTATTATAATAACTCCAAAATGGATTACAAGTTTCAAAGATCCCAAGTAAAAGATGAAAATACAATCTAAAAATCTTTAGAAAAAGAACTGATAAAGATCAATATGTATGTTGGCGCTTCCCTGTGAGCCTGGAAATCTGATCCCTCAACCTCTGGTTTTCTTCCATATGTCTGACGACAACTTCCTTCCAATCATCTGGATCAGGAAATGAGAAATCAACACCTATTTGAGGCTTAGGAGAAAATAAATCCCCTTGCCTCTCCATAGACTCCACCGCTCGACTCTCGAGGATCTCGATCAAATCGTCTTTCTCCTTCAGGTCTGCTCTGTAGGAACTCTCTAAAGTCTGGAACTTATTCTTCCAAGCATCCCTTTCTTGTCGCATCCTGACCAAAGCAAGTTGCAGCTCTTCTAGATCATCTAATAAGGGAGGAGTGGTCTTCACAAATAGGTCAGGCATGGGTGTCTCCCGAGTATACAGCATCTTCAACTGAATGGCTCTCGATCGGACCCACTGAAGATATGGCTCCAAAGAAACAACACCCCTAGGTCCCAAATCCTTCCTACTCTTCTTATGAATGTGACGCCAAGCCTTCACAATCTGCTCCCTAGCTTCCCTATGGTCTTCTCCTTCCTTCATAAAGAAACTACTCAAATGAATACTATTCGGTTTATCCCTCATCGGATAACCAAGTTGTCGCCATGCAAGAACAAGGTTATAGTTAATTCCTCCCTTTGTACCAAGAAGTAGTATATTGGGGAAACTACCACAACTGTCAATAATCTCTATATCCTGATAAGCTCGATGATACCAATCAATATCCAAGTGAGTAAGATCCATGATCTTAGGAGCCCAACGGGGTTCCTTCTTGACATCCCAAAAAGCATCAGACTGAGGCATATGAGAGATGAACCACCGGTACAACAAAGGCGTGCAACAGATAATCATTTCCCCATGATAGGAACTCTGAAGATGAACAGAGTAATAAGAATCACCCAACAGTGTAGGAACCAGGTTTCCAATCATGAAAATTCTGATAGTGTTAATATCGACAAACTTTTCCACATTAGGAAATAAGAATAATCCATAAGCAAGTAAAGCAAAGATGCCTCGAAAGCAACCATACTCTTCATCCTGGCAAAGTAACAATCTTTCTCCAATAAGAACTGAGCTGGTAATCCTATAATCCCTCCTTTAGTAGTCATATGGGCTTCCACCTCAGACTTCCCCAGATGAATCAAAGCAGCTATCTCATGTGGTTTTGGCTTACCCTCCAAACCAGTAAAAGGAACACGGTAGGTAACAGGTAAATCCAATAGATAGGAATACTCTTCCAGTGTAGGCATCAATTGATAATCGAGAAAAGTAAAGCAGTGATACATCGGATCATAGAACTGGACCAAGGTCGAGAGAATACCCTCCTTCATCTTCAGCTTCATGAGTGGAATAATGGATCCATACTTCTTCCGAAAGTCTGCAGAACACTCGATCTCTGGAATTAGACTGATCAACTCATCTATCTTGGGATCCTTGAAATTGTATTTCCCGGTCTTTCTCTTTCCAGAATCCATGGTTAAAAGTACTGGAGATATTCACAAATAGTCAACCTTTAAATCCCTTGAAATATTGTTTTCTTCAAAAGATGCTTATGAGTGCATGGATGCATGATGCAACAATCACACACAAGATCACACATATAGGGTTCATAGGTTCAACGTCACGAGCATGAAGTCGAAGGAACTACACATAAGGTGTTGGTCTAAGAGTTATCACCTGCTGAAAAAGGTTTTAGAGGTTCCCAGAGTCTACATCCTTCCTTCGGATATTACCACCTTCCCGATTAACTCGGTAATTAGTAATATTCTCAAGAAAGACTCGTCCGAGCGTAGTATCGTGTGACAACTATTTCCGAATTACTCCGTCATAGCTTCCTCACTACACCTAAAAGGCCAAGATGGGTTAGGTATTCTACGGTCATCAGTTTCAACAGGCTCCCAGGTCGAAAGCAGTACGTCTTCCCGATTACTCGGTAAACGACACTACAATCAAAGGGGCCTCCACTGAGTGGGGGATCTCATGCCTCCTTTTTTGAGATTACTCCCTCAAAGTTAACATGACTATACCGCCCGTCTTATCTTAAAGTTTGCCCAAGTCCGGGTATAGGACTCATGAGTAATCACTAAGCACCCTGAAAACCAGGAAAATCCAGACAAACATATATACAACATATAACACATAAACACAATAACACATATATAGATATAAACAAATATAGACTTAACCCACTTAGGGATGGACCAGCAAGAGGTCAATCTTTCCCCAGTGAAGTCGCCATTTTTCTATAGCAGTAGAAATGTTCAAGACTAAGCCATTAGATTGACTAGACTTTATACAAATCAAAATAAAAATCGCAACCTCGCTTTATTGTTTCCAAAGGAATGGGAAAAGAGCGAATAACCCAAAAGAGGGGGAAAGATTCAAGGTAAGGGGGTTGGTTATGCAAAGGGAAGGTATTAGCACCCTAAACATCTACGGTACTCCGCAAGAGCCTCTTTGTAAAATCTGTATATTTTGGCTATATAAAAAAATGTGTTATATATAAAAAATGGATGGTGGAGGTGAGAAAAGAAATATATTTTTTATGATTTTTGCACCCGCCGCGGTTACGAACCTTTAGTGCCTACGTACCACCTTTCATGCAATAGGGGATCAGGGTACACGTAGTTTCTCTTTTAAAAATTTGAAACACATGTGTGTTGGTTAATTTTATGAGATAAGATATCATTGCCATTGTCCGTGTGGAAAACATACTTACTACCCACAATCATGAGAAAGGAGAATTTGCATTATCTCAAAGTGGAGGATATGGCTTGGATTTTAAAATCAACAATGCCTCACTCAACACCCAAGTGGAAAATATCCCACTTCACTATATATTGTAGAAGTATAGTTGTTTGCATCACTACAAGGATTTACAAGAATCTAACTTTTTGAGAAAAGTTTAAAGATAAAAACCAAAGTGGCAAAATAGTTTGGAATGAGATTATTTAACTTTTAGTCTTCTCACAAAAATGTCAAGGTATTATTAAATTGATTGGAGTTTATTTATGAAAATATTTTTAAAATGCATGGACCTAAGTCCAAATTTATTATGAAAGTAGTTTAAGTTTCAAAACAAGAAGAGTTTTCAAAAAGAGGGAGAAGATTTTTGAAATTAAAGAAGATGGGAGGAGAAGAAGAGACTATCCTAAAGCATAAGGTAAAAGCTAAGGATAAGAACCATCTAACCAACAAGAAGCCAAAGCTTGGCACTATGAGCCAAGATAGAATTCCAATTCTTTGGATTGAAACCAAGAAAGCAAATATACTATACCTCTTCAAATGTATTAAGTCTTCACAAAAATTGGGCAGAGCAACGGCTGTATACGGGTGAATTCCATATTACAAACAAAGGATGTAATCACAAAAACCTGCACACACAAAAAAAAACCAATGTATTGAGGTAAACCTCAAGAACTCTAGACAAAATAATCAAATAAAGTCACAAAGTCTCCAAGATAGGCCAAGGTCTCTAATCTTAAGTCCAAGAAAAAGTCCCATGCTCCATAATGCCAAGGATAATAACCAAATAGTCCAAATACCATTAAGAGTTTTTTAGGGTTTATGTTGATTATTAAGTATCTTAAGAAAAGAAAAGAAAAGCTCAAGTGATCAAAGTAAACATGGCAAGAAAATAAATGCTCAAATGAGCAAAGATGAAAATGGCATGAAATGTAAATGCTAAAAATAAATAGTACATAAAGCATAAAAAAGAATAAAAGTATAAGATAAAACAAGTCAATAATTAGTGGTTAGTTGGATGACCATCTTGAAACTTGTATTTGGAACTCATTAGAGGATTGGTAGAACCAAAGCCTCCACACAACAAGTTGCTTTTGCTTTTTGTCAAGTATATCATCCATTTGGAATTCTCATAAGTACCATTTAATGATCAACGATGTTTAAGTGATCCGTACTGACCAAAGGTGTTGTAGATCCATTAGAGGATTGGTAGAACCAAAGCCTCCACACAATGAATCTCAAGGTTATTGGATCAAAGAGATCAAATTAACATACTTGGGCTTGCAATCATAAGTTTGGTCTATGAATGATCATTTATTCGAATTTGGACAAAATTTAACGCTATGTTAAGAAATTGTAAGTGGACTTATATAGAAGTCGCACCTATTTTGAGGCCGGTCAATAGCAATCTATGCACCATTTGTTTTGAGATATGATATAGAGATCATGCTCCAACAACATTTAGTGCAATGAGAAGGGGATGAGATGAAGAGGAATTAGGGTAAAAGAGAAATCACATTTGAATTAATATTTAATCAAACTATTATTAAAATCATTCATCCATTATTTGTGGAGTTAAACTCAACACCATAGATCCAATGATGTTAATAAATCCATGATCAAAAAAATCAATCCAAGCCAGCCAGAAAATAATCACAAAATAATAATATAATTAATATATACATTAAAAGTTTAAAAAATGTTTAAAAAATGGAAAATAATGAGAAAAATATCAATTATGTTCAAATTAATCAAGAAATGAAAAATAAGACCATAGAAAAATCTGCAAAGAGGCCAAGTAATTTTATAAAAATTTTGGTAATTTTTAAAAGTCAGAAACTATTTTTAAAAATTAAAATAAATGGGTGATATAAACAAAAATAGTAAAAAATAGTAAAGTCAGAAACAAAAATAAAATAAGGTCACCAATATTTGTCACAATATCATTGGATCATTCCATAATTTTTTTCAAAATTTAAAAATGTATAAAAGTATTTTTAAACATTTTAAACAAATCAAATAAGTGTAAAATTTATAAAAAATTCCAAAACACAAAATTAAATTGTGAAAAAATAAAAATCAGAAAGAGAATAATCAAAAATGTTTTTCATAATTTTTCCAGATTTTTTTGCACTAAAAATGAATTTTCTATGATTTTTTGAAATTTAAAACAATTAAAATATAAAAATCAGAAAAAGAAAATAAAAGTAAAAGATGTGGACCATTGGATGAGAGTCAAAACGCGTTAGTAATCAAATCCAAGGAATCTTGCGCGCTGTGCATATCATGGTCATTAATGAATAATGTACAGAATCAATAATAAATCAGATTTTTGAAAAACACAAATGGCACGCCATCATTGGTTGGAAGATGACATGTGTTGTACCCCAAAATTTGCCCTCCTATTTTTCCACAAGAAATCATAGCTTCGGGCTTTTCCTGATTTTTCAGATTGGCTCAAGAATCAGTCAAACAGAATTTTTCTTGTCAATCTAGCCAAATTAGGGTTTTCATGGACTCTGGAACAGTTCAAGCAGATTATTAGGGCTTGGTTGAGTTTAGCTCAGGGTTTGATCAGGTAGGCGCTTCTTTGACATTTAATCCAGAATCAAGGTTTTGTGCGCGCATTCTCAGAAAGAATTAATTCTACAGTTCTTTTCAATTTACTCTGAGATTTGGATTGAGGCATTTGAATTGAGAACTTGCAAGGTTTGATTTAATCAGTAAAGAGATAGACGTATGGATGTTTGTTTGATTAACTGTTCAATGTTTTGGGTTATTCGGAACGCCAGACGTTTATTAATTATTTCTTTTTCTAAGTCAGAATAATTGGATTTACTTCCAGTTGTTTTAATTTAATAAACTCAAATAATTAAATAAACAATTGAAGAGAAATAAAAGAGAAATCTGACCAAAAAAGACTTATTTATTTCATTTTGAATTGTTTGTTACAGATATTATTTGAATACTGTAAATTCATTTACAGTCATTTACATTAATATTATTACAAATAATTGGAAATGAAATAAAGATACATCCTAAAAATTTCCTAAGTCTTCATCTTCTACTGATGCTCCTTTGCTCAATTGATTTTCATCTGCAAAAACAAAGAAAGGGAAAAAGTCAAATGCAGATGAGTTAAATAAAAAAGGGCAGACAGTTAATTTAAAGACTCATCATTAAAGGTGATTGGCCGGAATCAGTTATTCACCCTCTCTGCAAATCACAAGAATTGCTCTTGGTTCACAAAGAGGGATAGAAATATGTTTTGCAAATTTAAAAAAAAATGCATAAAGCTGCATAGTCAAAGGAAAACTGAATAGCAAACCAAACTGCATAAATTGCAAAGTGAACATGCCAAAACAAGTCACAAGTTTCAAACTAATCAAACTGTCAAAGAAACTAAACCAAGTCCAATGTCAACTAAAAAAGTTGTCCAAAGAAAGGCTGTCAAAAAGACATCAAGAAGTACACACAATATGCAGAAAATCTTGAAAGTACACAGAGGAAAGAGACAATGCAAGCTTATTTCAAATTCATCATTTCCCAGCCTATCACCTTTTCAGAAAAGACAGTTTTAAGCAATATAAAAATGCTTTTTAATCTATAGAGAGAAAAAAAAAGAGAGAAAAAGGCTTACAGCAGGCTTGAGGCTTAGAGAAAAAAGATATAACAAGTTATCAGAACATAGAAAAAAAGGGCAGAATATCACAAAATAGAGAGCACACAAACTGATATAGAACACGAGCAGGAGCCTGCCTCCAAAACTATTTCAAGCCTCCAAACCTGTGATTCAAAACCACCAAACCAGAAGCATACAAGCCTTACAGCCTATACAGTTTCAAGAACCTCAAAACTGTCAAGCAAGTAAACACAAGCCATCCTGCATAAACCTGTAAGTTACAAAACTCAGGCCTATAAACTCCAAACAAAACCACCAGCCTGCATAAGTCCCAAACATAAGCCTGAAGCCTGTAACTTCACCTGCATAAACACAAGCCTAACCTGTTCCAACTCTAAAACCAGCAAGCCTGAAGCCTAAGCTCAAAACAAGCTTACAAACCACAAAAATTCGTCCAAAGTCAGAATCATACAAGCCCTTTCAAAACTGTGTTAAGCATACAAGCCTGAAGCCTGCCTACTGATAAGCTTGTTCATCAAAAACAAACAAGTTACAAACAAGCCCACAAACTTCAATCAGCCTGTCAAACCCAACCACAACCACTAAGCCAATCCAAATAACAAAAGATTCAAGCCATCCAAACCCTCAGAGCTAGGCTCATCATAGGGCCAACATTCCAATAACGATACTCAGAACCAACATATCAACAGAAGCAAAAGCAACAACATATTCAGATTCAAATCATCATCAATGCTCAAAGCATCATCATCATACGAAACAAGCAAAAGAGAGGAAAAGAAGTGAAACAATAAGCCCGGCATCTCAGATAATCATCATTGAAAAGAGTAAGCATACAGAAGCAAAGGGAAACTAGTCAGAAGAGGAAAAGAAGCAACAAGCAGGGTTTTTAGAGCATTCATCACAAAACCATAAAAAACAAGATACAAGATACCAGTTTTTCAAAGCAAGCTCAGCATCGTATTCCTCCGCCCTTGGCCGCCTGAGACGCCTCCCGTCCTCCTCCGTCTCCATCTCCAAAGGTATAATTTCTCCCCCCTTTTTTCTTCAAAACCTCATAGAAACATAACACAAATAACAACATAAAAATCAGAACACGAAATTAAAACATGTAAAGAGGAAGACGGAAAACCCTAAGGCATAAAAGAGGGATGCTTTTACCGTTTCTTGTCGCTGTTGTGCTCAATCATGGAGGGTGAAGGAGTCAGAGGTGGCGATCGGTGGCCATAGGCGCGAAGGATGTTGTTCAGAAAAAGCTTGGCTTGAGAAAGAACGAAGGAAACGAAGAAGATGAACGGCATCGCTCTGTAACCCTATTTCCCAAAGTGAAACAAAGCACTGAAAACCCTAAAAAAACATTTGTAAAACGCAATGGGCCTTGCCCCATTCAGATTGATTAAGCCCATTTCAATTCCTTTTTTTTATTTATTTAATACTCTTTTTTTTTGTATTACATTAAATCTTTTTTTGCATAATTTACTTTGTTCAATAAATTAATATACTAATTTTTTACATTAAAATTTTATTAACAATACCTTTTTTTTACACACTCAAAATATGTAGATATTAGGTTTTGTTAAGTTTAAACATCTTTTTAATTAAAACCTTTTTGTTTAAAAACCTTGAATAAAACATTTATAGAGAATACATAAAAAATAGCCTTTTTTAAGGTCAAATATTTCCTTTTTTATTTTATTAGTTTATTAAAACTTTTGTACATAAAAATACTAACTAAAATACATTAACATTAATACATAAAAAATAGAATTTCTTAAAACATTTTCTTTTCTTCTAACTAAAACATTTGTTTATACATATTAACAAAAAACACAAAAAAGGAATAAATACTTAAATTTGCATTAAGTTAACATCTTTCTCACTTGTAAATATTCACATGCACTTACACCAATACGTTTGCTTGTCTTTTATTCTTGTACATTGGTACATGTTACATTGCGATTGTGATTCGATTTGGTTGTAAATTTATTTGGACACTACTCTCCTAATAAGTCTCATCCCCATTTGTAAATATTTGTACCCCCATCCCCGAATACTTATTTGTAATAGCGTAGACTTTAAATTCCCGCAATTTATCGCTTTCAATTATACCTTGTTTAGACCTAGGGTTTGTATGTAAATAAAATCAATCGCTAGATAACCTAATACAAGACAAATGCATGATAATCAAATACACCATTCACACTTGCACCCCTAGGGTAATCCCACTCGTTGCCTTCCAAAATGGGCCATGCTTGCATGTTGAGTTTCTTTGGCAAAACAAAACAATTCAAATGATCATAGTCCCTCGATGACGCTTTCGAAGTTGCCTACAAAATGATCATAGTCCCTTCAAGCAAAATTGCCAAAGACACTTGGCACCATTGCATTCATGGTCCATACGATGACTCGCGCCCGTCCCGTTAACATCCTAACACAAGATTATCCACCAAATACAATGGTGGAACAATATTGTTAAAAGGGTTAAAACATAGAAAAGATCTTTGAGTAAATTTAGGGGTAGACAACTCTTAGTTACTTGATCAAACTTGCAAAACATACTTGCCTATTTTCAAAACTCACTCCACAACACACTTTCAAAAACACTTTCAAAACAACTTTCAAAAACATTGAAACATCTTTTCGAAAAGACACACACCTTTGTAAAACATTCGAGTAAAGAATTGTTACAACGGTTGCCTAGACAAGGCATCTTTTTCAAAACATTTTCAAAACACACACACACACCACCATTTCAAGCAATTGAAAATCAAGGCAAGTGATCTAAAACAAGTAACTAAGAGCCCATGGATAATCATGGATGAAAAGGGTGCTAATACCTTCCCTTTTCATAATCTACCCCCCGAACCCACGAAACATCTCAAAAGGTTTTTCCTGTGCTTTTTAACCTTTCCTTTAGGATAAAATAAAAAGTCGGTGGCGACTCTTGCTAAACCGAACAAGTGCGAATACAAACGCAAAACCTCAAGTCAGTTCTCCCACCGTATCACAACATGTAGGTCATCTTCAACCTCCAGCCAACGTGATTTACAGGTCTCTCAAACTGTAAAATCAGAAACTCAGACCTATGCCAATCGCTTCGTCTCTTCAAGACGAAAACAACCACACCCTCGCGCCAAATTTATATAAATTGTAGCTCAAGCCATTTAGAAAGAAAGTTTTGAAAAGGGATTTGAAAATTCATGGTCAAAACGTGTTTCCAATGAACTGGCAGTGTTGCGTCTAGAACCAGGGCAATGAGAGCAACACAATGATATCAGAGTTTTGAAGAATTGATGAAGGAATCTACCTATTGAATTTGAGTTGCAGAGCTCTGAAATTGGACTTCTATGGAATAATATAGGGCATAATTCTTGAATGTAATTATATGGTTAGCTCAGGGAAGATCAAGGAAGGTGAATTAAGGGAAAAATGGAGTGAAAAAGGCTTGAGAATAGATTTCAAAGTTGCTGAATTCTGGGTTGTGAAGCAACTTTGGCAGGGTGATTCTGGCTATCTAAGCTTGGGAAATTGAATGGGGGATGACCCTCTATTTATAGGGAAGCAAATGGGATCAAAAGGAATAGCAAATGATGTGTTTTGGAGGGAAATCGTGTGGGTTTGCATCATGAAGAAAGTGTTGTAAGATTAAGATTGCGCCTAAGAGGGGGGGTGAATTAGGTGGTGGTCGATTTTTGACTTATTTTATACTTTCTGGTTTTGATTTAGTGCTTTGAAAACTGTAAAGTGCAGAAAGTAAAGAGACACGGAGAATTATCCTGGTTCCTTCCACACCCCGGAAGTACGTCCGGTCCCCTTGCAAACACGCAAGAGATTTTACTATATTGTTAGAACTTTTACAAGACTCTTCCTAGTCTTATCCACTAAAGAACCTAACAAATAACCAAGAACACCCTCTTGGATTTCCAATAAGTCTAATGAGAACAATTCTCTCAAAAGATACCTCTTGTTTCCAATAATGGACAACAAGGAACAAAAGTAATCTAATACTTAATTCCAACAATCCTGGAAATAAGTTACACTTTGTATGATTTTATGAAGTGTGATTTCTTGAAAGATGTTGATCACATAGAGTGACTTCTTTGAAGTTTCTTCTTTCTTCTCTTGTAAGCAATTCAAACTGTAACACAATGGTTAGATAATGCTCAAAGATTTCTGTTCTTTATATGTGTGAAAGTGCAGAAAATCTTTGTTCTTAAAAGTTAAGAAATATGAAGTTTGAATATTTTACAAAGTTCACATTTTATTGCATAAGAGAAGAGTTGTTTATGAATTGAAAGATTTTGTAATATATAGTAATCAAGATACCTTTCCAAAAGGACACTTTTCTGTTTGAAAAACTTGACAAGATGCAATGTTTGATCATGCAACTATTGGAGAAAAGGTGTGAAGGATATCTTGAAACCAGTTCAGATTTTTCAAAAATTTCAATGTGCAAATCGATTAACATAAGATGCAAATCGATTGCACGTATTTGTAACGTTCAGAATTTCAAAAAATTTGAAGTGTTAATCGATTAGCATGTTGTGTCAATCGATTTACAAGAGTTAAAAAGTCAGTTTGTTCTGTGATCAATCGATTCACACAACCTGTAAATCGATTGCTGGCAGGAGCAAAAAGTTTTTTGAAAAAGCATGTGTAAATCGATTTACACAAGATGTTAATTGATTTACAGCAGAGAAAAACTTAAAAATTGTTTTGAAATATAATTGAAGTGATGTGGCAAGTGTGTATATCATTTTTGAGCATTTCTAATCAATGTAGTTTAATTGAGAATTGATATACTTGATTGCTTGCCAAGATCCTTGAAGCTTTGAGTGAATGATGCTTTAAGTTAATTTCCACTTCTTTTCCTTCTTTCCATAATGCTTGTTTGTCTTTCATCAAACTAGCTTGTTTGTCTTTCATCAAAACTAAAGTTGAGTTGAGGCTTGAGATTACAAGTGTGACTAAAACTTGATCAAAACTCAGCCAAATCGTGCGTTTCATGATGCTAATTACTTCTGGCAAGTTGCTAAACATGATTAGAACTAAAAACACGTGGAAATCTTGTGATTAGAAGCCAAAACAAAGATTTCAAAATCCTGACTTTGAAAAATTCAGTTTCAAACTACCCAATTCAAATCCATGGCATTTCCATCTCAAGGGGTCTTAGGGCATAATTCTTGATGCTTTGGAAAGATGAGGTTACAAGCTTTGCAATGGAAAAAGAATGGAATCAAATGGATGCTTGAGATGAAAGTTACATGGAGTCAAAGTTGAAGAAAAAGAGTTGACTTTCCATACTTAGAAATATTTCAAATTCTTCTTCAAAAATGACCTATAATCTTTTGCATCCAAACATGTGCTTCCACTTAGAATTTGCTCTTGACCCAAAAAGATGGAATGAAGTAGATCTCGTGAATGACATTTTTCAATTTGAACCACTCAAAATCTCCAAAAATTGAACAAGTTATGACTTGTTGAGGTTGGCCAAAAATCATGAAATTACCTATAATCTTTTGCATTCTTAAGGCAACTTCCATCCATTTTCTCACTTTGCACATAAAAGAAGGCATGAATTACACATCTTTAAGATCATCATGAAAAAATAATGGGTTCAAGGTGATAAAAATTGACCTATGACCATTTGAAGTCACATATGGAAGATTGGGGATTCATCTGGGTGACTTGTAATCTTTCTTCTTCACCAAGTTCCTTCCACATGAAAACTCCTTGGAACTTTTGAAGTGATTTGTTGATAACTCTTTGAAGAGAAGGATGTTTTTAGAATCACTAAAAAATACCAAAAGATGAGCAAGATATGCTCCTTTGAAGTTCAAAACCCTGGCCTCTAGATCAAGAGAATGCTTTGAGGAACTTTGCCAAGTTTGAACAAACTTTTTGTGCCACTATTCTTCCTTTGTGAATAGAAGTTGTTGAGGATGATGATGAGGACTCATAGCCACCAAAACCACTTCCATATCTTGAAATTAGAAAGAAATATGACCTTGTGACCAATATGAATAAGACCTTGTTCAATCATGACAACTTCTTCCCTTAACCCTTTGTATTTTTGAATCAATTTTGATAACTTTGAAATAGGTTGAACCAAAATGAGCCTTGTCATGCCATTTCTTCCAAAATCACTCCAATAGTGAGGTTTTGAATTTCTCAAGCTATTGACTAGGGCATGGAAATAAACTCATGAACCCATGAAGCAACTTGCTAAACCTCATAGCCTTTACTTACATTATTAACAAGTAAGACAAACCAATGTTGCATCTTATTAATTAGAGAGACAATCAAAGAAAAATATCCATGATCACAAAAGAAAACAAGTCAAGGTTCTTGGTAACTCCTCAAAAGAGCAAAGCTAAAGATAGGGAGAAAAACCAAAAACCCTAATGTGATCTTGTTATGATTGAAACAATATTGTATGATGAAGGGATCTTAGGGGCAAAAATTGGGGTACAACAACCACCATGGATGGCGATGACCTGCCGCACCCTACAAACGCGGACATAGTCAAAAGATACTACGCATAAGAGACCCGCTAGGTTGACATACCTAGGCAAAACAAGGGCATCCCGGCGAACCAAAAAGGTTCAGGAAAAAATTAGGGATAAAACAAAAAAAAATCTGTACACCCAGCAAGTTGAAAACCCGAATGTGAGACATGGGCAAAAAAGGGTATCCCGGTGGACTGAAAACCCGAAAGGGCGGTCCAGGAAAAAGTTAGGGAATTAAAGCGTGTGACTATGTCCCGTTGGATCACCTTATGGACAACTTGCAAACTCGACATTTCTGACCAATTCAATCATCTTCGGACAAGGCAACAAATAGACAAGATACTCAGAGATACAAAGGCTATAGCAGAATGGGAACCCCATGGGATTATTACACATAGTTATATTTTCTTTGTATTAAAATTTTCGTTTTTTACGACGGAATTATCTTACAAGAATGTTTGTCTCATTGTACAAAAATACTTCCTCAAAGTCAATACAAAGATATTCCTTTGAAAGTGCAAAACTATCGGTTTTTCTTTACTCTTGTGTTTTGTTTATAAAAACGTCCAACGATTCATTGTTGAACATATGCATTTGAACATAATTACTGTTTACAAATAAACAAAATAAAAGACAATTATTGATGGATTTAAGAGATAGGGAAATTTGTCTAAGTTATTTTCCATAAAAATCCCCCGCAGTGTACAGTTTAATCCCCAGCAGAATAAAGCTTCCAATTATCGATCCCCGGTAGAAATCATCCAATTTCTCCAGATTCCCCAAACAGATTTTTCAAGCAGTACATGGCATTTCCCCTACAACAAAGTTTATTCCTCTAAACGGAAATTCCTCAACACTTCGACTTCAAGACATGAAGACCTACATATCCTCAACAACATTCAGGGATTTATTTTCCTCAATCCAACAAACAGAGCAATAGACTAGCTCACGTACACATACATTGCATCCGTATATCATAAACATTGATAAAACTAATGCATTATATCATACATTTCATACAACATGACTTTACATTTTAGCTAACATTTTACCCTTTTCAGGATAAGATTAAACAGCTACTATTAACAATGTTCAAAGTTTGCAGATACAATTCAGATACGCTTCAAACACGGATGCTATTCTGATACTCATTCAGACTCAACTTTCAGATACAGTTCAGATACACTCCAGACACGGATGCCATTCTGATACTCATTCAGATCCAACTTTCAGATACAATTCAGATACGCTCCAAACATGGATGCTATTTTGATACTCATTCAGACTCAACTTTCAGATACAGTTCAGATACGCTCTAGACACGGATGCTATTCTGATACTCATTCAAATCCAACTTTCAGATACAGTTCAGATACGTTCCAGACACGGATGCTATTCTGATACTCATTCAGACTCAACTTTTAGATACGCTCTAGACACTGATGTTATTCTGATACTCATTCAGACTCAACTTTCAGATACACTCCATACACGGGTGCCATTTTGATACTCATTCAAATTCAACTTTCAGATACAGTTCAGATACACTTCAGACACGGATTCCATTCAGATACTCATTCAGATACAGTTCAGATACGCTCCAGACACGGACGCCATTCTGATTCCTATTCTTTCAGCTTACAAATTACAACACAAACAATCACTTTTAGATGACATCTTTAAGCTCATATCCTAAAACTTTCCATCACCTCTTCAAATGGAATCTTCAAGCCCATTCCCTCAACCATCACATCACCGAGTGCAAGTTTCTGGGCATTCTAGTGTCCAATCATCTTCCACCTTCGAGTCACGAATGGCGAAACTCGCCAATCTAACTCTTCAAGCTTAAGAATATTGAATAGGGGCAGATGTTGTACCCCAAAATTTTCCCTCTCACTTATCAAGAATTTGCTCATAAGATCTCCTTGGGCTCAAGACTGCACTAGGGTTTGAACTATCAATGCTTCATATGACTTTCATGGACCATTATGGACCCCCAAGATTACTCATGTCAAGTTTCAAGCCTTGGATCACACTTTTGATCAGTCAATTGAACAGTTGACCTAAAAATCAGTTGTATTGGGGAAAAAGTCAACCATGGCCAATTTAAAGTCAAACCTAATAATTTTTTATCCACATCAACATTTTAAACTCATATGTATCATTTGATCAAGTTTGGACCATAATCCCTCAAGAAATTTGATCAAATCTCCAAAAGGGCAAAATGGTTAAAATTAGGATTTTGACTGGGAAAGGGTAATTTCTGATTTTTAACCCAACAAATGGTCAATTGGTTTAAGGCATGATCTCAAGAGTCCAATTGCATCATTTTCACCTATTGACATGGTTCAAAACATTGCAAATCCATTGGGTTGACAAATGAATTTTGCAGTCAATTGATCAAAAATCAACTGTATACTGAAAAGTCATACTTTGACTTTTTGGTCAAATTCTAGTACCAAAGATCACAATTCATAAAAACATGTCACAATATGAAACTTGTTCATCAAGAAATCAAGAATTCAATATTTCATATTGAAATGTTAAAATTTCTTAACTTAGGAATTTTTCTAAGTATGGAAAATTTCTTATTTTTTCATAACTTTGAGCCAAATTTTCACCATGATGCAAGATGATTCAAGAGAAACTTCCAACATAAAAGTTGTAGATCTCCATGAGATATACAACTTTTCTTCACACAACTTCTTCCAAAAGTTCTTGGATCTCAAGTTAAAATTTTAAGAACATGGGATCATAAAACTAATCACTTAGTGAAATTTTGCCCTAATTTGGTCAGGATTTTGACTCAACTTCATGACACTTTTTCATATAGTTCCAAGGTGAATATTCAAAATAAATTCAAATACGGGTTTTAGAGCATATTGCAAGCTTTTCAAAATGTCCAAGAACTCCTTGAGATCATTCTTGAGTATGGAGAATCGAAGAGATGAAGTTGGTGTTTTGTCACTTGAATTACAAGGCATTTGGTGATGAACAAGAATCCAATTTCAAACCTAGGCTGCATAATCTTGCTTTTCATGCCTCCTAACTTGTGTATCTATCCATAATTAATGGATTACACAAACTTTTGAGCTTTAATCCAAGTGGTTTAAGCTTTATCCAATCCATATTTCCATTAATGGCACAAAGTGAACACTTCCATTTTAGAAAAGCAAGCTTTTGTGTAAAGTCAATTCTTGAGCCTCTAACTTGTTCCCTATGATCACACTCCATCCACAAAGTCAGAAGCAAGCTTGTTTAAAGCATAACCACTATATCTTAGCAAGTACACAATACTTGGAAACTTGAAATTCTCAAAAATCACATATTATGCATAAACTTGTGATTTTGAATTCTGATCAACAACAAGTCTCCAAACTTAATGCTTATAAATAGAGGCACTATTTGTGAGATAGAGGACGAGCTTGAGCACCCTGAAATACACTAAAACTCTCTCAAATCAGAAATTTCCCAAAAACTCCATTGTTGCACAGTTTCTGACCTTGAACCTCAAACTCACATTTCCCTCATGCGTTTCTTGGCCTTTTAGTTTCCAAAGCTTCCTTGCATCAAGGGTAACTCATCCATGTACTTGTTTCACTTCTGTAACACCATTTTCCCTGTCTTCCATAACCAAAAATAGGGCATCACAGTTGGACTTCTCCAGGCCATTCCAGCCACCCTCAGCTCAAGCCAGCCATTGCATTAGCTTCCTAGAGGTCAAAGGAAGCTAACCTGATCATCAGCACTGCCTGAAACAAGCTCAAATACATTTCACGATTTCCAGTTTTGAGGTATTTTTCTTGAACTTCTATCTCATTACTTAGGCATTGTTAGGCTTGCATTTGTGAAGATAAAATGTATACATCATTACCCTGAAGCTGTACATGTCCATAGATTTCATTTATTTTGATTGAGCTAGGAGAATTTTGAGTTTGAACTTTCTGAAATATTTAGGTCAGAATTTGGTACTTTTAAAAATTCCCATTCATCTTTGATTTATAGTTTATGATATTTATATGGTTGGATTCGTGTGACAAAATGGAGCAATTTTCATGTTTACATTTTTGCAAATGGTTGAGAAATGAGCAAGTTACAGATCCTTTAGCTGGAGGTTGAAGATGAAGTACAGTCATGGCGCGTTTTGTGTTATGTATATATCATTTCATACAAGTTAATGGATGTATAGCCACCCCAGTGGTAAAACGCGCTCCTGTTCACCCCATGGTCCTGGGTTCAAGCCCCAGCGTGACCATTTTGTTATTTTTACATTTTCTGACTTTTTTTTTGTTTTTTTTGCAGCATTTGGGCTCTTCATTGGGTTTAGTTTATTTTTGCTCATGAATACTCTTTTGTTTACTAATGAACCCCCCTGACTTTTTATTTATTTTATTTTCTTTTTATTTATTACTATTAATATTAATATTAATATTTATTTTATTGACAAAAAAAATTAAAAAAAATATTTTTATTTACACTATATACATTTATTTTATTTTCTAGACTAAAACATCAAAAATATTTTTGTTACAAACTAACTTTTTTTAATTAAATATATTTAGGCTTATTTTTTTTTTTAAAATAAACATAGAATTTATACTTTTCCTAATTTAATTAATTTTCATACTATTTAGTTTAATGTTAAAATCTTCTTCATAAAACTTAAAAATATTTTCTCTTTTAAATTAAATTAGTTTTTTTTTATTAAGCATTTTTTTAGTTCATTAGGTTAAAAAATAAAAACTTTTTTTAAGGACAAAACCAAATAAAATCAATTCTTTTTTTTTTATTATTCATTACTTTATACATTATTCCTTTTCATATTTTGTACAATTATTTATTCAATTCAATAAGATTGTAATAGATTAATTAGGGTTTAGTTTCTTGCAATCCCCATTTATGTACACCCCCTTCCCACAAATCATGTAATAGCTTAGTATTTTTTATTTTCCGCAATTTAAATGCTTTACATTCACATGCTAGTAATTAGGGTTTGTATGGAAAGATTAAAATCAATCAAATAGAAAACCCTAATTCAAGACAAACACAAGCATGAAAATAATACACTTGCACACAAGCACCCCTAGGGTAAAATCCACTTGGTTGCCTTACAAAATGGCCATATTACGCATGTGAGGTATCTTAGCAAAAACAAATGAATACAAGATCATAGTCCCTCGATGACGCTATCTAAGTTTCCTTACAAATGATCTTAGTCTCTAAAGAGAGTGCTAAAATTCCTTGCAACATTGCTAATCATGGTTATACGATGACCCGCGCCCGTCCTGTTTACATCCAAAGATAGGGTTACTTACCAAATCAATGGTAAGATAACAATGTCAAAGGAAAAGGAAATGTACAAGAAAGACTTTTGAGTAGTTAGAATTCCCTAATTACTTGCTCAATTTAAAACAAACATCCTTGCTATTTTCAAAACAAACACGTACACATTTCAAAACATCTTACAAACTTGAAAACATTTTCAAAAGATTAACATCTTTGTATACATTCTTACGAACGAGAATCATTACAAAGATTGCCTAAACGATGGCTTCTTTACAAAATACTTTCAAAAACCACATAAAGCATAATTTTCAAACAAAAGCAAGTGATCTAGCAAGTAACTAAGAGCCCATGGAAAACCATGGATGAAAATGGTACTAATACCTTCCCTTTTCATAATCTACCCCCCGAACTCAAGAAACAATCTCAAAGGTCTTTCCTGTGCTTTTTCACCTTTCCTTTTGGATAAAAGAAAAGTCGGTGGCGACTCTTGCTAACCACAACATTTATGATCAAACACAAAACACCCAAGTCAGTTCTCCCACCGTATCACACCTTTGAATACAGAGTTCAATGATTCCACCAAATTTGTTGTCATGTGGCCCCATCATTGACCATTGTCAAATTCCTGAGTCCACTTCTCCACTGGAATGTTATCGATCTACCTTAATGCTTCTGAGTTTACCAACTGGATTTCTTCGTGATAGTGTCGGAATGACGGTTCTGTTAAGGCATACCTTGCATTAATAACTTTCTTTCAAAGTGTCTTGTCTTTGATATGGAGCATGAAGTTTTATGTGATACGTCTAATGCAATAGACATGTGTTAAAGGGGGATCCTATCAACCGTTATCAGGGTTATTGTATGTACTAACAATCGATGGATATCTGTCTGAAATCAAACATAGGTTGGGTTGAGGAGCAACGTGTAATCAGAGATTCTTCATAATGAAATTCCATGCACCACCCATCTCACCTTTAACTAGAGCGAAGGCAATCGGAAAAACATTATTATTCCCATCTTGTGCCACTGCCATGAGTAATGTTCCTTTATACTTCCCATATAACCAAGTTCCATCAATTTGTATAATAGGTTTACAAAATGCAAAACCCTTGATGCATGGTTCAAACGCCCAGAACAATCGATGAAATATTCCATTTCCACTAACACGAGTTCTATCTGGGGTAAATGCTAGGAGTGTCTCCAAAACTATAACAGTTCCCGGAGCATAATATTTGAGTGCCACCAAAAATCTTGGAAGTTATTTGTATGATTCCTCCCAATTACCGTACACAAGTTCAACTACCTTAGTCCTCCTGATCCATGCCTCCCTGTAAGAGGGAGTATAATTGAATCTTGTAGTGATATGAGAAATAATTGTACTCACCTTTAATGATGGATCCTTGCTAATAAGAGGCAATATTTCTTAACATATTAGTTGAGAACTAAGTTTCCGATGATCATGTGTCAGAACGGTGGTGATGCAAGTATGGAGTGGATCAATGGAACCTATTTCCCATGAATCACTTCTCTTCCTGTAAGATGCAGTTAATCGAAAAGGGAAAATTGGTTTTTGAAGATATAAAATAATGTACCTCCCTGAATTATTTTTATCTATAGTGAAGTCAGCTAAAATTTCCATGTGGTTGTTGTTGTTGCTACAATCATGTTGTGTCACATACATCACATATCAAGTTGGAGCTGATGCTCGTTAAGTTAACCTGGATTGGCAAAATATTAAGTCGAAGGCTTATGCCTTGTTGATGCCTCTATAATTGGCAATTTCTAAGTTGGAAGTTATGCTCTGTTTCTAAGTTGGGAGTTCTGCTCCATTTTTAAGTGAGAGTTCTGCTCTGCTGGTACCACATGCATGTGCATAGTAACAAGTTTCATTTCACGTTGCATATTGAGTTGTTGTGTGGTTAAATTATTTATTATGTTTCGTTGATGTTTTTGTTGTGATTGACGTTGTTTAAAGTTATGAAGTGGTGATTTGGCATAGACTAATTCTAATGTAATATTATCATACATCTGATTAT
Source organism: Vicia faba (assembly GCA_948472305.1). Lineage (NCBI taxonomy): Eukaryota > Viridiplantae > Streptophyta > Magnoliopsida > Fabales > Fabaceae > Vicia > Vicia faba. The sequence goes on from OX451741.1 coordinate 1,173,395,535, forward strand.
ATTGTTCGATATCTCACCCGTCTGTTTTAATGTTACCCTGATGTTGGTAACGTGCAGGTAATCCAGAGTGAAGGCGATTTATCTTTAGTAGTTCGAGTCTGTGTCATTGCTATGATATGTAACACTCGGGGGGGGGGGGGGGGGGGGGGGGGGGGGATGAACGCTTGTTATTTTATTGTTGTTATTATTTCAGTTGATTGAACCTTAAGTTGTTGTTCGTTAAATAATTATTATTTGAAGTTGTTTCAGTTGGATAAAGATGTTATATTCTTTTAAGTTGAATATTTGATTCCGCTGCGAAGTTATGAAATTTGTTGATTTTTTAAAAAATATTAATTTATGTTGTTGTTGGTTCATCCAAGTTAATGTGTTATGTATCTATAATGAATGTCGTTGTTTTAAGTTGAAATTATAGTATCCTGATTTGTATGATGGAATTTTATAACTCTGATTTTTATAATAATCGCCGGGTAGATTTATGGTGTTACAATTTAGTATCAGAGAAAGTTGGTCTGTCCGACCAAGTTGTTGAGTCAGTAGAGTAGTGTGACAGTTGAATATTGTCAATGTGTTGTTTCTTAGTATGTTACATGTGTGAAACACACTGTCGGTACTTGTGGATTTTCTAATCGATTGTATGCAAGAGTTGGGATGAAGATAAGTGGGGGAGAAGTTTTGCTTCTCGGATATGTTTTGGTTGTAAGATGTTAGTTCAGTATGCTGCTGATAGCGATAGTGCAAGCATTATTGAAGTTTTTCTATTTCCCGAATCCGAAGATGACATGGATTTAAGATTTTGTTTGTTAATCAAGTTGGAGCGTCTTGAGGAAGGATGATCAGACCTTGTTGATGTTTACTTCTCAAAGGATAAAGAGAAATGTAACGGTTGTTGATATACGAGTAGAGTGTAAATCTCTGATGTTTCTGAAGGTGATTGTTAAGTAACAAGGATAATTTTAGAAGACGGAATTTAGAAAGTTGCAATGTTTCAGTGCTACTGGTGGACTATGAAGTTGTCGATTTGAGTAGCCCTTGCATAAGATGTCGATGTTGGAACGATGTTAGAGTGACAGATTGTTGTAGACCTTGTCATGGGATCCTTGTAAGTGATTGTAAAAGTTGTTGAAGTTATTGGAATGTTTTGAATCATGAGTCAGAGTCGGAAATGCGAGGAGATAAGTATGATTTCAGGAATGGAAAGTGTTGGTACTAGTACAAAGAAATTATGTTATGATGTTATCGTGAGGTGTGTATTAGTATGTCGATGCATGACGTCAGTGTTTGTGTTTTTGGATAACTTTAGAAATTCATATCTTGTGTTCCGAGTATCGGATTGGTGTTCCGTCCGAATGGAATGCTTAACAACAGTTCTAATGTGTTAGATGATATTCTTCAATCAGGAAAGAATGCTGGAAATGTTAAACGTTTTGGATATGATAATCAAGGTGTGAAGAACAAAGGAAAAGGCTTGAAGTGAAGTTTGTTCAACCAAAGAAGAAACTAGAACAAAAGATGTCAAATAAAATTCCCCAACATAAGCAAAGACATAAATACCCTGGAAGAAATAATCAAAGAAGGATATTTTATTATTATGGAAGGCTTGGTCACATAAAACCTCACTGCTACAAATTGTATGCCTATCCTAAACCTGTTGAGAAGCCTAGAAAAGAACAGACCTTTGGTCGTGCAAAGAAAAGGTGGATTCCCAGAAGCAACAACTCTGGATTCATAGCTCACACCTCTCTCGGAGCTTCTACCATAGAAGATTGGTACTTTGATAGTGGTTGTTCTATACACATGACTGGTCTCAAAAATTTCTGAAAGATATTAAACCACACTCCACTAGTTATATCACCTTTGGAGATGGAGCAAAAGGAGAAATAATGGGTGTTGGAGAGCTGGACTATACAGGACAACCTAGACTTAATGATGTGCTATTTGTTAAAGGGATAACTGTGAATTTAATAAGTATTAGTCAACTATGTGATCTATGTCTCAAAGTTAACTTTATTAAGTCTGAATGTCTAATAACAAATGATAAGAATAAAGTTATCATAAAGGGAACAAAATCTAAAGATAACTTCTATCTGTGGAGTCCTCAAGAAACTGAGTGTCTTTCCACATGCTTAGTTTCACAAGAAGATGAAGCAAAGTTATGGCATCAAAGGCTTGGTCACTTGCATTTGAAAGGTATGAAGAAAATCCTGTCAAAAGAGGTTGTTAAACGTATTCCCGAGAAGAAGATTGATAAAGGAAAAATCTGTGGTGAGTGCCAAATTGGGAAGAAAATAAGGATGTCGCACAAAAAGCTCCAACATCTGACCACATCAAAAGTTCCGGATCTGTTGCATATGGATTTGATGGGACTTATGTAGGTTAAAAGTCCAGGGGGGAAAGGGTATGCCTATCTTATTGTTGATGACTTATCAAGGTTCACTTGGGTAAAATTCATTAAAGAAAAGTATGAAGTATTTGAAGTGTTTAAGGAATTGTGTCAAAGAATTCAAAGAGAGAAGGACTGTGGCATTGTTAGAATTAGAAGTGACCATGGGAAGGAATTCGAAAATAGTAAGTTTGAGGAATTCTGCACCGCTGAAGGGATTAGTCATGAGTTTTCATCACCTAGAACCTCTCAACAGAATGGTATGGTGGAGCGTAAGAATATAACTATTCAAGAATGTGCCAGGGTCATGATTCATTCCAAGAAACTTCCATATCATTTTTGGGATGAAGCCATGAACATTGTATGTTGTATCCATAACAAAGTAGCCATCAGGTCTGGTACATCTGCTATGATTTATGAAATTTGGAAAGGAAGAAAGCCAATTGTGAAGTAATTCCATATTTTTGGAAGTGTTACATTTTGGCATATCGTAAGCGAAGCAGGAAGATGGATCCTAAAAGTGATGATGGAATTTTTCTGGGATACTCTACAAATAGTAGAGCTTATAGAGTATTTAACTCTAGAACTAAGGTGATTATGAAGTCCATAAATATGCTGATTGATGACTCAGTAAAAGAAGCAGATGTCCTAGATGGTGTTGGAGCATTTTTTTCCTTTGAATGATGATGTTCCTGAATATATTGCAGATTCAAGTATCAACACTGAACCTGAAGAAACTGATGCAGCTGACAAAGGTCCTTTCATAGGAAGTCTGAATCAAGGAGTCAAAACCAGATCAAGGGAAGTTTTGTCAAATTATTGCTTTGTCTCAAGTTTTGAACCAAAGAATGTCAAGGAGGCTTTGATTGATGAATTCTAGATTCATGCTATGCAAGATGAACTTTGTCAATTCAATAGAAATGAAGTTTGGGACTTGGTACCAAAACCTGAAGGGGTAATTTTTATTGGCACTAAGTGAGTGTACAAGAACAAGTCGGGTGGACAAGGTACTGTCACTAGAAACAAGGCCAGACTTGTTGCTCAAGGGTACACTCAAATTGAAGATGGGGACTTTGATGAAACATTTGCTCCTGTAGCGTGTTTAGAATCTATCAGACTTCTACTTGGAGTGACATGTCTCTTAAAGTTCAAGCTGTTTCAAATGGATGTTAAGAGCGCATTCTAAAATGGGTATTTGAATGAAGAAGTATATGTTGAACAACCAAAACGGTTTGTTGATCCTTATTTCCCAAATCATGTATTCAAACTAAAGAAATATTTGTATGGCTTAAAACAGGTCCCAAGAGCTTGGTATGAAAGGTTGACTGAGTTCTTTGTTAACCATGGATATAGAAAGGGTGGAATTGACAAAACTCTGTTTATTAAAGATAAAGATGGAAAACTTATGATAGCTCAGATCTATGTAGATAATATTGTAGGATTAAGTGATTACCACTGAGCTAAAAGCAATTGCTTGTAGCCAAGGTGAAACTTTATTTCCATATACTACGAGCATTTTCAGGGGCTGCACCTAGATTACTAAGCGCCCATGGGTGGGATGTTAAGACCTTCGAATCCCTAAGGTTGACGCTGGATATTTTAATCCAACAATCTACCCCCAGTGTCAGTCGGGGGGATTCGAACCCATGACCATGCTCTGATACCACTTGTAGGATCAAGCGATTACCACTGAGCTAAAAGCAATTGCTTGTAGCCAAGGTGCAACTTTATTTCCATATAGTACGAGCATTTTCAGGGGCTGCACCTAGATTACTAAGCGCCCATGGGTGGGATGTTAAGCCCTTTGAATCCCTAAGGTTGACGCTGGATATTTTAATCCAACAGATATAGTATTTAGAGGCATGTCAAATGAGATGGTCAAACATTCTATCAAACATATGCAATATGAGTTTGAGATGAGATTGGTAGGGGAATTAACATTCGTTCTTTGTTTGCAAGTCAAGCAGATGGAAGACTCCATTTTTCTTTGTCAAAGCAAGTATGCAAACAATATTGTGAAGAAGTTTGGAATGGAGAATGCCAAGCATAAGAGGACTAATGCTCCTACACACTTGAAGCTATCCAAAGATGAAAAATGATAAAGTGTTGATCAGAGTTTGTATAGAAGCGTGATGGTAGTCTTCTATATCTTATAGAAAGCAGACCAGATATAACATTTGTTGTTGGAGTTTGTGCTAGATGCTAAGCAGGCCCCAAGGAAAGTCACATCAATCAAGTCAAAATAATTGTGAAGTATGTGAATGGTACATGTGAGTATGGAATGATGTATTCTCATGACTCAAGTTCAGTGTTGGGGGGTATTGCAATGATGATTGGGCTGGTAGTGTTGATGATAAAAAAAGGTACCTCTGGTGGATGTTTCTTTTTGGGAAATAACTTGATTTCATGGTTCAACAAGAAACAAAACTATGTATCTCTATCTACAGCCGAAGTTGAGTACATTGCTGCAGGTAATAGATATTCCCAACTAGTATGGATGAAATAAATGATGTATGAATATAATGTCACACATGATATCATGACTTTATTCTGCAACAACTTAAGTGCTATCAATATCTCCAAAAATCATATTCAGCATAGTAGGACTAAGCACATTGATATCAGGCATCACTTCATTAGAGAACTTGTTGAAGATAAAGTCGTAACTGTTACGCATGTTAGCACTGAAAATCAAATTGATGATATTCTTACTAAAGCCTTAGAGTTGTACAGTTTAAAAAATTAAGAGGGAAGCTTGGCATCTGTATTTATGAGGACTTATAGTAACTACTGCTATTGGTATGGGTAAATAACAGTCTCCAAACATATCACCTACACCCGAATAGATGTTTAGCCATTGAGAGTGTTCATAAGTCTTCTCAGAAGAAATCCATGACGTAAAGAGGAATGATACTTGTTGCATCCCAAAATTTTCCCTCTCATTTTCTTCAAGACATTCTTTCAAGGCTTCTCAGACACTCAAGGCACCCAAGGGTTGACTAGTCAAGATGCTCCTCCTAAGCCAAAAGCCTACAACTTGGGTTTTGAGTTTCTCAAGGAAATTTGGTTTTCAAAGGTCTCAAGCGGCTTTCATGGTTCTCCATAGGTCCTCAATAAGGTTCATGTCAAGTTTCAAGTTCTACATCACAATTTTGCTCAATCAATGGCTCAGATGATTGAAAATCAACTGTATTGGTCAAAAAGTCAACTATGGTCAACATACAGTCAAACTTCAATATTTTTGGTCAACATCAACATTTTTAAGTGATATTCATCATTTGATCAAGTTTTGATCATGATTCCCCAAGGAAAGCTCTCAAATCATCAAAAGTCAAGAATTATCAAATTAGGGTTTCCTTAGGAGAAGTCAATTGAACTTTGACCAAGCATAACTTTCACATACTTCATCAAAATTTCCCCAACCAAAGCCCATATTGAAGAAAATTCAATTCTCTACAACTTTGTTTTTATGCTCAAATCCAAAAAATGCTTCATTTGAAAGACATGAGCTAATACATTATAGGTCATTTTCAAAAGTCAACAAAAGATACTTTTTATCAAGGCAATTTACATCAAGATAATATTTTCAAAAGAAAATATTATCAACGTAGAGATTGTAGAGGTCATCTTGATATCTCTAAAAAGTCAAATATCATCTTTAAAAGATGAAAATTGAGCAAGTTATGAGTCGCACAAGTTGGGAGATTTTGAAGAAATTCATGAAGTTCAAATTGGGCAATTTTGAATCTTTGAACCAATAGGCCTAATTTTTTAGACTCAAACGTGTTCATGATATGTTAGAGGACCCATAAAACCATTCCTTTATTTTTCATTATTTTTATTTATTCTATTTGAATTTTTATTCATTTAAAACAAATTAAATCAAAACAAAAAGTGGGGCTAATGGGTTAGGCGCGTGATTGGATTTATGGGTCAAGATTGAAGCCCAAATATTCAAGCAAGCAGCAAGGTTTCTAGATTCATTCAAAAACGAAAATGGACAGAATGCTACAAAGTTTTGCAAGTTTTCAAATTTTAATTCTTGTCTTAAAACATGGTTAAATGCTACAAAGTTTGGCAAGTTTTCAAATTTTGATTCTAGTCTTAAAACATGGTTAAATGCTTGATTCATTTCCATCTTTGCTAGCTCATATCTCCATCTATAAATACTGAGCCAAAGCAAGCCAAAAGGACCACGAAAATCATTGGCACAAAAGCTTTCCAAAAATTCTCCAAATTCAAAAAGTTGTGAAAATTGTATCTCGCATCTCCAGCAGTTTTCAAACCAATCCAAACCTTCCAATGTCCTCCTAATGTTTCCAGGAGTTAGAACCAACCATTACCCTTCACAAATATGCCCTAGAAACCATCCTCGTCTCAACTCCGATTGGTAAGATTGGTAGGTTTCGTTTTCTTAAGATTTTCATGGTTTAAATCCTTGTAAGCAGGCTTATTTCATTCATATGTATTTCCTAGATTTTTTTAACGTTTTACATGTAAGTATAGATGCAGAAATAACCCCATGCCATTGTTAGGGCACTGAAGCCATTGATCATCGAACTGGACATTGCAAGCAACTTCCTGTTTTCACACGCCCATTTGCTTTTCACAAAGCAGGCCCTTAGTTTTTTTTAATCTATTTCTTTTCTATTTTTAATCACTTTTTTTATAATAAAATCATTAAAAAATTAGATATAGATTTTAATTAATTAACGTTATTTTCATAATAAAAATTAATTAATTTAATCACTTTAAGTTTATTTTATTAATTTAAGTCTAATTAAAATTAGGCTTTAATTATCATTCAACTATATTTCCAAAAAAAAAAAACATTTTTTTACTTAGAAATTTTTTTAGGGTTTTACATCTTTCCCCTCTTCATTCTCTGCGCGATTGTTTACTTTTTTTTCGCATTACTTTCATGAATAATTGTAACTGCTCAAAGGGATGTAATAGTTTAAACTAGGACTATTACATTTTTCTCTCCCCCATTTTGGTTTGTATTCCCCCCATCCCGAAGCGATGTAATTGTGTAGTTTAATTTCCACATTTTTTCTTTTCTGTACTTGTATATATTGAACTGCTAGATGTATGCTTAATAGGATTGCACGATAAGACTTAAAAGAAAATGGTAGAAAACCTAACATCCAAGATAAATAATCGAAACACAACACACTTCACACACGCACACCTCTAAGGTACTTCCACTTGTTGCCTTCGGAAAACAAACAATCACGTCTCTCGAATGTTGGATGTTTTAGCAAAGACCCTCTAGTTAAAAGATCATAGTCCCTCGATGACCCTTTGATGTTGCCTCGGTAAATTATCTTAGTACCTTAGGATAATTTTTAAAGCGTCTTACGAGTTGCCTTCGTGACTGTACGATGACCCTCGCCTGTCCCTCAAACATCCAATGACAGGGCTACCTACTAACTAATAGTAGGATAGAACTGTCTAAAGGAAAAGAGGAAAAGAACAAAGAATATTATAGTAGGTAGATAACTTGTAGTTGCTTGCTCACCAAACAAAACAATTTCTTACACATACACTCTTTTCAAAATATTTTCAAAGACAAAAACACTTTGTATGCATTCTCAACGACACGAGAATCGTTACAAAGTTCGCCGTTCTAAGGCGTATTTTCAAAAATATTTTCAAATACACTTACACCAAAAAGCATTTTCAAATGTGAGCTAGCAACTAAGAGCCTGTAGATAACTACGGATGGAAAGGGTGCTAATACCTTCCCTTTCCATAACCTACCCCCCGAACTCAAAATCTTTAAAAAGGTCTTTCCTGTTCTTTTCACCCTTTCCTTTGTTGGATAAAAGAAAAGTCGGTGGCGACTCTTTCTAACCGCAACATTTACGATAAAATGCAAAACCAGTAAAGTCAGTTCTCCCACCGTATTATAGAACTGGCGACTTTGCTGGGGAGTGAACTAAAAGTGGGGTTACCTTAGAGATAGTTCATATTTTAAATGCTTTCCTTGTTTGACTTGCTTGATTTTTTCTTTAAAGGTTGTTTGGGTATTCTTGTAAAGATCCTATACCTGGATCTGGGACATTTTAGGTAAGTAGAAATAGATCGTGGAAACTGTACGGCGTAGACCGATATGGTTGAAGTGATAGCTACGTTAGTGTGACATATTTGTGGGTATCAGTGCCCCTTGAGTTAAATCAAGGAGAATATGGGGCTGCTAAGTGAGGTCGTGAAGCACTAATTAACCATAGAACCTTAGTTGAACAACTTGGCCATTAGAAAGTAGTGAGATATCCAGCTTTGGTGCAAACTGAATTTGGTTGATACTCGATACTACACTCATTAATATTGGATTTTCGAGATATTTTGGTCACGAAAACAGATTGCTTGTGCTGAAACAACGCCAGATGAAGAAAGATCAATGATATTGAGACTACTAGAACCTGATTACTTTCTTTTAGGACAAGTTAAGCCAACTAAAACTTCAAGAGGGTACTTACTTATAACTCCATGCAAGCTCTAACCTAAGGCCTTGTGTGTTTTGCTTGTGTATGATTAAATTGTTCGAACATAACATCATGCATCATAACATTCATACCATATCATTTTCTTAACCATTTCAAGGATTTCAAGGGCCTGTGATGCAGGTTATCATGAACTAGACGCCTAGCAAGGGACAGGAGGATTTATTTTCCTCTAACTAAAGGTCGCCAAAGTATCATGAACTGACATCTAGCAAGGGGCAAGGGGATTTATTTTGCTCTAACCAAATGTCGTCAAAGACCGAAGCATATTATCTTGAGTCAAAGGCTATGACCCACTCGACATGGTGAGCTTGATTCTCGTAGAAGGACATTCAATGATACGAAGTTCTTCTACCAAAGCTGCAATTGGATTCAGTTTCTAACATTTTCTTGGGTTTACCCCGCGAGATCCTTGAAAACATTGCATCCACATATCATGCATCATATCATAACAGGTTTTCCCATACATGTTTCTCACCTGCTTACTATGTATTTCAGTAAAGATGGCTCTAAAACAGACTGTCAAAGATCTTTAGATCCAAAATGCTCAGTTCCAGAAATGTTCCTGAACCTATCCATGGGGCAAGAGGAATTGAAAGCACTCCTATCTGAGAGCATGACCAAGAAGAATCCTGAAGACAACATGGATGACCAGTTGGAACAATTGCAAGCTGAGATGGAAACGATGAGAACCCAGATGATGAGTCAGATGGCTCTTATCCAAAATTTAGCTCGGGGACAAGAAGATTTAAGGATTCTCATCAGCAAGCTTCATCAAGACATATACGACCGTATGGGAAAAACTGCTAGAATTTGGGGTCTAATCAATGATCAAACTCTCTTGGTAGACAGGGAATTGGGTGACATGTTCATGAGGGAACATGTTGAAAATAAACTTAGAAGCAGTGAAACTCGGGGGCCTGCATCTTCAAGTACTCAGAAGAGATCATACAACGGAAATAAGGAGCCCAGTACTGTGTACGACCAGAAGGGTCGTAATAAGAGTGGTCTCAACCAATCTGTGGGGGCAATGTGAATCTCTAATCCAGCACCGGTGCAACAATAATGACAAGGTAATCAGCGTAAGAAAAATACATCCAAAAGACGATTTACCAAAATCAAGATGTCATTGGCTCCAGCATTACAACATATGTTGAAGGCCAAGCTGGTTACATTGAAGGATCCTCCTCAGAATCCTAACACGACCTCTCCTAAGTACAATCCGAATGCGAAATGTGCTTACCACTCCAATAGTCTGGGGCATGACACTAACAGTTGTTAGGCATTGAAATAGAAGATTCAAGACTTCATTGATGAAGGAGTGTTGGAATTCACACAAGATGGTCAGATTGAATTTTTCCATCATCCCCCAAAGGCACACCATCTAAAGTGACAAATTCAGGAGGAGAAGCTTTTTGTTCATTCGAATTTTTGTTTGTAATTTCTTTGTTTGTTCAAACACTTATCCTTATACCAGACTTTGGTTCTTCCCATTAATACATTGCATATGTTTGTCTTGAGTTAATCTATTCGTTTTCACTATACTATGCTTTTACTTCCTTTTGTGATATTCAACTCTCGATTAAAAACTATAAGCCTTTAGAGGGAGGATGACGAAAATAATACCATAATCTCATACAATATGCTTTTGAACAGACCTTGCTGACGATGTACAGGCGTTGTTTCAAATCCTAAACAGTGGAGTTATAAGGAAAATAATCCATAGTCAACCCATTTGAGCCTAAGAAGTAGGAGTTTTCTTTTTCATACAAATTGAAACCTTTAATCATAACTGGGGCAGGGTAGTTTCTCAGTTAATTCAAAAGCATATTCAGTCACAAGCTTTCACTTCATAGTATCAAAAACTTCCTTCCAAATCAAAAGACGATGATGGTTCCCCGTAGAGCAGGCAGTCACTATCTCACAAAAGAAAATCCAGTTAAGTCAAAACCTATGAAGGAAACTTAAGAAAAAGACTGGGGCATCTCGCTGACTGTAATCACAAAAGAAACAGTTCAGGCAAAAGTTAGGAGTAATAAAAAAAAGAGGTTGTTACGAATCCTCGACAACAGAAAAATGTCACAAAAATGACTGTCTTCTCAAATAAACTTCTAGTATCCGAACCATCACCAAAATATCATTCCAGACTCAATTACGCACAATTAATTGAGTATAGGGCTAGAAGAACATCATGGAGAACAGGTTGGGTACAAATAAAGTTTAAGCCTTTATCCTTTGTTTCTTAAACTATGAACCAAGCCATGTTATAACCCTTAAAAGTCCTAGATGAAGCATGGGTTAGTTCGAAAGTATACTGTTAAAAAAAGGTATCCCAACTCCTGTAAGGCTTACTATAAATCCTGAGTTGATATCACATTATTGCAAAAAAAAATTTACTAAAAAATGCAATTTTAAAAACTTCAAGACAAACATAAGCTTTGCATTTATAATACCACTATTTCCATATAACTAATTTTTCGACAGCAGAGAAATTCGCACGACAAATATCCAATGAACAAAAGGCCTCTCAATGAACAAAATCACTTTAAATGGAAAGACACTTCCAATGACAAACCTTCCATTATCAAGGGGCATGACATGTTATTGTCTAACTCATCTGTGGAAGTCAAGTCAAGATTCAAAGAACCTCTCAAAAAGTGCCAAATAGCCAGAGGCAGACCTCCATCTGATTCACTTGGGACATTGGACATGAATTCTAGCAAAGGATCATGTATGATCAAGCAAACATTTTCTGGCAGTGCTATAACACTTACTACTATGGACAGTGACAATTCCCTGCACCATGTGAACACGAACATAGTTGGAAAATACTACGCATGAAAAAAAGCCCCGCTAGGTTGACTGGCCTAGGAAAAAATAAGGGCATCCTGGAGAACCAAAAAAGTTCGGGCAAAAATTAGGGATATATAAATAAAATTGTACACCCGGTAAGTCGAAAACCTGAAAAGGCGGCTTGGGCAAAAAAGGGTATCCCGATGGACTAAAAATCTGAAAAGACAGTCCAGGAAAAAGTTAGGGATTAAAGTGTACGGTTATGTCCCATCATCTCGTCACCTGTCTATCAATAGAATACTTATCACTCTGGTCAGCATTTACTCAAGACTCTGGGAGTTAGGACAATGTCTAAGCCGCCCACAAATTCCCACAACTTCCATGAGATTATCCCCATAGAGTAATCTTTACAAGTTCATACATTCCCTGCAATTTCCCCGATAGACCCCCCTAGCGGATAAAGGAGTATGATCTTCTCCCAACAAACCCACCAATACTTTACATCGCATAAAACTAACTTCTAGATATAGTTTATATACAGTCTAACTATAGATTCATTCTGACACTCATTCCATATCCATTTCTAGATACAGTTTAGATAAAATCTAAATATAGATTCATTCTGACACGCATTCCAGATCCTCTTCTAGATACAGTTCAGATAAAATCTAGATATAGATTCATTCTAACACTCATTCCAAATCCACTTCTAGATACGATTCAGATACAGTCTAAATATAGATTCATTCTGACACTCATTCCAGATCCACTTCTAGATACAGTTCAGATACAATCTAAATATATATTCATTCTGACACTCATTCCAGATCCACTTCTAGATATAGTTCAGATACAGTCTAAATATAGATTCATTCTGAAACTCATTCCAGATATGGTTCAGATACAATCCAGATATGGATGTCATTCTGAGACTCATTAAATACATCTTTAGATACAATCAAGGCATAGATTTATTCTGACACTCCCCATCTTGAGTATGCTTTTACCATAAATCACCGGCTAAAATCATCTCTGTAGTGAAGTTACGACTATCCCCAGAGAGTTGCTATAGAACCTGGAATCAAATCAAATACCAGTCAACCTTATCTTTCCCAGAGAAGTCAGAAGGTTATCCACCTCTTCCATCCCCAGTCAGGGTATAAATTTCCCAATAGAGAAATGAACATCCAATGTTCTTTAATTCTTCTCCCTAAGCAGGAATTAATACTCTCCAACCGAGTTTGCTCAAACAAAGAGCAAAAATCAATGTTCCCCAACGGAGTTTCCTCAAACCAGCAAGAAGGGGTCCCCAGCAGAAACAATCCCCAGATGATCGAAGATACACATGCTCTTCATCCCCAGAAACATTCATGGATTTATTTTCCCCAGACAAAGATGCTGCTCGAATTTACAAATGCACTTCAAAAAAATTCCACATTCATACATCATTTACAAAATATCATAGCATATGCATACGAAACGCATATAGCACAATCTCATTTATTTTGAGAACATCATTACGCGATGCATTCCATACATCATGATATTGCATACAACTAACTCTTTATCTTTTCAAGAAAAGATAAATAAAACAGACAAACATCATCAACTACTTATATGACCTGACAATCTTCTCAAAGGCTACATCTGACGAAAGGCTATTTCAGCATTTTCCTCAAAAGGTCGTTCTCAAAGAGACATCTGCTGGTTCAGTTTAAATCGACCAATAATTTATCCTGATTCTTTTCCAGTAGACCTTTTTCTGGTTCAGTTTAAATCAACTAAATATTTATTCCGATTCTTATCCAATTGAATACAATCAAGACTTTTCTCTAGTTCAGTTTAAATCATTCAAAGATTTATTTTAATTCTTATCCAGTTAAACTTAAGAATAGACATCCGCTGGTTCAGTTTAAATTGACCAATGATTTATCCTGATTCTTTTCCAGTAGGCATTTTCTATGGTTCAGTTTAGATCACCCAAAGATTTATTCTGATTCTTATCTAGTTAAAGTTAAGTATAGACATCTGGTGGTTCAGTTTAAATCGACCAATGATTTATTCTGATACTTTTTCTAGTAGACCTTTCTCTAGTTCAGTTTAAATTTCCCAAAGATTTATTCTAATTCTTATCCAGTTAAAGACAAACAAAGACATCTACTGGTTCAGTTTAAATCGACCAATAATTTATCCTGATTCTTTTACAGTAGACACTTTTTCTGGTTCAATTTAAATCGACCAATGATTTATTCTGATTCTTATCCAGTTAAAGTTAAGTACAGATATCCGATGGTTCAGTTTAAATCGACCAATTATTTATCCTAATTCTTTTCCAGTAGACCTTTCTTTGGTTCAACTTAAATCGTTAAAAGATTTATTTTGATTCTTATCTAGTAAAAAGTTAAGTACAGGCATATGTTGGTTCAGTTTAAATCGACCAATGATTTATCCTGATGCTTTTCTAGTAGACCTTTATCTGCTTCAGTTTAAATCAACCAAAGATTTATTCTGATTCTTATCCAGTTGAGGACAATTTAGACCTTTCTCTGGTTCAGTTTAAATCAACCAAAAATTTATTCTGATACTCCTTCTAGTTGAAGTCAACAGTTATTTTGGATGGCATCTATGAGCCCATATCCGACAACTCTTTGTCACCTCTCCAAATGGAATCTATAAGCCCATTCCCGGTATAATCAACCAACCACGTTACCTCTTGCACATGCAAGTGAAAATTTCTGGGCACTTAAGTGTTCAATCATACTCTACCTTCAAGTCACGAATGACGGACACACCAATTTAACTCTTCAGGTTTAAGAAGATTGAACAGGGGCAGTTGTTGTACCCCAAAATTTTCCCTCTCATTTTCTTCAAGACATTCTTTCAAGGCTTCTCAGACACTCAAGGCACTCACGGGTTGACTAGTCAAGATGCTCCTCCTAAGCCAAAAGCCTACAACTAGGATTTTGAGTTTCTCAAGGAAATTTGGTTTGAAAAGGTCTCAAGCGGCTTTCATGGTTCTCCATAGGTCCTCACTAAGGTTCATGTCAAGTTTCAAGTCCTACATCACAAGTTTTCTTAGTCAATGGCTCAGATGATTGAAAATCAACTATATTGGTCAAAAAGTTAACTATGGTCAACATACAGTCAAACTTCAAGATTTTTGGTCAACATTAACATTTTGAAGTGATATTCATCCTTTTATCAAGTTTTCATCATGAAGTCAAGAATTGTCAAATTAGGGGTTCCTTAGGATAAATCAACTGAACTTTGACCAAGCATAAATTTCACATACTTCGTCAACTTTTCCCCAACCAAATCCCATCTTAAATAAAATTCAATTCTCTACAACTTTTTTCAACTCCAAAAAATGCTTCATTTGAAAGACATGAGCTAATAGATTAGAGGTCATTTTCAAAAGTCAACAAAAGACACTTTTTGTCAAGGCAACTTACATCAAGATAATGTTTTCAAAAGCAAAAATTATCAACATAGAGGTTGTATAGGACATCTTGAGATTTCTAAAAAGTCAAAGATCATCTTCAAAAGATGAAAATTGAGCAAATTATGAGTTTCACAAGTTGGGAGATTTTGAAGAAATTCATGAAGTTCAAATTGGACAATTTTGAATCTTTTTAAACCAATGGGCCTAATTTTTTAGACTCAAACGTGTTCATGACATGTTAGAGGACCCCTAAAACCATTCCTTTATTTTTCATGATTTTTATTTATTTTATTTGAATTTTTGTTCATTTAAAACAAATTAAATCAAAATAAAAAGTGAGGCTAATGGGCTTAGGCGCATAATTGGACTTATGGGTGAAGATTGAAGCCCAAATATTCAAGCAAGCAGAAAGGTGTCTAGATTCATGCAAAAATGAAAATGGCAAGAATTCTATAAAGTTTGGCAAGTTTTCAAATTTTGATTCTTGTCTTAAAACATGGTTAAGTGCTTGATTCATTTACATATTTTCTAGCTTATCTCTCCCTCTATAAATACTGAGCCAAAGAAAGCCAAAAGAACCACGAAAATCATTGGAACAAAAGCTCTTCAAAAATTCTCCAAATTCAAAAAGTTGTGAAAATTGTATCTCGCATCTCCAGCAGTTTTCAAACCAATCCAAGTCTTCCAGTGTCCTCCTAACGTTTCCAGGAGTTAGAACCAACCATTACCCTTCGCAAATCAACCCCAGAAACTACCCTCACGTCAACTCCGATTGGTAAGATTGATAGGTATCATTTTCTCAAGATTTTCGTGGTTTAAATCCTTGTAAGCATGATTATTCCATTCATATGTATTTCCTGAATTTTTCTAACGTTTTACATGTAAGTATAGATGCAGAAATAACGCCACGCCATTGTTAGGGAACTGAAGTCATTGATCATCAAACCAGAAATTGCAAGCATCTTCCTGTTTTCATACCCCCATCTGCTTTTCACAAAGCAGCCCCATAGTTTTTTTAATCTATTACTTTTCTTTTTTTAATCACTTTTTTTAATAAAATCATAAAAATCAAAAAATTTAGATATAGATTTTAATTAATTAACTTTATTTTCATAATAAAAATTAATTAATTTAATGTCTTTAAGTTTATTTTATTAATTAAAATATAATTAGAATTAGGCTTTAGTTATCATTCAATTATATTTCCAAACAAAGAACAACAAAAACAGTTTTCCACTTAGAATTTTATTTAGCGTTTTACATCTTTCCCCTTTTCATTCTCCGCCCGATTGTTTACTTTTTTTCGCATTACTTTCATGAATAATTGTAACTGCTAAAGGGATGTAATAGTTTAAACTAGGACTTTTTAACGTTTTCTCTCCCCCATTTTGGTTTGTATTCCCTCCATCCTGAAGCGATGTAATATCGTAGTTTAATTTCCACACTGTTATATTTCTGTACTTGTATATATTGAACTGCTAGATGTATGCTTAATAGGATTACATGATAAGACTTAAAATAAAATAGTATAAAACCTAACATCCAAGATAAATAACTGAAACACAACATACTTTACACACGCACACCTCTAAGGTACCTCCACTTGTTGCCTTCGGAAAACAAATAGTCACGTCTCTCAAACGTGGGATTTTTAGCAGAGACCCGCTGGTTAAAAGATCATAGTCCCTCGATGACCCTTCGATGTTGCCTCGATAAATGATCTTAGTACCTTAGGGTAA
Source organism: Vicia faba (assembly GCA_948472305.1). Lineage (NCBI taxonomy): Eukaryota > Viridiplantae > Streptophyta > Magnoliopsida > Fabales > Fabaceae > Vicia > Vicia faba. Next base: position 1,173,412,398 of record OX451741.1, read on the forward strand.
TTGTTAAAGAGTCTTACGAGTTGCCTAGTGATTGTACGATGATCCTCGCATGTCCCCCAAACATCGAATGACAGGGCTACCTACTAACTAATAGTAGGATAACACTGTCTAAAGGAAAAGAGGAAAAGAACAAAGACAATTCGACTAGGAAGACTACTTGTAGTTGCTTGCTCATAAAAAAAAACAATTTCTCACACATACTGTTGTACCCCAAAATTTGCCCTCCCATTTCTCATTGATTTCTCACCACAAAGCCCTTGAAGCTCAAGATCCAGTTAGGGTTTCATCTGCTCAAGACTTCTCCTTGCACTGTTGACCCAAATTAGGGTTTGTGTTTGCACAAAGATGTTTTGACCTAAAATGCCTAAGATGACTTTCATGCTTCATATTGGACTCCCAAGTTTATCCATACCAAGTTTCAAGCCCTGATTCCAAGTTTTGCCCAGTCAATTGGACAGTTGACCTAGAAATCAACTGTATTGGGGAAAAAGTCAATTGTGGCCAATTGATAGTCAAACCTCATAAAAATTGACCCCCATCAACATTATGAACTCACATGGACCATTTGATCAAGTTTGGATCACAATTCCACAAGAAATTTGATCAGATCACCAAAAGGGCAAAATGGTCATTTTTAGGGTTTTGACTGCACAAAGGCAATTTTTGACTGTTTGACCTAACCAATGACAAACCAAGCTCACATATGGACTCAAGTACCCCATGGAATTATCTTGACATGCTCAACAAACTCAAAAGATCCCAAGTACACAAGATTGACAGTTGAATTTCCCAGTTAAGTGATCAATTTTGACTGTATACTGAAAAGTCAAACTTTGACTTTTTGGTCAAAATCAAGAGTCAAGATTCATTTTTCATCAAAATATGCCAAATCATGAAAATTGTTCATCAAGAAATCGCAAAATGCAAATTAGGGTTAGAAATTAGAATTTTTCATAACTTAGAATTTTTCTAAGTTATGAAAAACCCTAATTTTTTCCCAACTTTGTCCCACTTTATCACCAAGATTCATTTGGATTCAAACAAAAGTCAAAACATGAAATTTGTAGCTTGTTGCATAATCTACAACTTTTATTCAAAAAGTTTTCCCAAATGAGGCTTGTATCTCAAGTTACAAATTTTTGAATAAGGGCACTAAACCATTCTTAACTTAGTGAAATTTCAACCTATTTTGACAAGGTTTTCTACCCAACTTCAAGGCCATTTTCCATACACTTCCACTTGGAATTTCAATTTTCATTTCAAATATGGATTGTAGTACACATTCCAAGCTTTCCAAAATGTCCAAGAACTTCTCAAACAACCTCATAACTTGAGAGAATCGAATTTCACAATATGGCAAAAACTCACTTTTGAATTGATCATGAACATGTTCATAACTTAGGCCATTTTCAAGTCAGCATAGTTTGTGCTAGATTACAGGTCCTAAAACCCTTTGACACTCAATAATTCAATGCAAAACCTTTGTGCCAAGACCATGTTTTGTGTGTTCAAGCATTGCCTAGAGGATTAATCCCAAAATAGATAAAGCATTTCTTCCATTTTTGCAAAAGGTAGCTTTATGTCCAATTGAAAATCCAAGCAGTACAAATGAGATCTAATTGGCACAAGATTATGAGCAAAACACTCTGATCAAGGAGAGATTATGCAGCTCATTAGGGGGCCTCCACTGACCTAGAACACAACTTGGGCATTTGTTGCTTAAAGTGTAAGTAACTTGGCATTTTGCAAGAGAACTCTCATATCAGCTTACAAACACTTAAGCAAACTTGTAAAACACATCCAAGACATCCCAACCAAGCTAGTACACGACCCTAACAACCCTCATACACTCCCAATCCCAGAATCACCTTCAAACTGCAAGAACAGGACCAGGCCTGCAGTTTGAGTGCCATCTCCCATTTCTCTCAAGCTTTCTGGCCCAAACCAGTTCACACACATTCCCTAGCATCTATGCAAGCTAACCATGACTTGAAACACGACCTGTAATTCCTCTAACAAGTTCCACCATTTTCACTTTTTCGTTTTGCAGTTGAAGTTCTACAGCTCAATTCAAGGTGTCTCAAGGCAAAGTAAATATTGGAACAGCATCACCACACCTCAAGGAAGCTATACCAACCATTATCTTGCACTGAAAGCTCCCCCATTGCCAGATAGAACTTCAACTGAACAGGTATTTTGGTGAACTTCTATCTCTCTTATTAGGCATCATTAGCTCTAAGTTTGTGAATAAGCAATGTTCTACTCATGCCACTGAACCTGTACATGCTTTTACTTTTCATTTCTTTTGTCTGAGCTGTGAGAATTTAAGGTTTGAAAATGGCAGAAAATCTAGGTCAGGATTTGGGGGAGAAGAAATTCTCTCTCATCTTAGAGAGTTAGATCAAGTTCTGCATATGGTTGGATTCGTCTCTTGATGCTGAACATTTTTTATGTTATGAGTTTTCATTAATAAGCCATGAATCAGGATGTTTGGATGGAAGAACAGGGCGCGCGTTTTTTTGAATAATGTTGTTCAGAGGTTGAAGAAAGGTCTTCATGGGCTGGGCTTATGTTGACTTTTCTTTTTGCACCATACAATTGCTTCTGAACCCCCTGAGCCCATTTGGTTTATTTTTAATGTTTTTTGACTTTTTCTTTTTTTAATTGACTCATTTATTTTTTCTCATGATATTAAAAATATAAAAATATTTTTTCTCACCATTTTTGAATTTATTAGGTATTTATTTGATTTTTCTTTTAGTTTATACATAAAAAATAAATACATATACTTTTTATTTAAAATACTAAAATAGTGCAAATACATTTTTATACACTTTTATTTTGTTCTACTCTCTGAAAATATTTTATAGAAAAAATACTTTTTTATTAAATATTAAATATTATTAATTAATATATATAATACATATTTTGTAAATAATATAAATAAATATACTTATACATTAGTATACTTGGAATAAAATACCAAAAATATATATATTTTATTTTATTAATATTTAACATTAAAAATACATTTTTATAAATATACTATATTTTTATCTTATTTTTTGTATATAAATAGTAAATATTATATATATTAAATAACTAATACCATTTTGATTAAAATTAGGGTTTTGCCCTAAATATGAAAATACTCCAAAAAAATAATACCTTTTTATTTCTCTTTTTATTTTTACATAAATAATACTTTTTCATACATATAAAAATTCTTTTTACATCTTGCATATTTATTTCATTTCCATTTAATTATGCAATTATTTGTATTGTAAATATTCAAAGAAAATGATGTAATAGCTAGGTTTAATTTCTTGTTTAAATATACCCCATTTGAAACATTGTACCCCCCTCCCCATATTATTGTGTTGTAATAGTGTAGGAATTTAAATTTCGCACTTTAATGCTTTCTAAACATACCATGCTAGAATTAGGGTTTGTATGCGAATAAAATGAACAAAATAGTTTGACCTAATCTCAAGATAAACAAGCATGAAAATGGACAACACATCTCACACTTGCACCCCTAGGGTATTCCACTTTGTTGCCTTCAAATAAATTGGGCCATATTGCATGCTAGGTTTCTTTGGGTAAAACAAACAATCAAATGATCATAAGTCCCTCGATGACGCTTTCAAAAAGTTGCCCTAAATGATCAAATCCCTTTCAAAGAAAATTGCCCAAAGACATTTAACACTATTGCAATTATGGTCTAAACGATGACCCGCGCCCGTCCCTTTCACCTCCTAATACAAGATTGTCCACCAAATGCAATGGTGGAACAAAATTGTCAAAGGGTTTATAACATAATAAAAATCTTTGAGAAAATTTTAGGGTAGATAACTCTTAAGTACTTGTCAATTTACAAAAAAAACACTTGCCTATTTTCAAATCACACTTCACAAACACTTTCAAAACCAACTCTCAAAAAACCTTGAAACATCTTTTCAAAAGAAAAAACACCTTTTGTAAAACATTCGAGTAAAGAATTGTTACAAGGGTAGCCTATACAAGGCATCTTTTCAAAACATTTTCAAAACCACACACCAAGCACCATTTCAAACAATTGAAAACCAAGGCAAGTTGATCTAAGCAAGTACCTAAGAGCCCATGGATAACCATGGATAGAAAGGGTGCTAATACCTTCCCTTTCTATAATCTACTCCCCGAACCCAAGAAAAATCTCAAAGGTTTATGCTGTGCTTTTTAAACCTTTCCTTAGGATAAAATAAAAAGTCGGTGGCGACTCTTGCTCAACCGAAACATTTGCGAAAACAAACACAAAACCCTAGTCAGTTCTCCCACCGTATCACACATACGCTCTCTTTTCAAAATATTTTCAAAGATAAAAACACTTTGTATGCATTCTCAACGATACGAGAATCATTACAAAGTTTGCCTCACTAAGGTGTCTTTTCAAAATATTTTCAATTACACTTACACCAAAAAGCATTTTAAAATGTGATCTAGCAACTAAGAGCCCGTAGATAACTATGTATGGAAAGGGTGTTAATACCTTCCCTTTCTATAACCTACCCCCTGAACTCAAAATATTTAAAAAGGTATTTCCTGTTCTTTTTACCTTTTCCTTTGCTGGATAAAAGAAAAGTAGGTGGCGACTCTTGCTATCTGTAACATTTGCGATAAAACACAAAACTATTAAAGTCAGTTCTCCCACCGTATTACAATACTGAAGCATGATTATTGGTTATGTGATTTTATTTGGGTTTGCTTTGTGATCTTGTTCATTTTACTTCATGACTTTGTAAAAGCTTACTGTGGTTACTTTTGATTACCTAGCTTTGTCATATTATGGCTAAAAAGGAGGAGCAATATACGTGCCAGTGCTAGTGTGAGTGATAGCAATCTTCAGAATCTGTTTTTCTCAATGTTGAGAATTTTGATTATGTGTTGTTGCATTGAGAGAGAGTTATGTCAGACAAGATATCTTGACAATTTGGCTGATTGAGAAGTTATTTTTCTCAATGTTGTTGTGATTACAATTTCCACTAAGCTTTTTGTTTCTGTTTTTGTGATTCTGTGTGTGTGATTGATTTATTTTCTTTTTTTTTTGGAAACTGAACTATGGTTTGTTAATGTGTTTTAGCCAAAATTTGCCAAAGGGGGGAGGTTGTTAATTCTCTAATTTTATGATTGAAAATAATTTTGCTAAAACTAATTTATGCAGCAACATATGTTAAAGTATGTTCTAAACTTGCAGCAAGAAGATGTCGAACACGATGACCCATCCAGTTCATCCAACATCTTGTATGTTACAACTATTTCACTTGAAGTTATTATGTTTTATCAGATCCTGAATATTATGGGAATATTAGGATATTATATGTGTCTCCCAAGATTGAAGAATCAATGATTGTTGTTGTTTTTAGAAGATTTATTTGTTTCATTAAGTGGTGAGACATTTTAGGAAATAAATCATTGAAGTTCTATTTTCATGCAGAAGTTTCTGCTGATTTTCTGCAACAGATCAACTGCATTTTGAAGCCCAAAATCCAGTCCATTCAAGCTTATAAAAAGAAGGCTTCAACCCTAGTAATCGTGTGGAACTTACATTGTATTTCGTTATGGATTTGTTCATGTTTATTGTGAGCCTCTCTGATATCATCTTGATAGAAGAGTAGGATTGTTCTTTGAGTTGTAAGTGTTGTCCTTATTCATAAGTTGTTAAGCATTGAATGATATTATGTTAGTAAAGTGTATCTTCTAAACTTTTTTTTGAGTTGAGTCATTGTCACTATTTGTGACTGATAGGGATTTGAGAAGGGTATCATACCTAGGTGAGCCTTAGGTAAAAATTAAGCACGGGTATTGATTAAGTGAGTAGATTGTAAACTAGTGAGAGTTTGTTGTGGGTCTATAAATTGATACTATTTAGTTGATTTCACTCCTGACTTGGTAGCCCCCACACGTAGGTGTTGTTGTACACCGAATTAGGTTAACAATTATGTGTGTTATTTATCTTCTACACTATCAATTGTGATTAAAACTATTCATTGCGTTATTGTTCACAGATCAGTGTCTCGACATCTCATAGGATATATGTGATCTGATTGCCAAAATTTCAAATTGTATGAAAGAAACATGGAGAAAAATTTGTTCTAACTTTTCAAAGAGCCATTTGACATATTAATGTTCTTAATGTATGGCTTAACTTCTTTCAATTTAAAAGATACATCTTTCATTTTATTTTGTTTTAAATAAATTTCTATTTTAATTTGGGATAGTTTTAAAAGAATATAATAAAGTTGCTTAGAAACTTTAAAGTCTAAATAATTTATTCTAAATAGGAATTACTATATAATTAGAAATTTTAATTTTAATTTTAAATGATATGTTTACTTCGGATATGCATGTCTGAAAACCCCCTGAAAATGAAATATTGGGTTATTTCAGATATGCATATCCAAAAAAAACCCGAAAATGAAATATTGAGTTATTTTGGATATGCATATTTGAGAACCCCCTAAAAATGAAATATTTGGTTCGTTTGCATATGCATATGCTAATTAAGGGGTATTACGGGAATTTTTGCAGGGGCCCCTAAGAAGATATAAGGGTATACTAAGAAATTTTCATAAAATAACTCGAGTTTTTCACATGTTATGACTATGAACCTTCTTACAATAAATCATAAATTTTACACAAGTTGTCCATAAACCAAACAAAGTTTTTATAAGATTAAACTCAGGAATCAAACAAATATTTTAAGAGGTTAAGATCATGAACCAAATAGAGATTTTAACATGTTAATCTCAAGAACCAACCTGAGATTTTAACCGGGTGATCTCAATATCAAACAAAGATTTTGACAGGTTAATCTCAATAACTAAACTGAGATAACACTAAAAAAATGCACTTTTAATGAAGAACAAACAAAGCACGACACTAGTACAACCAAAATTTCAAATTTATTTTTCACTCATAGGACATTAAGGCAACTTTAGTGAAAGAATAAAAAAAGAGTATAGAGTGAGAAAGAAGAGGTTCAAAAGGAACTATGGTGTGTAAAGAAGTGAGGGGAACAACTCTACATTTATGAGATTTTTCCTCAAGGGGGAAAGCAACCCATATGCTTTTTAATGCTTCTAATCCATTAACCCTAGTTGTAAATTGATTAACAGACTAGAAAAAGGAAAGTTTTTGAATCTCTCATCACTGACTGATTAAAGGTTGCTCTAATCTATTGGAAGGAATTGTAAAAGTGTTAATTGATTAACTCTATAATGGTAACAAACTAAATCACATAAAAGAAACTCCTAATTGATTAAACATGAAATATTCGGGTACATGAAACATATGTTAAAACTGAAGTCCCAACATCAGAGCAATGTCACTACAGATGTTACAACATCTGTTGACAAACTGAACAGATTAATCAAGATGTAACTGATACTAAAACTAAACTACATAATGATAAATAACACATAGAGTTGTTAACCCAGTTAAGTGCAACATCACCTACATCTGGGGGCTACCAAGCTAGGAAGGAAATCCACTATTAGCATTATCAATTCAAAGCCTAAACAGTCACAATTTATAACTTCTCACTTAATAACTACCCAATGCAACTTCTACCTAGAAATCACCATCTAGATATGAGAAATCCCATTTCACTTCCTAAATCACCTCATTGATATCTAACAGTCCAAATCCCAATGACTATAAAAAACAACCCAATTTAGAAGATTACACTTCAAATACAAAAATACTTAGTTAAGACTCTTAACTAATAACAATACCTGGATTTTCTTAAATGCTTCATCCAATAACAATACTCAACTCATTACCTAAAGGCTTCTGAGTGACAAAACCATGTCTTCCATAAGTAACAAAAGATACAAGGGTGACTTACACCACAAGTACACGAGAGACTCTCAAAACCTAAGATTTAGACTTTCCCTAATTTTACAGATTGTGAAAAGTTCTAATTACATTAGGTTAGGTCTTGTCTTTAAATACACATCAGTAGTCCATGTGCTTCAAAATCTTCACCCAAATATTTCTTGATCCACAAGCTGAGGGCTCCATCAATTATGCAGAAAAAATCTCCTTAGATCTTGGAACAAATCTTTAAGTTTATAAAATAGAAACTTTTGTATAGTTGTAAATCAAATCTCTTGTTCCAGATTAAATCTTCTTGACCTGCAAAAATAACTGAGATAAATCCAAAAGGAATTTCAGAAAATCAAATTAAATTTTTCAAGAAAATACACAACAACCACTATTGTATAGCAGGAAGAGATGTCACAATATCTGACTTGACATCTGCTGAAAAACACATAACAGTAAAACTGTTATGACAGTTAATGAATATATTAAAACATCTTGCTCAACACCAGTATAGAACCATGTTTTTACCAAAATTTAGCTAATCATAAAACCATTGAACTAACATTCTCCTCCTTTGGAAAATTTTGGCTAAAACAACTAAAGCCCAATAAAAAAAAGGAGAGAGGAATAAAACCACAAGGAATAACACCACAAATCAAACTGCACAAAAACATGTATCAAAGATACAATAGTTACACAAATACAAGCTACATGATAAACATGTAAACTTTATACACGAGGAAGAAGATGGCATGCATATTCAGAACCATCCAGGTTAATCCCCCTAAAGAACACAACCAATTCTTGCAACAGAGGAATAAATCTCCCTCTCAAGAATTTAACATATTAGAAGAACATGCAGCAGAAGCAACACACATAAAATCAGAGCACACGACACAAAAATGCTCATAACTCAGAACACAAGACACAGCAGGATGTTAGAACATCCGATAAGACATCATGCAAAAAAAATAGAAAAACTCCTAAGCAAGTCTAACTCAATAGACGAAAAAAAATATCATAAGCTAGCTATCCAACACAACCTTCTGAGTCAATTGAATTGACCCAATCTTTATCAGCATCTGGGTCTGAATCACGTATTTTCACATGGTTTTTCTTGAGGGACTTTACCTTGATTAAAAATGTTTTCTATGTCCCGAATGTTCCAGTAGATGTTCAAACATTTGTTACAGTGTTGGACACTACTTTCTTTGAACCAGAACCCACTACCTTCTTGGTTTCTATCACAAGAACCTTCTTTGTATTAGCAATTTTGGAAAATTTTCTCATGTTGGAACGCAGCTTGTGATGATGGTGAGGTTCTAAGGTCTTTAAATATAAGTAAAGTTACCTAGTTTGTAACAAAACGTTGCTTGTAAAGATATACTAGTCAATGGAAGTGTTATTGGAAGGAGATAAAGTCTTATTTAGTAACAATGCACCACTCATCATAGGGGAGAGACGCGCCCTTGCTCAACTTTTTCTCTTTCAAAGCTTTGACTACTGGAAAATGTTACAACATTTGAAATGACATTCTCCATGCCATTGGAAATTATCCTTTTGATATTGCACACACCCATAGGTAAAGAAATTCAGTTGGAAAATTGTCCTAACAGTTACTACTATAATTATTTAGCGGTGTAATTCCATAATTACCCCTCATATTCTCAATGTAAATTGCACCTCAAGTTATGATGAAAATACTTTCTAAAGCTTCTCAGCCATACCAAGTTTAAGAGTGTTAATATAAGCCCGTAGCAAGATCCTTGACACAATGATGACACAACCAATGACTTTGTTTTGCAAGAAGAATAAAATTCGTGTACCTTGATTGCAGTAGCATCTCACACTACAATGTCATGACATTCAACTTGACATTGTACTCTTTTAATAATTAACTCAATTGAGAAACATATCTTCATTCAACAATGTACCTAATCTTAAAGATATACCATGATTCAATTAATTCTAATCCAAATGATCAAAATATCCTCCAACAATAAAATATTCTACAGTTTTGGCCAATAACTTTTTACTTCAAGACTCAACATCATTATATATTTCATCTATGAAACAACTGATGATTACAGACAAAAATAAACTCCAAATAATGAACTCCCTTTTTGACAAAACTTTGCTTTCTAGAGAATTTTCTTATTCGGTGTATGCCGGTCCTTTTGAGTCTTCCCTAATTTTTGGAGTATCAAATTGCTGCAATGATGTTCCAACATCTAGTTGAACACTAGTACCTTCCTTAATGAACACATCACTAATTTTGGTTCTGAAGTTAACATCACTAAAATTACTTCTCTCAGTAGAGTAACTCAAAACACACCTTGTTCTCATTCAAGGAATAGATAAAAACCTTTGAAGACTTCACAAAATACTAGATTTTTCTTTGCTATAGATACAAGAAAACTATACGTATATGTATCTAACTTCCAATACACTCACTTTTCATTGGACTAAACAAATCTATAGAACATATTCTAGAGATTTTGCAACTGACTGATGTTGTACCTTCTAGTGTGACATCTTAACTTCATCTTCCTTGAACATCAAGCAAAAGGATAAGCAATTAAATACTTGTGGAGTCCACAAATAGAAATTGTTTTTAAATCCTTATAAGAAATCCATATATCTTAGTAGAGACACAACATTATTTCTTGATGACATGTACCATTAGACATTGATCAGACAATTGACTTACATTAGTCATCAGTCCTTTAGTTAGAAGACCTCTAAAAAAAACTTAGATACTCCATCCTATATTCTTTATAAAACCAATGCCCTTAAACTTCCCTTTTAGCATCATCAACAAAAGAACAGTTGATAGAATGAAACTAAACACACAACCAAAAACACTTTTACTATAATCAAGTGTCTGGAAAAGTTAGTGCCAAAATACCAATCATCTTAGTTGAAGTTCTAAGACAGGTATGAGAGATAAGACAATTATCACTTTCCTTGAGTTTTAACCACTTATTGGTTATCTCATGTTGAATATGACCTTTGTGGTAGTAAACAAAACTGTTAATATCAAATTTTCACAAAAGAGACATCTTCAGTGCAAGTATATGCCTTTAGCTTGAGTAATATGATGTCTAGAACAATGTTGAGACATTAAGATTGACATCCTTGACCCAAATTTCCTTTTTATAAAAAAAATCCTTTTGTCACTTGAGTTTTCTCTTTTCCAGTTATAGCTTGAAAACCTTATCCCTTTTAGCCTTCCAAACATATTTCCACTTGAGGAACCTCCTATAATCAGAATTGAACCAACCTTACAGACTTGATCATGATATCAAGTTTAAGGATTAATAGAGTCGCTTCACCCTTCAAGACATAGATGGTAGACACTCCTTCATTCTCTTAAGACATAAGATCATAAATAAATCACCTCATATTTCTTCATGGTTGATAACCCTCTTTATTCTAGATACACAGATTTTTGAATAAAACAGCCAGCACATCATGAGATAATTATTCAAAACAGAAATTCATAATCAGGATCACTTTCCTAATTAAGCTAAGAAATAGAAAACCCATACATTTGTTCTTGAGATAAGCAGACCATTATGCTCCATAAAGATCCAAGGTCTTCACACTCATATTCATGAATGCTTTGACATTAATTGATCAATACTCCAGTTTCAGCCTCTCCTTTAGTATCACAGACTTACTAAAGTCAGTACATATGTTCTTGATATTTGGTCTAGTCATTTTGTCCAAACTCTTCAACACTTGATTGGATTTCCTTCCAAGGAACACAATAGTAATAAGAAACCCTTTATTAGAGACCAGGACACAAATTCCAGAAGTTAGAAACAAAAAGAATGCTCTTTTTGTTCTTCAATGGCTTGTCAATTTCATATCAAAATTCTTGAGTAGAGACTAGCGTATCTTCTTCTTGATCATCCTCTATTTTGAACTATTTTCTTCTGCACACACTAAGATGTGCCTTTATGAGTGGACTTGATAAATTCCCAAGTATCTTTGGCTATAATACAAGTGATATATAGTGCTTATCAATTCTATAGATCATGAAGTTGATAATTTTAGAGTGACAAAGTGCCAACTCAAATTCTTCCCTTCCATATCTTCAGTACCAGGATTCTTCTATCCTGAAAATTCTTCAAGATTTGTTGTCCATTGATAACCAAAATATTCATATTCCAGCCTACCAAGAGAACAGTAATACCAGAAAAATACTCCCTGAAACTCATCCAATAGATCAGGGTTCCTGCTCTGATACCAATTTAAATTTTCTGGTACAGGCAACACATGTTAATACTGATGTCCCAACGTCAGAATAATGTCACAGCAAATGTTACATCATCTGTTGATAGACTGAATAGATTAATCAAGATGTAACTAACACTGAAACTAAATTGCATAATGATAAATAACATATAGATTTGTTAAACCAGTTCGGTGCCATATCAACTACATCAGAGGGCTACTAAGCCATGATGGGAATCCACTATTAGCAGTATCAATTCAAAGCCTAAACACTCTCAGTTTACAACTTCTCACTTAATTACTACCCAATGCAATTTCTACCTAGATATCACCATATAGATATGAGAAATCCTATCCCACTTCCTAAATCACCTCAGTGATATCTAACCGTCCCAATCCCAATGACCATATAAGAAAAACCAATTTAGAAGATTACACTTCAAATACAAAAATACTTAGTTAAGACTCTTAACTAAGAATAATACTTGGATTTGCTTAAAAGCTTCATCCAAGAACAATACTCAACTCATTACCTAAAGGCTTCTGAGTGAGAACACCGTGTCTACCACAAGTACAAAATATACAAGGGTGACTTACACCACAAGAACACAAGAGACTCTTAAAACCTAAGACTAAGACTTCCCCTAATTTTATAAATTGTGAAAAATTCTAATTACATTAGGTTAGGTCTTCTCTTTGAATATACCTCAGTAGTCCATGAGCTTATAAATATTCACCCAAATATTTCTTGATCTACAAGCTGAAGGTTGCATCAATTATGCAAAAAAAACTTGGAACAAATCTTTAAGTTTCTAAAATAGAAATTTTTTTACAATTGTAAATCAAATCTCTTGTTTCAGATTAAATCTTCTTGACCTACAAAAATAACTGAGATATATCCAAAAAGAATCTCATAAAATAAAATAAAGTTATCAAGAAAATATACAACAACCACTATTGTATAGCAGGCAGAGATGTCACAACATCTGACTTGACATCTGCTGACAAACACATAACACTAAAACACTTATGACAGTTGATGAAGATGTTAAAAAATCTTGCACAACACCAGTATAGAATCATGTTTTACCAAAATTTAGCCAATAATAAAATCATGGAAAAAAAATATGTCCTTAATCCATTAGATATACATACAAATGTTTTATGATGTTTTTATAAAGTAAGAAAAGCTTCTAAAACATTTGTGTGTATGTGAAAGTTGTTTTAGCATCTTAAGAGTTATTGTTATACCTTATATAAGAATTCATCACTCAGACACGCATTAAGCACAAAACCATCCAAACTTTCACACTTCCTCTATTTCACAACTATGAAGCTTCAAGTCTCTTTGCTAGATTCATCATTGATTTAACACTTCAGCTAAAACTTTAAATCTTCTAACTGATGAGGCTTGAGATATCTTCATGATCGGGTGTCAACATCATATATTGCTGGATAGATGATACAGAGATATCATCAGACACCGTTTGATATTAGATGTTTTCTTCATCAATACCACAATGGTCAACCCGCAATTGCAAATAATTGTACCTGAAAGCACATAGATCCATATTTTTCTCCTTTTGGATATGACAACGCATCTCTCGGAAAAGTGGTAAAAGATAAAAGTGATAGATAAAATATTGGAGTGGTTAAACTCTCTCTCGCATAAAAGAGAGAATATTACATTTCCCACGATAGTATACTTTTCTCCTTTTGGAATTATAAAAAAAGGTGGATAGAAACTCTTAGCATAAAATAGATAGATCACCTAAGTGTTTTGAGAAAAAGAAGAAGAACAAGGAGAAACAACAGTTAGTAAATTTAATCCATGCACGATTGATTCAGGATTCCTAACTTAGTTCTTACGAAAAAGAAGTTTTCTTTAGGAAGAGGTTTTCTAACAATATTTGTGAGTGATTAGATAAAGACACAAGCTCAATTATGCAACATGATCCCTAATAAAATGACGCCTAATCTCAATGTGTTTAGTTCTTGAGTGAAACACTAGATTCTTTATGATATTTAATGTGCTAGTGTTGTAGCATTTTATCGGGACAACTTTGAGATTAACTCCATAATCACCAAGCTGATGTTTCATCCAAATAAATGAATACAATATTGTTGCACCCCGAAATTTACCCTCCTAATTGTACTTTTATCTGGTTTAGGCTTAGCGTTGCATTCACATCTTTTTATTAGGTCATATGCACTAACATAGAATGCATTTCCATTCAATAAAAAAACACCTAAGGTTCAAAAGATCAGTGGTTTTAAAGCTAGGATTTTCTTTTGATTTTTAGGCGTATATATCAAATAAACTCTGATTATTCTAGCTCTTCAAGCAAGTGAAAAGTGGAATTATGGTTCTGAAGCTTCTTGTTCATCAAGCTACATGGTTGTCATTCATTCAGATGCATCCAAGACAGGAGGATCAGGGGTTGAGTTTGTTAATTCAATTAAGGCTTATTGGAGGTGTTCTTCTATACTTCAAGTCATATTCATTTATGAAGGATTCCCCAAGACATGACCATTGTGTTAGTGACATCTACTGGAAATGACATTTGTTAAAGATATGATCTGATTTATGGATTCGTTGAAATTAAAAGTATCATAATTCTCTAAAACATTTGTGTTTGTCACACAAGTTTGGGTTGGATTAGAAAATCGAGTTAATTAGAGTTACATTGAATTGAATTAGTATGGATTGATTATTATGGAAATATGCATTCAAATGATGCCATGGTTGCAAGATTAGTTCAAGTTATCAAATGGTTTAAGCATGCTAAGATTGGAATGTTCATTTGGATTTCTTAAAGAAACAAGTCATAAGTTACGAGACTTAAATCATACACCATTACTCTATTCAAGTTCAATATCATTCATTCCTATCATTCATTCCAAGCTTCTTTCAAATATCAAAGTCCCACCAACTTACATAAAATTCAAACAAAATTTCACCATATTCAAGTGAATATAAAGGATTCATTCATTGAATGTCCAAAGGCAAGAATGGGTGGGAAATTACAAGTGGGAAGCTAATTCAAATTTATTGCAAAGTTTTGATCACTACAAATACAAGACCAATTACATCAAGAATTGCAAAGGAAACAATTATGGAAAAGATCTAATCCTAAGGATTTCTTCTCGTTATGCCGCTTTCCAATCCAACTCTTTACAATCTTCAAGCTTCACATTAAATTTGTTGACTTGCTCTTAAATCGTGCCATCATGACCTGCTACCTTGCTGCCACGTAATTCTTAACCTGTACCATGCATATGTACATAGCAAAACAATGGCCCTGCACATCCATTCAAGACTCGGTTTAGCAAATTTCCGAGTAAACCAATCCTAACCAACAATCAAACCTGTAATACCAAATTCAGTTCCTAATCTGACTAATTGTTAACTAACTGTTTAACATAAATAAATTGATAACAGAGTCCCAAAAGACCAGCTAACACACTTCACAAAAACAGCTTCTACCCTCTCTCTAGTTAATATTAGTTCAGTAAAGCCTGCAGATGAACTTCCGATTAAATGGTTGAAAAGGGGACCAGATAAGGTGCCTAAGAACAAGTCAATCAGATCCCTTTCAGACAGAGGGGGTTGAACTCTTGCAGCCAAATCTCTTCATTTTTGTGCGTAATCCTTGAAACCTTCATTGGAAGTCATGGCCATACTCTAGAGTTGAGTACGGGTAGGTGCCAAATCAGCATTGTATTGATATTGCTTGTAGAAAGCTACGGCAAGATCTTCCCAATTATGGACGTTGGCTCTTTCTAGTTGGTAAAACCAGCCGAGTTGTGTTCCAGACAGACTGTCTTGGAAAAAGTGCACCCATAAGTCTTTATCAGCGGTATGGGGTTGGATTTTTCTCACATATGACCGGAGATGCATTTTAGGGCATGACACTCTATCATATTTTGCAAACATAGGAACTTTGAATTTCGGAGGAATCACAATCCTCGACACTAGTCCCAATTCCTCAAAGTCTAAGCCCGACACCTTTTGTATTTCCATCGCGCTCAAACGCTCTTCAAGATGTTTGTACTTGTCATCAGCTGGAGGATACTGTTCCTCATAGTAGTCTTCCTCTTCTTCCTCCTCTTCTTCTGATTCTGATGAGACAACTGTTTCCTTGCCTTTCCCTTCTCCTTCACCAGATGTTGTTTCAAAATTAAAAGTCCTTCTTGTATGCCCCTGAAATCTTCTCCCCATGTTTAAGACTCCGGTCACCTTCTTTGTTTTCTTTTTCCTCTCTTCAGCCAGCAGAGTCTTCAGTTCTTCTTGCCCCTTGGCTAGGGTCATGAGAAATTGTTGAAACTGCATATTCTGGGCTTGGAGATCTTTCACTGTTTGCTCGAGATCCATCTTACTGAAATAAACAGTAGAGAGATGAGGAGACTTGTTGCAAAATACCTGTTTATGCTATGATGAATGATATGTGCATATGCAATGTTTTCAAGGATTTCAAAGATTCAAATTTGTTTTAGACAAAAAGGAAATACACATTATATTAATAAGATAAAGTTTGAATACATCAATTCCCCTTGGATAAAATAATACAAAACTCTAAGATAAAAAGGTAGTGTGCGTCCTCTTTGGTGCAATGTAGGCATTGAGAGTCTGCTCCTCATGAAGTAGCCTAGTGAGTTCCAAAACCTTCTTCTCGCTTGCGTAGAATTGGGCTTCGAAAGTATCTCGCTCTCCTTTGAGTTGTATCCAATCCCTTTGTAGGTTTTCAAGAGATGTGGGCATGTCAGGATGTAGGATAGTGCATGGAATCTTCCTCCTTGACAGGCTCAATGATTACCGGGAGAATGGAGGGGTAAGGAATCATAAGACTCTGAGCACGAGTTCGTACCCATTTGAGGTAAGGCTCAAGAGGGATGGAATTATTGTGCCATAAAGTATTGCTATCCACCTTGTTTATCATCCTCCAAGCTCGGATAAATCTCTGGCGAAGACCTTGATCGTCGTTGTCGTAGTCGAATACCAAACCTTGAATTAGCATCTCGTGCGGGCCATCCCTTCGGGCATAACCAAATTGTATTAAGGCTAAACATGGGTTTTAGGTGATTCCTCCCCTAATTCCAAGTAAAGGGACATTAGGAAATTATCCACAACGATCGACAATGATAACATTCGCTTTGGAACGGGAGCACCAATGAATGTCTAAATGTTTGAGCGTCATTAACCTTTGTGACCACCTTGAACCTTGATCATTCTTTAAGACTGATTGGGGAAGATGAGAAATAAACCATCTTGCCAAGAGAGGGGTGCAACACATAAGGACACCTCTTTTCCTCATTGTGCGAGTGTAAAAAGAGTGCAGGATATCCCCTAGCAATGTAGGCACCGGGTTGCGTGACATGAAGATTTTGACGGTGTTCACATCTATCAATTGGTCAGGATTTGGAAACAAAACCATCCCATAGATGAGGAGAGCCATAATTTCCTCAAAGTCTTGTAAATCCAAGGAATTCCAACAGCTTTGGGCTTTCTCAAATAGAAACTTTGCTAGGAAGCCTTTGACACCACTCCTTGTTTCCCAATGAGTTATGATATCGTATGAGTGCAAGCGTAGAGCTTGAGCAATCTCTTATGGATTTGGATCTCTTTCCATACCATTGAAAGGTAGTTGATTGAGAATGGGAATCCTCAAGAGTTGGGAGAATTCTTCCAAAGTAGGCACATGTTGATAGTCGGGAAATGTGAAGCAATGGTGCAAAAGATCAAAGAACTGAAACAGCACCTTCATCATATCCTCATCTGTGTTAGAGGTGACCAAGTTGAGTGGACGACCATGTCTCTCGGTGAATAGAGAGTTCTCAGGAATTCTTGAAGCTAGCTCCTTTAGTTGTGGAGGAATTCTTACAAGGTTGACTTGAATAGTTTTCCTGTGAAGTGAATCCATATCCTATAAAACAAGAACAAAGATGAATCCCAAAAATCCTTGAAATGGTTAGTGGATGTATATGATGTTCATGATGTCCATGATGTTATGTACAAGTATGCATATACAAGAAAAGCAAACAAGTCCTTAGTTTAGGCTTGCATGGAGTTTTATAGGTAAGGACCCTCTTGAAACTTAGTTGGCTTAAACCTGTCCTAATAATAGTAACCGGGTTCTAAGGAGCTCAATATCACTGGATTGTTTCCTTGGTCATTGTTTCAGCTCAAACCTCTTTAATGGCGACCGAAATATGCCAAGAAACCAAACCTCAATGAGTGTAGTATCGAGTATCTACCAACTTCAGACTGCACCAAATCCGGTTATCTCACTACATCCTAAAAGGCCAAGTTGGTCAAGTAAAGGTTCTAGAAGTTCATTAGTGCTTTATGACATCACTCAGCGGCCCCGTATTCTCTTTGATTAACTCAAAGGCTACCGGTACCCATAAATATGTCGCACTAACGTAGCTATTGCTTAGACCATGTTGGTATATCCCACACAGTTTCCACAACATATTGCTACTTACCTATAATGTATCCCAAATCCGGGTAGAGGATTCAAACCCAAACAAAGAACCATAATGTAAAGCATATAAGTCAAACAATGTAAGAAAGTAAATGTGATATAAACCCTAAGGTAACCCCACTTTTAGAATTATCCCCAACAGAGTCGCCAGTTCTGTGATACGGTGGGAGAACTGACTTGATTGTTTTGCGTTTTATTACAAATGTTATGGTTAGAAAGAGTCGCCACCGACTTTTCTTTTATCCAAAAGGAAAGGTAAAAAAGCACAAGAAATACCTTTGAGATTGTTTCTTGAGTTCGGGGGGTAGATTACGAAAATGGAAGGTGTTAGCACCCTTTTCATCCATGGGCTCTTAGTTACTTGCTAGATCACTTGCTTTTGTTGTTTGAAATTGTGCTTGGTGTGGTTTTGAAAGTATTTTGTGAAAGAGGCCATTGTTTAGGCAATCTTTGTAATGATTCTCGTTCATAAGAATGTATACAAAGATGTTTGTCTTTTTGAAAATGTTTTCAATTTTGTAAGATGTTTGGAAATGTGTGTGTTTGTTTTGAAAATAGCAAGGATATTTGATTTGAAATGGAGCAAGTAACTAAAAGTAATCTACCTACTCAAATGTCTTTCTTGTTCATTTTCTTTTCCTTTGATATTATTGTCTTACCATTGATTTGGTAAGCAACCCTATCTTTGGATGTAAACGGGACGGGCGTGGGTCATCGTATAGCTATGATTAGCAATGTTGCAAGGTATCTTAGCATTTTTTGAGGGACTAAGATCATTTTGTAAGGCAACTTTGAATAGCGTCATCGATGGACTATGATCTTGTATTTGTTTATTTTGCTAAGACACTTTACATGCGTAATATGGCCATTTTGTATAAGGCAATCAAGTAGGATAACCCTAAGCGTGCTTGTGTGCAAGTATATCATTTTCATGCTTTGATTTTGTCTTAGATTAGGGTTTTCTATTTGATTGATTTTATCTTGCCATACAAACCCTAATTACTAACATGTTATGTAAAGCGATAAATTGCGAAATTTAAAGATTACTACGCTATTACAATATTTTGTGGGAGGGGATATACAATTTATGAATGGGGATTGCAATAATATAAACCTAATTAATCTATTACAACCAAATTGAAATTGTACAAATATTGGAATAAATAATGTACAAGATAAATTAAATATGCAAAGATGTATGAATGTAAAGAAGATTTTGTTTGGTTTATATGTGAAAAAAGTTTTAATACTAAACCTAATAAATGAATCAAGATTATTTCAAATTAATTAAGAAAAGAAGATATTTTTAGAAAGGATTTT
Source organism: Vicia faba (assembly GCA_948472305.1). NCBI lineage: Eukaryota > Viridiplantae > Streptophyta > Magnoliopsida > Fabales > Fabaceae > Vicia > Vicia faba. The sequence continues at coordinate 1,173,432,308 of OX451741.1, forward strand.
GATTAAAATCCTAATTCTAATTTATCAAAAGGAAATAAATTTCTTTAAGAAAAGGTAAGTATTTTTACATTTTTTTGTCTTGAAAAAATAATATATGGTATTTATGAGGTATTTTGGTATTTTGTATTAAAAATAATATGTTAAATAAATATGAAGAAAAATGAAGAAAAATAAATATTTAACCTAATTCTATTTTAATTTACAAGTTTATTAAAAAACATAGTATATAACTTAAATAAAAAAATAAATATTTTTTATGAGAAAATAAAATAAAATAAAACAAAATATAATATTTATCATTTTTATATTTTTATGATTAAGAAAATATATTTGATAAAATAAAAATAAAAAATAAAATAAGTAAATAAAATATTTGGGTCAGGGGGTGCTGCCAGCAAACAGGGATAAGAAGTTAGAAAAAAAACAACAAGCCCGATCAATCAGAGGCCCACGCTGCAAACTAGCAAAAAAAGATTGAAAAAAATATGAAAAATTACAAAAGGCAGCGCCAAGGCTCGAACCCACGACCTAGGACATTTTTTCGCGCTGCCTTACCACTGGGGTGGCTGTACATCCGTTAGTCTAAGTGAAAACACAAATACGTAACACAAAAGATTGCCTTGCCCTGTACTTCATCTTCAACCTCTAGCCAGTCGGACCCCCTGTAACTTTTTCATTTCTCAACAAAAATGGAAAGTGATAACATGTACATTATAGCATTTTACCTCACGATTCTAACCATGTGCATAACTAAAACTATAAGTCCAAGATCAGAGAGAATTTTGTTGGCCCTAATTCTTAACCTAATTTTTTCAAAAACTTCAAACTTAAAATTCTCTAAACTCAAGCCAAATAAATGCAAGTTATGGATATGTACAGCTTCGTAGCAATGATGTCTACATTCTATATTCACAAATGGAAAGCTAACTATGTCTGTATTAAGAGTTAGAAAAACAGAAAACTCACCTTGAAAATGGAAATCGTGTTTTGAAAATGAGCTTGCTTTAGGATGCTGTGATGATCAGGTTAGCTTCCTTGAATCTCTAGGAAGCTAATGCAATGCTTAGCTTGTCTTGAGGGTGGCTGGAATGGTCTGGAGAAGTCCACCTGTGTTACTCTGTTTTTGAACTTCAACAATGGGGAAGATGGAGTTACAGTGATGTTTCAGGGTGTGGGATGGTTTACTTGTAAGGTAAGGAAGCATGGGAAAGCAAAAGGCCTGAAAACGCACGAGTGAAATGGAAGATTCAGTTCACAAGTCAGAAATGGAAAGTTTGGAGGCTTGGTATGCAACTTATGATTCTAGGGTGTTTCAAAGCTTGGGCATGTGTGGTTTTAGTTGAAAAATGATGGCTTTATATAGAGCAAAAGGTTGGAGGACTTGTGCTTGCTCAGAAGTACAAGATCACATGTCTTGCTACATTTCTTGTTTTTGAAGCAAGTGTGAGAAGTGACTTCTTAAGGCATGATTCTGATCTTGTAGGGTGGCTTGGAGTTTTAAACATGTTTTGTTCAGGTTTAGAGACTTGGTTTGTGCAGAAATAACAAGTCCAAGGCTCAAGAAATGAAAAAATGCAAAAAGCATGCTTTTCCAAAATGGCAATGTTGCCTTTCTTCCAAAAATGGTTATTTTCTTGTACAATGCATTGAATGCTTGGATTTAGGGCATGAAACCTTGTGCAATTCATTAATGGTGGAGTGACAAACGAGTTTGAGGCCTGAAAAGTGAAGATTGTACAGCCAATTTGCAAATTTGAAAACTTGTTCTTCATGAAAATGACCTATAATCAAAGTGATAAAACCCTAACTTCATTTCTTCGATTCTCCCTACTCAAGAATGATCTCAAGAAGTTCTTGGACATTTTGGAAAGCTTGTAATATCCTATACAACCTATATTTGAAATGCTTTTGAAAATTCCTCTTGGAACTAGGTGAAAAGTGGCCATGAAGTTAGGTCAAAAACGTGCCTAACTAGGGCAAAATTTCACTAAGTTATTTTAGTTCATGAGCATGTATTCACAAAATTATATCTTGAAATACAAGCATTTTTAGGAGAAATTGTGTGAAGAAAAGTTGTATATTTCATGGAGATCTACAACTTTCATGTTGGGAACTTCCTTTGAATCATTTTGTATCATAGTGAAAATTTGGCCTAAAGTTGAGAAAAAATAAGAAATTTTCTATACTTAGAAATTTTTCTAATTTGGAATTTTTCAACTTTTCAAATTCAAATCTTAAATCTTTGGTTTCTTGATGAAATTTTTTCACATTTTGACATGTTTTGATGAATTGTGATCCTTGGCACTTGAATTTGACCAAAAGGTCAAAGTTTGACTTTTCAGTATACAGTTGACTTTTAATTAGTTGACTGAAAAATTCATTTGTCAATCCAATGAATTTTAATATTTTGAATCATGTCATTAGGTCAAGATGATGCAATTGAACTCTTTAAATCATGCTTCAAACCAATTGATCATTTGCTAGGTCAAATATTAGAAATTGCCCCTTCTCAGTCAAAACCCCTAATTTTGACCATTTTGCCCTTTTGATGATTTGATCAAATTTCTTGGGGAATTGTGGTCCAAACTTGATCAAGTGATACATATGAGTCTAAGATTTTGATGTGGATCAAAAATTATGAAATTTGACTGAAAATTGGCCATGGTTGACTTTTTCCCAATATAGTTGATTTTTAGGTCAACTATCCAATTGACTGATCAAAAGTGTTATTCAAGGCTTGAAACTTGACATGAGTAATCTTGGGGGTCCCTAATGATCCTTGAAAGTCATATGAAGCATTTATAGTCCAAAAATCCTTGTGCAAACTCAAACCCTAATTTTGGTCATCAGTGCATGTGAAGGTGTCTTGAGCTAGTCAAACTCTAATGCAGTCTTGAGTCAAAGAGATCTTGTGAGAAACTTCTTGATAAGTGAGAGGGCAAATTTTTGGATACAACAGGTATGACAACGCATCTCTCAAAAAAGTGGTAAAAGAGAAAAGTGATAGATAAAATATTGGAGTGGTTAAACTCTCTCTCGCATAAAAGGGAGTATATTATATTTCCCACGATAGTATACTTTTCTCCTTTTGGAATTATAAAAAAAGGTGGATAGAAACTCTTAGCATAAAATAGATATATCACCTAAGTGTTTTGAGAAAAAGAAGAAGAACAAGGAGAAACAACAGTTAGTAAATTTAATCCATGGACGATTGATTCAGGATTCCTAACTTAGTTCTTACGAAAAAGAAGTGTTCTTTAGGAAGAGGTTTTCTAACAATATTTGTGAGTGATTAGATAAAGACACAAGCTCAATTTGCAACATGATCCCTAATAAAATGACGTCTAATCTCAATGTGTTTAGTTCTTGAGTGAAACACTAGATTCTTTGTGATATTTATTGTTTTAGTGTTGTAGCATTTTATCGGGACAACTTTGAGATTAACTCCATAATCACTAAGCTGATGTTTCATCCAAATAAATGAATACAATATTGTTGCACCCCGAAATTTACCCTCCTAATTGTACTTTTATCTGGTTTAGGCTTAGCGTTGCATTCACATCTTTTCATTAGGTCATCTGCACTAACATAGAATGCATTTTCATTCAATAAAAAAATACCTAAGGTTCAAAAGATCAGTGGTTTTAAAGCTAAGATTTTCTTTTGATTTTTAGGTGTATATATCAAATAAACACTGATTATTCTAGCTCTTCAAGCAAGTGAAAAGTGGAATTATGGTTCTGAAGCTTCTTGTTCATCAAGCTACATGGTTGTCATTCATTCAGATGCATCCAAGACAGAAGGATCAGGGGTTGAGTTTGTTAATTCCATTAAGGCTTATTGGAGGTGTTCTTCTATACGTCAAGTCATATTCATTTATGAAGGATTCCCCAAGGCATGACCATTGTGTTAGTGACATCCACTGGAAATGACATTTATTAAAGATATGATCTGGTTTATGGATTCGTTGAAATTAAAAGTATCATAATTCTCTAAAACATTTGTGTTTGTCACATAAGTTTGGGTTGGATTAGAAAATCGAGTTGAGTTAGAGTTACATTGAATTGAATTAGTATGGATTGATTATTATGAAAATATGCATTCAAATGATGCCATGGTTGCAAGATTAGTTCAAGTTATCAAATGGTTTAAGCATGCTAAGATTGGAATGCTCATTTGGATTTCTTAAAGAAACAAGTCATAAGTTACGAGACTTAAATCATACACCATTACTCTATTCAAGTTCAATATCATTCATTCCTATCATTCATTCCAAGCTTCTTTCAAATATCAAAGTCCCAGCAACTTACATAAAATTCAAACAAAATTTCACCATATTCAAGTGAATATAAAGGATTCATTCATTGAAAGTCCAAAGGCAAGAATGGGTGGGAAATTACAAGTGGGAAGCTAATTCAAATTTATTGCAAAGTTTTGATCACTACAAATACAAGACCAATTACATCAAGAATTGCAAAGGAAACAATTATGGAAAAGATCTAATCCTAAGGATTTCTTCTCGTTATGCCGCTTTCCAATCCAACTCTTTACAATCTTCAAGCTTCACATTAAATTTGTTGACTTGCTCTTAAAACGTGCCATCATGACCTGCTACCTTGCTGCCACAAAATTCTTAATCTGTACCCTGCATACATAGCAAAACAATGGCCCTGCACATCCATTCAAGACTCGGTTTAGCAAATTTCCGAGTAAACCAATCCTAACCAACAATCAAACCTGTAATACCAAATTCAGTTCCTAATCTGACTAACTGTTAACTAACTGTTTAACATAAATAAATTGATAACAGAGTCCCAAAAGACCAGCTAACACACTTCACAAAAACAGCTCATTCAAAAATCAGAAGATAAGTAGAAACCTTTGAAACAAAACATAAATAGAAAAAAGAGGAAAATAGTACAGAAAATCAGTACACAAAAATTAAATCAGAAAATCAGTAGAGGGAGGGATATTCTAGCTCAGCATAACAGATCCGTAACAAACTTTTCTCAAGAAGCACCGGCTATAACGGATTCATTTTTCGTAGTAAAAATTAAATCAAAAGGAAGAACATAAAAGAAGAGTGTGAATTGATTATCGTCATCACCGCGGTAGGCTCTGAACCTCCTTTTGCGCATTATCCATCATATCGAGGTTCTTGAAGCGTTTGAACCATCAATTGCTTTCGATTTCTTGAAGATTGTGGACCTAGGAAATGGATTCGTGCTCAGTAGACGATCTCAGTTTGGGTTGATGTAAAGGATCTTCGGTCGGAAATGGATTGGGGATGGTGGCGATGGAGGCGACGCCGCCGGAAACCGCACCACTGTGTTTGTGTTCGTAACAATAAGGAAGACGAGTTCGTATGAAGCCCAATGCTGGATCCAGATCATTGTCATCCTCATAGGCCCATATCTAAATTTTTTTGGACAAGTGAAAGCCTTATGAGCCAAAAAAGGAATACTACTGGATCATGTTTATTGGGCCTTTGTGCCAAATTCTGGATTGAACACCTGATTCTGATTCTTCACTCTCTGTTTAGAGTTTAAGATTTATTTTCCTATTGCTTTTGATTTTTTTCTCTTCTCATATTTTTGTTGATAATAATACTTGATAAAACATTAAAAATATGTTAGTAGAATTATTTAGAATTTTAATTAGAGTTTTTATTATCATTTTCATGTTTAGTAATCATGTTGTAGCCATTATTTGTCAAGATTTTGTGATAGCATTGATGCAACTTTTGTGATGTGGAATGCTTGACGATTAACTTGTTTGATCACTCGTGCAAAGAAGTTTTTGTAGAGTTTTCTCTTTGCTTGCATGACTTTGAAGTGGAAATAGACCTTCTCCGTTAGGTATCATCGGGACTTTATTTCATTCCTCATTCTCGCGTCATTTTCGATTTCCTTCCCATGAGAAGTAAGAATAGACATGCATGACTGGGAGTCCCTACTTTAGGTGGACTGTCTATTTAAAGTCCTCATGTTAGGCGATGTTTGTTCTGTTAAAGTCCTCAAAATGGGGCGATGTTTTTGTTTGTAAAAGACTCTAAAAGAATCGATTTCTTGTTGTTTGTTTAAAGACCTCAAAAGAGGCATTTTTGCTAAAGTCCTCGAAGTAGGAAATTCCTCTTCCCTTTTACTTTGTGCTTGCGGTCGAGTCAATAAAATGGAGGAGGGCTCATAATCCGCCCCCACGGATTCTAGTCTATGTCGTTCCTAAACTGCACCATGCGTTGAGGCATTGAACCGTGCTTACTCTTGTACATTGAGTCGAATAAAGTGGAGGAGGGTTCATAATCAACCCCCGCATTTTGTCATTTGTTTCGACGATATTAGCTCGCGTCGTTCGACATTGATGCTTCAAGTTGTTACTCGATGTCGGTGCTCGAGCAAATCAAGTGGAAAGAGTTCCTTACTTCAACTTTGAGATCCATTGGACTCATTTGTTTGTTGCTAGCTCGCACCCGATGTTTGTTTTGGCTTCGGCTCACTTTTGTGTTCGATTGCACTTATATTTGTGCTTCTACCTTTGCACGATCCCTTAGGATTGCTTGTTTTGTTTTTTATTCAAGTTAGATATTACGTTGTAACCTTTGTATGTTCCCTTAGGATTTCTTGTCTCGTTGTCGATTCAAGTTGGACATTAGGTTGTAATTTATGCATGATGACGTAGGTAGAGATTTCCCTTTTTGTTATCTGAACCTTAGGGCCATCATTGTATGATAATATTAGAGATAAGGCTAGATAGTTTCCCTTAGACTTTTTTCTTTCCTTTTTTCATTCTTAAAACTAAAACCTCTTTTTTCTTGCGAAGTTCTAAAACACTTAATAAAGGAAGACGCGAATCGTATGCAGTTGAGTCTTGTGGGGTAGAGCGAATCGGTTTAGACTGGGCCTCGCTCTATTTTCACTTTAGGAATTTATTACGGTTTAAATTGCAAATCCTTTTTGTTGTACCCCGGCATTTTCCCTCTCATCTCTCTCGAGACATACTTCCAAAGGTTCTCAAATACTCAAGACACTCAAGGTTTGACCAATCAAACCTCCTCCTAAGCAAGTAGTCCATAATTAGGGTTTTGAGTTCCTCAAGGAAATTTGGTTTTTAAATGTCTTAAGTGGCTTCTGTAACAGCCCGAGCCTTCAGCGTTCCCGGCACTATTACCTCACGATCTTCTCTACCCCCCTCACTAGTAGAGTTTTTGGCTTTCGTGGGAATCGAATCCTGTATGCTCAATGCATTCCCACTACCAATTGAGCTATGTAGCGCAATTGGTAGTGGGAATGCATTGAGCATGTACTTGAACCCCAGGGTATAGGGTTCGATTCCCACGAAAGGAAAAAATTATACTAGTGAGGGGGGTAGAGAAGATCGTGAGGTAATAGTGTCGGGAACGCTGAAGGCTCGGGCTGTTACAACCTTCGACTAGAAGAAAACACCTTCGCGTCGACACCAAAGGCGAGGGACATTTGAATTTGAATTATTGGAGGGAAAGACGGATTTCTCCAGCAGTTAAAGGCAAGCAACATGGCTGGAAGCTAGAGGTCGAGGGACATGCAGAGGACACTTGTCCTCATCTTAGAGCAGAACCACCCCTCGACGGTTACATAGTTTTAGTATAAAATGGGAAATCTATGTAGTTTTTCCGTGTGTTCAACCTATTATGCTAGTTACTCAAATATTGTCTAAGTACCCACTGTGTGAGAAAGGATAAACTGAGAAATGTACGTTGGAAACACCACTTTCATTAATAAAGTCTTTTTACATTGTATCGGTCTTATTTTGCAAAGTTACTTTCCTGCATCTTTACCTGCATTTCTATTAACTTTCTTACTTTCCAAAACTCCAAGTATCTTGTCTTTGGTCGAACGTGCGTTCTTCCTGGATTTCCTTTTAAATTTTTATTTTACATCAATCCAGTATAAAAGTTAGCATATGTCTGGGATCAATCTGATCAATCCCGCGAGTAACCAAAAGGACTTTCCTTTTTGGAGGATCAGCGATTGTTTACCAAAAACCACGGTAAACAAGACCCCAATGCATCCCACATGCACTATGGGAAAAGACGAGGTAAGTAAGAAGGTAGATCAGAAACTCTACAGAGGTATGATCGGATCTCTTCTCTATTTGAATGCATCCAAACCTGATATTATATTCAGTGTATGTCTATGTGCTAGATTCTAATCGGATCCTAGAGAATCTCACTTAACTGTTGTTAAAAAAAATTTGAGGTATCTGAAAGGTACTACTAACCTTGGACTGTGTTACAGAAGATCCAAAGATTTTAAACTAGTAGGTCATCTCATGGTACAGCAAGAAGCAAGCTACTATTGCACTATCAGCCACTGAAGCTGAATATATATCTGCTTCTGGATGTAGCACTCAGATAATCTGGATGAAGAGCCAGTTGGAAGATTATCATCTATATGAAAGTAAGATTCCTATCTTCTGTGATAATACCTCTGCTATCTGTCTCTCAAAAAATCCCATCTTACAGTCTAAGGCAAAACATATAGAAATCAAACATCATTTCATAAGGGACTACATTCAGAAGGGAATTTTAAACTTAAATTTTGTAGACACGGGCCATCAATGGGCTGACATTTTTACCAAACCCCTTGTTGAAGATAGATTCAAATTCATTCTGAAAAACATCAGCATGGAATTTTGTCCTAAATAAAAATATTTTTTTCTTCTATATGTGTTTCCAGAATGTTCCGAAATGAATGTTCTGATTGACTGCTCTTCAGAAGTTAGAAGAGGAGTTACATCAGAAGCCATTCATCATGTTCTGAAATGTGTCTAACATTTCATTACTAGAATGGTCAGAAGTTCATTATATTAAACCAGTTGACTCACGCTACCCTCAGAAGTTGAACACGTGTTTCAATTCTGAAAGGTCACGCATGCGTGCACTGCTATTGAGACGCCGTTCCTAGGTGTTGTACCCCAAAATTTGCCCTCCCTTTTTTACAAGAAATCACAACCTTAGGGTTTTCTCAGATTCTCAAGATTGGCTCAGGAATCGATCAAACAGACTTTTCTTTGATAGCAGATCAAGAATTAGGGTTTCTCTCGCATTTCTCAGAAAGAAACTGAATTCTCAGAAATTCAATTAACTGTCACATGTTTTCACACTTTTTCAAGTTTGCTGAAAGGTTAACTGGTTGTTCTCAAGGCTTGATTATCTGGGTTAAGAGATAGGAGCTAAGACTGTTATTTGGAATATTCAGGTTATGTATGATCCAGGTTAACCAGATAATGTGCGTCTGATAAAATGTTTGCTTGTTAATGGATTAAAATGTTTGCTTGTTTATTGGAATACACAATGCGTATTTTGATTGGAATGTTGTTGCAAGGTTACGAAACTGCAAAGTTGTTGGATTACTTGGAATTTAAGTTATCTGGACTAGAATTGTTGGAATGCAATTTCAATTATTTTGATTATTTTGATTTGGGAATCTTAAATAAGCAGTGAAGACTTGAAGAAAGAACTGCGATATATTTATAGTAGAAGGTTTTATTGGATTATCAGATGATCTCATAAAAGTTTTCTTCATTCATTCCAAAAGTTGTTACAAAAATAATTTATTATTTGAATATTGTAAGCTTTTACAACTTATAGTATTTAAAAAAATAAATGTTACAATTAATGGAAAAAATCTATCTAATCTAAGCCTAAGCCTCCATTGCTCCATTGCTCCATTGCTCCCATACTCAAAGTCTTCGGCTTCTACTGCTTTGTCGCCATCCAAGTTGCGCTCACATGAAAAAGACAAAGAAAAGAGGATTAGTACAGTTAATTTTTTTAAACAGAAAAAGAAAGAAAAAAGTCATCACTAAAGTTTGTCGTCCGGAATCAGAATGCTATTGTTCATCATGTTTTTATTTTTCTCTTTGCAAATCACAAGAAGATTTCTCTTCTTGGTTCACAAAGATAAAAGTAAAAAATACAAATGCAAGCATACAAAAGCAATTGGTTCAAATGAAAACATGGGCCAAACTGATACATGTTGTACAAAAGCAAGCATACAAAGGCAAATATTGCAGCAGCTAAGGCAAAATGTTATGCAAACATAACAAGGCGCCAAAACTGTCTAAACATTGCGAGCAAAGCAAACTGTAATAAGCAAACTGAGTTACAAGCCAACTAGATGCAAACTGTACAAAGGCAAAAAGTATGCAATGCAGAAAGTATAGCAGGCCCAAAAGTAAACAGCAGGAAAATGCAGAAGGAAAACCAAATCACAAGCCAAAAGCTTGTCATAAGCTATCATCATTTTCCATACATAGGCAACTTTTCAGAAAATAAAGAAAAGCAAAAAAATGCTTTTTCATAGAGAGAGAAAGATATCACCTTGGGTGAGAGTTTTACAGTTTGGCAAGAACAGGCTGTCACAAGATTACAAAACAAACAAGAAGAAGGATATAAAACTAAAAAAACTGCATAACAGTTTTAAAAGGAGGGAAACACTTTGTCAAAAACCACAAAACTCTCCAAACCTACCATCTCCAAACCAGTTACAACAAAAACTGTAACAAGCTTGCAAACTATTAACAGTTCAAATAAACACAAGCCTTCTAACAAAACTCTTCAAAACCTGCAGTTCCAAACTGCAAACCATTGCAAAACTGCACAACTTGCAAACTGGCCAAACTGCAGTTCCAAACTGCAAACCAAAAAACAACCAACCTGCAGCAAATCACACAAACTGTAACAAGCATAGCCAAACCACAAAACTTGCATGGCCAAACCTGTTACCACACCACAACCAAGCTAGTTGCATAACAGCAAAACTATAAACCTGCAAAGCCTAGCTAAAACTTGCAAAGCCTAGCCAAGACTACAAGTTAACCAACCTGTTATCAAACCTGTTACTAAACTGCAAGTTTCAAAAACAGCACAACCTGCATAACTTGCCAAACTAAACCAAGCATGGCCAAACTGTAAACCCTCAACACTACCAAACTGTACAACATCAACCATCAAACTACAAAATCACAAAACTTCAAGTTTCAACAAGAAGAAATAAACAAAGTTTCATCAACTAACATCAACCAAAAGCTTCAGAGATCAACAAATCCAAGCTTACAAAGAGCAAAGTTTCAGAATCACCATCATAAACAAATCCAAACCAATCAACCAAGTTTCAACAAGAAGCAACAAAGCAGTCTCAGATTATCAAATCATCATCATTGTAAGTCATCCAGATTCAAAGAGAAAGGAAAAAACAAGAAGTTTCAGAACATTGAATCATCATAAACCAACATCAAGAGAAAGGAAGAGAGGTTCAGAAGTAACAAACAACAAGTTTCAGAACAAGTTTCATCATTAACATCAACATTCAAGAGGAGAGGAAAAGGGTTTTCATAAGCAAAAAGAAAAGTTTCAGAAATAAATCATCATCAATAAAATCCATCAAACAACAAGTTTCAGAAAGAAATCATTATTAACAAGAAATATCAACAATAATCAAAGTCTCAGAATCAGAATCAGAATCAACATTCAAGTTTTAAGGAACAAAAGAGAGATACCAAAAGCGCGAAGCTCGTCATCACTTTCTCCTCCGCCTCTAGCCGCCAAGGAGCGCCGCCAGCCCAACCTCTCTCTTTCATCACAAAGAAAGTCCCAAGGTAAGCTTCTCAACCCCCTATACCATGTTTTAGGGTACATAAAAAAACATAGGTTAAACAAAGCAAGCTTAATCGAACAAACTGTAAAAAACCAAACAAACATAACCAAACTGTAAAACTCAGAGAAGAACAAAACGTACCTTTTTGCAACCAAAACCTTTGACCATTGTGAGAGAATAGAGAGTGAGGGGTGGCGCTCCGGTGGCTAGGGCTTTGAGGGAGTATCAGATCAGAAGCGTTTGATTGAGTGAGAAAGACGAGGAGAGGAAGAACAAGAAATGGCGCCGCTGTGAAGGGTTTCACAAACCCTAATCAGAAAACCCTAAACACAATAAACCCCTAAAAACTGATTTAGGGCATTTGGGCCAATTCTGGCCCCAACCCCCATAAGCCCACAACGTTTTGGCTAGTGCACCCCCCATTTTTCTCCATTCTGGCCCTTTTGTTTGGGCCTAACCCCAAACAACCCTAAAGCCCATTTTTTCTACTTGTTTCAATTTTCTTTCTTTTCTTGAATAAACTCATAAAGGAAAAAAACTCAATACTTTTTTATTTAATTAAATTTAGCTTAGTTAATTTATCTTTTTATTCCACTAATATTAAAACTTTGTCTTTTTTTAAATTAGTTTTAATCATTTTTTTTCTTTTTTTATTTATTTCTTACATTTAATATGAAAATACCAAAAATAATAGGGATTTAGTTTAAATTAAATTTTCTTTCTTTAAAACTTTTTCTTTTCATAATTAATAAAAATACAAAAAGAATAATAGTAATAAAATATTTAATCTTTCTTTTTTAGAATAGATTTTATTTATTTATTTTCAAGTAAATACATGCATTTCATAATTGATTGATTTTCTTTATCTTGTATTTTACTATAATTTTATATTGAATTGCGACGACTCGATTTGGTTGTAATACTTAACATTTGGACATTATTATTCTTGTGAGACTCATCCCCATTTGTAACAATTTGCACCCCCATTCCCGGATACTTTTGTAATAGCTTAGAATTTTAATTCTCGCACTTTATGCTTTCAAATATGCCATGATTAGAGATTAGGGTTTGTATGCGAAAATCCAAAAGCAATCGTTAGATGACCTAATACAAGACCTAAATGCATGAAAATGACAAACACAATGCACACTTGCACCTCTAGGGTAACCTCGCTTGTTGCTTCGGAAAATGCAATCATGTCTCTCGAATATGAGACACTCTAGCAAATGCCCCTTCGATAAACAAAGATCGTAGTCCCTCGATGACCCTCGATGTTGACTTCGATAAAACGATCTCGTCCATTACAAAATTGCTAGAGCGTCTCACAAGTTGCTTTCAATGATTGTATGCGATGACCCGCGCCTGTCCCGTTTAACATCCTAATACAAGGTTGTTTACCAAATGCAATGATAAAACAACACTGTCAAAAGGGTTAAAAACATATAGGAAAGATCTTTGGGTAAAATAGGGTAGACAAATCTTAGTTACTTGATCAAAAGCTTGCAAAACATCCTTGCTATTTTCAAACACACTTCACAAAGCGTTTCCTAAATCAAACTTTCAAAACATTGAAATATCTTTTCAAAAGACAAACACCTTTGTATATATTCAAACAAGAATCATTACAAAGGTTGCCTAGACAAGGCCTCTTTTTCAAAGCATTTTCAAAAACCACACACAAAGCACCATTTTAAACAATTGAAAAGCAAATGATCTAAACAAGTAACTAAGAGCCCATGGATAACCATGGATGAAAAGGGTGATTACACCTTCCCTTTTCATAATCTACCCCCCGAACCCAAGAAAACATCTCAAAGGTCTTTCCTGTGCTTTTTGACCTTTCCTTTGGATAAAATAAAAAGTCAGTGGCGACTCTTGCTAAACCGCACAATTGCAAACACAAACGCAAAACCTCAAGTCAGTTCTCCCACCGTATCACACTAGGTAACTGTTCATATTTGATCAAAATCACGTACCCCCTTAAATGTTAAATCTCATTAATTATCTATAATTATTATGTTTTTTAAATTGTTTCCAATTCTTAAACTATTCATTATTTTAAAGATTCTTTTAGGCTATAAATACCCTTGCAAAATCCTTGTTCTATTTTTTACTTTCTTTCTCAAACTTCAAACCACCTCTACGTTTTTGTGCAAACTCTCTCAACTCCCTTCTCAAATTCTAAAACCTAAACGTTCAAATGGCTTCATCTTCATCTCCTTCCTCAAGCATTCCTATGTCCTCAAACAACACTCAACAAGAAGAAAGGTATGTTACTCCTGAGAGAATGACGCTTATTCCAGTGGACAGCTTGGAAGTGGTGGCTGAACTTATGGTAGATTTTGATAATCTGAAGGAAAATGGGTTTGACTTGCTCCCAGCTGTGGAGTTCCAAGGTTGGAAAAACTTCTTTGATCATCTTGTAGGACCAGTATTCCCTCATCTAGTTAAGGAATTCTGGATTCATGTTATTGCTTCCCCAAAAGTCATCATTTCATTTGTCATGGGCAAAGAGATTTCTATAACTGAGAATCTCATCAGGAAGCTTCTAGGTTTTGAAGGACATGGCGTTACCGGAATCTCTAGTGGACGAATGGATATGTCCAAGGTCTATGCTGAAATCTTTATTTCTAGGCAAGCTTCAAACAAGGTCAGAGACTTGAAGAGCTACTATAAAATCTGGACAAGAATCATCCATGGCTGCATACATCACCGGGAGGAAACTAGTTCTCCTGATTACATTAATGTTGATCAACAATACCTTCTGTTCTGTTTTGGAACAAATGTAAAGATTGATCTGCCATACCTTCTGTTCAACCATCTGTGGACGCATGTGAAGGAAACTAGGGAAGCCGAGAGGGTCAGAAACCCTAAATCAAAGAGAAACTGGATCCCTCTGGGAAGACTAATTTCAGACATTCTGACTGAGAATGGTCTGATAGCCCACTTAGAAGATGCAAACTTACTTGGAGAGTTGGAGCCTACGTGTGGAAAAGCTCTGACCAAAAAGAACCCCAAGATGTGAAAAACACAAGAAGGGGGGGTTGAATTGAAAACTTGGATCAAAAACATCTTAATGACACAGTATTTTTATCCTGGTTCGTTTGATCTCAAACTACTCCAGTCCACCCGTCAAGGTGATTTCGCCTCTCTCTAACGAGGTCTTAATCCACTAATCTCAAAAGATTACAACAGCTACTTTAACAACTGTTAAAGTCTTCTTGAGTACAACCACAAACAGGTTAATCTCAAGGAAATCTTTTACAAATAATTGAACAAGAATGTGTTGTTGTTTTCTGACAAAACAGTTTATCACAACTGTGATAATTACACAGGTTAAGCTTAGAATATAGAATAAATTTGTTAGAGCTTGAATATGCGTGGTTTGGAATTCTCTGCAAATTAATGTGTGCGTACGTACGTGCTTCTTTGCAAGCAGACTTGTTTATATAGACAAAATAATGACGTTGTCCATAAAGAAAGTTTAATGTTAATAACACACTTTCCTTTTGTATAAGATCTTGTCTGAAGAAAGCCGTTGGTATTAATTATGTCTTGAATGTACAGTAACGCTTCAAAGTCTTCTTTGCTTAACTGCTGATGACTCTTCAGAATATTGATGACTTAGTTTGACATGTCTTTGTTCAGAATCAGAGTTTTTTGTAATTAAGCGTAGGTTCTGGTCACCAATCTTCAGTGTATAATCTGATTGCTTCAGCGTGTAATACTTTAGCTTATCTTCTGATGCTGATTCCATCAGAACTTCTGCATACATAAAATATATTTTTAAGGTGCATATTTGTTCTTTGTATATCTATTTTGTATTTATTATTCTTTGTATTTGTTATCATCAAAACTCTAATCAAGGGTTGTAGAATCAAACTATGTTCTGACAATCTCCCCCTTTTTGATGATGACAAAAACCAGATTTTTGAATTAAAAAATAAAGAATAAAAATTATAGAATTAGGAAGAAAAACTTCCCCTGAGTTGATTACTTCCCTTTAATTCCTTGAGTCTTTGAGCATCAGAATTTAACTGCGTCTTTCATCAGAGTTTTGTACCTGTTCAAGCTTCATAAGAAAGAAGTTAAGTAGTTCGGAATGTTTGAGACTTCTGTCTCAGTAAACCGTTATTGAAAATATCTTATTCTTTCTCCCCCTTTTTGTCAGTTATAAAAAAGAACATATAATCAGAGCTAAAAAGGATTTATATTAAAAATAAGAAGCAATGATAAGAAGTTCAGAACAACAACAATGTAGAACAAATATTACAGATAAACAGATTTTAAAAACAAAAGAAAATCTAAGAGGGAGGAGGAAGGTGTGTGAACAAAGCTTCCAGTAAGCCCTTGACCTGGGTGTTGGTTTCCTCTTATTTGCTCAAAATGCTCTTGATTTTCTTGTTTGTATCATCCTGTTTATCCAACCTTTCCTGGTTAACAACATTTTCTCTCTTCAGTTCTTCCAGAGTTTGCCTTTCATAGGAGGGAGCTGGAGAATCTTCAGTAACTGGATGCTTCTCAGAGCATTCTGCAACTTGATCATTTTGAACCAATTCTTCTGCTGAGATCATCTCATCTGGAACAGCAGACAGAGTGAGACCTTCTGATTCTGGTTGAACTTTGTCTGATGGACGATGTTCTGACCAGGGAGAATTATCCAGAGGGAGAATCTCTTCCTTGAGCAGTTGACTTAGAACTTGCTCTTCAAAAACCTTTAGCAGATTACTGAAATTTTGTTGAACCTGACCATAGCTCTGTT
Source organism: Vicia faba (assembly GCA_948472305.1). Lineage (NCBI taxonomy): Eukaryota > Viridiplantae > Streptophyta > Magnoliopsida > Fabales > Fabaceae > Vicia > Vicia faba. The sequence continues at coordinate 1,173,448,706 of OX451741.1, forward strand.
CTTGCATCTTATGTGTTTCAGAACTAATCCATTTTCTGAAACTTGTCCAAAGATAATCTGAGGCAGCATGATTGGTCATCTCAAGACTAGCTTTCTTCAATGAGATTATCCATTTCTGCATTTCTGTTTCAAACATCAACAAACTAGTACCAACATCTGGTGTGGGTTCATATGGTTTTGGTTTTGGAATGGCAGTTTTGTGAGTTATAGCAGCTAGACGTTCAAAAATAGTTAGATCAATGACAAGTTTAACGTTGTCATCTGGATTTCTCTTTGGTGAGGGAGTGGGAGAGTCTGGTATAACTATTGTACTGGTTGGGGAATTTGGTGGTGTTGATTCCAGAGAAGATGGAATTTGTGGAATGTCTAGAATAGTGAGGGGCATACGGATGGCCAGAGGTTCAGTGATTCTTGGAATAGGGATTGTATATGAATCTGAAGTAGGTTCTTCAGATTGGTTGGATTGAACATTGTGAGGTTCTGGTTCACAGGTTTCAGATGGTTGGTTCTCAGAAGTTTGAACTTCTGGTTGTGATTGTTCAGGTTGTGGAGATGGTGGATGAGGAATATCTGGTTGAGGAGATTGAGGTAGTGGTATTTCTATTTGTGGAGAGAGAGGAATATCTGGTTGTGGAGCTTCTGTTGTGGTTTAGGAGTTTGGATTTTCTAGGATTAGAGGGTTTGGATTTTCTGGTATTAGAGGGTTTGGATTTTCTGGTGTGGGAGCAGAAATATTTTGGTCAAAAGATTCAATATCTGACAGAACTTTTGCAAGTTCTGGTTGAGTTGGCTCAATATTTGGATTGATAGGAAGGGAGTGAGTTTCTCTAAGACTTAGAGTTTATGAGGGGTCAAACCCTATGTTAAAATCATCAAACGTTTGTGGGGTAGGAATTTCTGATTGGGTAGTTAAGGGTCCAGATGTTGATATAGATATTGATTCTAAAACATTAACGAAGGATTACCTTTCTTTTTAGCTGCTTTTGGAGTCCGCTGAGATGATCCTTCTGCTACTTCCTTCCTTTTCTTGTTCTTCTTCAAGACAACTTCTGGTGCCGCTTGTTGCAAGTCCTGAATATTTAACCTTGGTGCAGTGCCATCTGCCTTGCACGCATCCAAATCATCCAGAGGAATTCTTCTGGAAGTAATGGTCGCAAAATAAGTAACATTGGGTTCCTTCTTGATGTTCTCAATAATTTTCATCTTTTTCAGATTCTTTGCATTCAGTGGCTTCCCAGCAGTTGCCTCTAGAGAGTTGATTTCATGTGCTTCTGTTAGATGCTCTATCAGCCTATTCTCTGTCAGAATATCTGATATGAGTCTTCCAAGGGGTATCCAGTCCCTTTTGGTACACTCATCTTCTCTAGTCTCTTTAACACTGGTCCTCAGATGATTGAATAGCAAGTGAGCAAGATTTACCTTAGTTATCTTAGAGATAAAGTAGATCAGAAACTGCTGATCAATGTTTATGTAGTCAGAAGAGCTGGTTGGCTTCCTGTGGTTGATGCATCCCAGAATTATCTTAGCCCATATTATGTGATGATCCTTCAGATCCCTTATCTTGCTAGAGGGAAGACCCAGAGTGAAAATTTCTCTTGCAATTGAAGCAACATCAGCACATCTTTCAGCCATGTTTATACACCTTACGCCACCACCATTGTAACCTATCAGTCTTGCAATTAGGTCTTCAGTAATTACTATCTTCTTCCCCATTACATACGAAGTGACTTGATGGTTGGAGGATGAAGCATGAATCTAGAATTCTTTCACAAGAATTGGAAATGTTGGACCTAGAAGACGGTCAAAATACCTGTTCCATCCTTGAGCGTTGACCTCTTCAGAGAGATTGAATCAATTTTCTTGAAGACTTTCAAAATCCACAATCAGTTCTGAAAGAACTTCCAGGATGTCAATGGGCGTGAGTAGAGTTCTGAATGGTTCTTCGTACTGTTCCATAGAATCATTTCTTTAAGAACTGGTGTTTGGGATGCTTGAGGAAGCCATGTTCACACAGGAAATTTGAGAGAGATGAAAGGGTTTTGAAAAAACGAACAGAAAACAATTAGAATGTATTGAGAGAGTAAAAGTGAAAGAGTGTAAAGAGTGGAACTTGCATTTAAATAGATTTTTGAAAACATAAACTGCAAGAGAGAGAGAGAGAGAGAGAGAGAGAGAGAGAGAGAGAGAGAGAGAGAGAAATAATTAGTAATGATTATAAGCATCAATGACAACTGGTTTTAGGGGATTCAGAAAGATATTGCACCCAATCATTGATTTTGACCTTTTAGAAAATTGAACGCGTGTTCAGCCTCAGAAGGTAGCTGATGAATGGATGACAATTGTTTGCTTACGTGAACAGCACACTTCTATCCTTGAAAGGAAACACTCAGATCTTCATGGATAGATTTTGATACAATCTGTGCTTCTAAAAGTCTGAAGGAAGGTGTTATACCCCAAAATTTTCCCTCTCATATTTCTCCAAACATTGCAAGAAAAATCTCCAAGTGGCTCAAGTTTGCTCAAGAGTGGGTCAGACAAATCATCTCCTAAGGCAGTCAACCCCAAATTAGGGTTTTGTGTTGCATCAAGATCCTTGAATCCAAATGACCTAAAATTCTCCACAATGTCCTAATATGTCCTCAAGGTCATCCATGTCAAATTTCAAGCCTTGCAGAGGAAGTTTGCTCAGTCAAATGCTCAAAAGGTCCAAAAATCGAATGTGCTAGGGCAAAAGTCAACTGTGACCCAAATACAGTCAAACTTCAAGATTTTTTGTCAAAATTCTAATTTTTAAGTATATTTCATCATTTGATCAAGGGTTGATCATGATTCATCAAGGATTGCTCAAAATTCATCAAGACTCAAAAGTTGCTAAATTAGGGTTTTGTAGGAAAAGTCAACTCAAATTTGACCAAGCATAACTTTCTCATACTTTATGAGAAATGACCCCTCCAAATCTCATTTTGAAGAGGATGCAATTTCCTACAATCCATCTTCATACCCCAAGATCAGAAAATGCACTCACAAAAATTTAAAAATTTGGACATTATAGGTCATTTTTGAAAGTCAACAAAAACACCTTTTTTTCAAAAGCTTATAACTTGAACATGGAATATCAAAATGAGATGATACCAAAAGGGTTGGTTAGATAACATCTCAAGATTTCTAAAAAGTCCAAGAACACCTCCAAAAGTTCAAAATTGAAGAAGTTATGCATTGTTGAAGTTGGGCATTTTTGCAAAATTGCCAAAAGTCAACTATCCCCAAAACTCCAAATTTTGTCAAATGGGCCCATTCTTTTCCACTTGATTTGGACCTGCCACATTTCACACGTGTCCTAGCTTCAGCCTTGTGTCCATTTATCAATTTTATTATTTTATTTGATTTTTTAATGAATTATTTCATTTTTAATCAAATTAAATCTAATAAAATCCCAAAACTTGATTACATGAGATCTTTTTCTATTTTCAGGACCTAATCATCATCAATATCATGATCAAACTCGTATCAAGTATTCCATGTGCAAAAAGTTTGAGTTTTTGGCAAATTAGGAAAGTTATCAATGGTGAATCAAATCCAATCTCAAGGCATCAATGTGCAAGGATTCAGTCCACAAAAGTTGACCTAATACACTCCATCATATATATACAAGGCAAAGGCATGAAATCCAGGGCTAGAGGCTGCAAGAACATCAAGAACCAAACTTGAAAAAAGGTGGAAAAAGTGCAAAACTGAAATCATCCTTGGAGGCAAATTCAGAAGCAAAACTCAACACTAATAAATTGTTGGACAATCCCTGAAGCAGAACCCACCCCTAGCAAGCTCTCATACACCCCTAGAAGCTTTGTAAGTGTCTTAAAAAACTGCTTTTCGTTTGAATTCGTGGATCGTTATTCTTGCACTTTTTTCACAAACCATTTGCATATTCGTGATCCTCATCAAATTTCTAAGCTACCTATATTATCCAATTGCATTTATCTAATTTGCAACTCCATAGCCGAATCTAGGGTTTCGTGGTTATTTTTTTTGGGAGTTTCTTTTTCAGGCAAAATCAACTTCATTAATGGCCATGGACATGACCGGAGGAGGAAGACGAGTATAACCATGGTCTTGGGAGGAATTTTCATGGCCTAGAATTGATTTTAGGATTAACATACGAATTTAGCTGCGGATATAAATCCGCAAGTAAATTTACAAGGGGCTGGAGGTTAGGGACGACAAACGTGTCTCCCCCTGGTTGATTGGTTCAAATACTTGACGCGTTTTTATTTTTTATTCTGGCATATTATCACGTTATCCCATATTATTATTATTATCTAATATATTGACAATTGAGACATAGTGGCTGAGTGGTAGTGGCGTGCATTCAAGTACCAACAGGACCTGGGTTCGAATCCCAGGTCCCCCCATATGCTTTGTATTTTTTCTCTTCAGGTCATCCAGTGTTGATGCTAGCGCCTGATGCATCATACTCCCTCATTCAATCAAGGGACAGGTGGCCCCGGGCCAAATCTGATGGCCCAGTTGAAACGTCCATCATACTCCCTAGTCAAATGCACACGCTGGATTTCAAAAAGTCAACCAGGCCAGTGGATTATTGGGCCGCAAAACTGCTAATCAGACCCCTTAAGCAAGCCCAAACCTCCTAACCCTTTTCTCTTTTCTTTTATTATTTATTTATTTTAATTATTTATTGTTATTATTTTTACTATTAACTAACCAATCAAAACTTTTTCTTCATAAAATTAAAAACCAAAAAATTATTTTATTTAATTAAATTTCAGCATTTTATTTTTGTTAACAATATTAATTTAATTAATTTAGTTTTAATTAGGAATAACTTTTAATATATTTTGCAATAATTAAAATTAACTTAGACAATTAGGTTTTTATTAACATTGATTAAATTTGTTTTTATTTCTTTAAATACCAAAAATCCAAAAAAACATTATTTTTATTAATTATTTAGTTTATTAATTTAATAATTAATTTAGGATAGTTTATTTCTTAAAAGTCAAAAATAACCAAAAAAATATTTTCTTTAATAATCAAAGGGTCAAAACCCTAGAACACGCATCCGACTTAATTTCCCGCACGCGATCCATTTTACTTCAATATTGTATTTGTTTTCGGAATGTAACAGATAATTAGGACTATCTTTATCGCTTTATTTATTTTCCGCATTTTAATTTCAAGGGTTGCTTTTGGCGATGTAAATACCCGACGCCTTGTAATAGTTAGTTTAATTTCCGCAATTTAATTTCCGCAACTTATAAACTGTTAGATGTTTGATAATAGGGAATGCATGACAAGATTGAATGTTTAAACCTAAAATCAACATAGATCACCATTAACATGTACAAAGACAAAATAACTGAAAATAACACACTCGCACATGCGCACTCTTAGGGTACACCTCACTTGGTTGCCTTCGTAACGCGGTCATTGAGTATAGGAAATTTTAGAGGTCGCCCTCTTGTCCAAAGATCATAGTTGCCTCAAAACGGTTGCCTCAGATGAAATGATCTAAGACATTAGGGTTACCGCTAAGTCGTCCTAACATTGCTTTAGTGACGCACGTCCCTTAATCGAATTGACCCTTAAAACTCCAACGACGATGCTACCTATTCATTCATAGTGGGATAGCATTGTCTAAATGACATTAGCATAGAACGATTCTTTTTTCGAGTAGGTAGATGGTTCTTAAGTACTTGCTCTTTCAAAATAAAACAAATTTTCACACTTACACTCCTTTTCAAACAAAAACTCTTTTCAAACCCACAGACACAAAGAAAAGTAATTTTTGAAAACAATATGAGCAAGTACCTAAGAGCCCGTGGATAACCACGGATAAAAAGGGGGCTAACACATTCCCTTTCTATAATCTACCCCCCGAACCCAAGTAACATCTCGAAAAAGGAATTTTTCTGTGCTTTTTTCCTTTCCTTGTTGGATAAAATAAAAGACGGTGGTGACTCTTGCTTACCGCGACATTTTGCGAAAACAAACGCAAAACGCAAACCAGCACACCAAAAAACAGTCAGTTCTCTCCCACTGTATCACAACAGGTTGATCAGCAGTTCACAGAAAATAACCAAAATTCTGAAGGTTAAGATATGTAAATAAAACAGTTTATTCTGGGCAAAGCTTCATGCTGAGATGTTTCAGAATGAAGTTAAACCTATCTTCAGAAAGAGGTTTTGTAAAGACATCAGCCCATTGATGGTCTGTGTCAATGAATTTTAAATTAAGAATCCCTTTCTGAATATAGTCCCTAATAAAATGATGTTTTATTTCTATATGCTTAGCCCTAGAATGCAAAATAGGATTTTTACTGAGACAAATGGAATAAGTATTGTCACAGAGGATAGGGATGTTACTCTCAAATATATTGAAGTCCTCAAGTTGACTTTTCATCCAGAGCATTTGCGTACTGCATCCAGCTGCTGCTATGTATTCAGCTTCTGTTGTTGATAGAGAAATTGTGGATTGTCTTTTGCTGGACCATGAGATCAGATTTTCTCCCAGAAACTGGCAGCTTCTAGAAGTTCTTTTACGTTCTACTCTGTCTCCAGCAAAATCAGCATCACAGTATCCTACTAAGTTGTAATCACTTGATTTTCTATAAAACAAACCCAGATTAGCAGTACCTTTCAGATACTTGAAAATTCGCTTAACTGCTGTTAAGTGAGATTCTCTAGGATCTGATTGGAATCTAGCACAAATGCAAACACTGAATAGAATGTCAGGCCTTGAAGCCGTCAGATAGAGAAGAGAACCAATCATACCTCTGTAGACCTTCTGTTCTACCTTTTTACTTACCTCTTCTTTTTCCAGAATGCACGTGGGATGCATTGGAATCCTTGAGGGCTTATATTCTGAGAGATCAAATTTCTTCAGAAGTTCTCTGACATATTTGCTCTGATGAATGTAAGTTCCTTCTGGAGTTTGATTTATTTGAATGCCCATAAAGAATTTTAGTTCCCCCATTAGGCTCATCTAAAACTCTGTCTGCACATATTTAGCAAACTCTCTTCCCATAGAGGGTTTAGTGGATCCAAATATGATGTCATCAACATAAATTTGACACACTAATATGTCATTCTTAACTGTCTTACAGAACAAGGTTGTGTCCACTTTCCCTCTGGTGAATTCCTTTTCTAACAAGAAGTTACTTAGTCTTTCATACCAAGCTCTGGGAGCTTGTTTCAGACTATAGAGTGACTTCTTTAGTTTGAAAACATATTCTAGATTTTTGGAACTTTCAAAACTAGGGGGTTGGTGCACATATACCTCTTCTTCTATATAGCCATTTAAGAATGCACTTTTGACATCCATCTGATACAGAGTGATGCCTTTATTAACAGCAAATGATATTAAAAGTCTGATAGATTCTAACCTGGCGATTGGAGCAAAGGTTTCTGTATAGTCTATCCCCTCTTGCTGACTATAACCTTGTGCTACCAGTCGTGCTTTGTTTCTGATGACTTCACCTTGTTCGTTCAGTTTGTTTCTGAACACTCATTTTGTACCAATGACGTTGAATCCTTTTGGTTTGGGAACCATATCCCATACGTCATTTCTGGTGAATTGATTTATCTCCTCTTGCATTGCCAGAATCCAGTCATTATCCAGAAGTGTTTCATCAATTGTTGTTGGTTCAATCAGAGAAACCAGTCCCATGAGGGATTCTTCAGAGTTTCTGAAAGTAGATCTTGTTCTGATTGGATCTTCCTTCCTTCCCAAAATTGTATCTTCTGGGTGATCAATGCTGCTTCTGGATGGTCTTTTCTGGAGTTGATCAACAGAAGGTGCTGGATTGCTTGTAGTGACTCTTTTTGATGTTGAGGGAGTGTCTCTGTTGAGAGCCTCTGATGAGTTGTCTTCAGAACCTGTAAGTTCAACTTCCATACCTGCAAGGAATTCATTCTGCTTTGACTTTTGAGAGTCAAGCTTATCATCAAACCGAACACTGATTGACTCTTCAACAATCTGTGTTTCTGTATTGTATACTCTGTACCCTCTTGAGCATTCAGAGTATCCTAACATAATACACTTTTGTGCTTTAGAGTCAAACTTGTTCAAATAATTTTTTGTATTCAAAATAAAACATGTACATCCAAATGGATAGAAATAAGAAATGTTGGGCTTTCTGTTCTTCCACAATTCATATGGAGTCTTTTCCAGAATAGGTGTTGTACCCCAAAATTTGCCCTCCCTTTTTCACAAGAACATTACAATCCCAAGGTTTTCTCTGATTTTTAAGATTAGCTCAAGAATCGACCAAACAGACTTTTCTTTAGCATACAATCCAGAATTAGGGTTTTCTCTCGCATTTCTTAGAAGAAATTGAATCCTCAGAAATTCAGTTAACTGTTACATTGTTTTCACGCTTGTTCAAGTTTACTGGTTGTTTCTCAAAACCTAATCATTTGGGATAAGAGCTGAGACTTTTGTTTGGAACATTAAGGCATATGCTTGTTAGTGGATTAAAATGTTTGCCAGTTAATGGAAATGCTTGTTTGTTTAGAATGCACAACGCGTATGTTGATTGGAATACTGATGCAAAGAGATTGTAGAGTTTTTATGGATTACTTGGATTTTAAGTTATCTGTATTGGAAATGGTGGAATGCAATTTCAGTCATTGTTTAATCAGAAATCTTAAATAAAATTGAAGAGGCAAAGGGAAAGATTGGAAGATATTTGACAGTAGAAAATTCTTTTGGATAAAGATTTTTTTTTATTCATTTCAAATGTTGTTACAAAATTATTTGAAAATTGTAAGTTTAAAACTTATAATATTTACAATAATAATTGTTTACAACAAATGAAAAAGTCTATCTAAATCTAAGCCTAATCTCCTAAGCTCCAATGCTCCAATGCTCAAGGAATTCTTGCTTCCTCTGCTTCCTCTATTGCCCAAGATGCATTCACCTGAAAAAGAAGAAAGAAAAGAAATTAGCACAGTTAATTGAAAAAGATTTTCAAATAGAAAGAAAAGAAATCATCATTAAAGTTTGTCGGCCGGAATCAGAATGATATGTTCATCATATTTTATTTTCCTCCCTGCAAATCACAAGAAGACCGCTCTTCTCGGTTCACAGAGAGAAAAATAAAAGATATAAATTGCAAGCATACAATTGGTTCAAATGCAAAAACATAGGCAAGTTGCAAGGCAAACCAAGGCGCAGCAAAACTATGCCAAAACTGAATATCAAATTGAGTTGCAAAACATAAGCAAGTCAACAAAGCTAACTAAACATGGCAAATCCTAACTAAGTTGCAAAACAAGTCAAGAAGCATAGCAACTAGCAAAAGAAACAAAGTACACAATGCAAGAAGTATGCAAACTGTCAATGCAGAAAGTACACAGTACAGGAAATACAGTAGGGAGATAAACCAAATTACAAGCCAAAGAGGCTTGTCCTAGCCATCATCATCTTCCTAGGCAAACTTTTCAGAAATTACAGTATAATAAGCAAAGGTGCTTAGGAGAGGGAGGAGAGAGAAAACCTTTAGTGAAAATTTGCAGTTTGGGCAAAAAGCAGGTTGTTTCAAATTTTAAAGAAAAAACAAAAGATATATAACAGTCTAGCATCTAACTGCATAAGGGGGAGAACCTGCATAAGGCGTAGTGGTTACCAGGTGGAGGCTTAAGGCGCTAGGAGGCTGGAGGTCAGGGGTTCGATCCCTGCCTCCAGCATTTGTTATTTTCTCATTTGTTTTCAGGAAATTCTATGCGCATACAATCCAGGAGACCCACCATGGACCTTCATCATCCATGCGCCAGATGGCCAGATCTGGTGGCTACTACCGAGGGTGCACCAAAGGCCCAGTCAAACGCCTACATACTGGATCCAAAAGTCAAAGCGGACCTCATCTCAATGGGCCCAAATTCTTGCTATGCACACCCCCTCTAATCAGGCCCATCTCTATCCTTTCACTTTTTTATTATTATTCTATTTAATTTATTTTCTTTTTTACTTATTTACTAACCAATAAAATAATTTATTTTTTTAATCAAAAATCACCAAAAAATATTTTTATCCAATTAAAATCAGAATTATTATTTTTCATCAATAAATATAAATTAAATTAATTAGGTTATTAATGTTAGATAACTTTAATTTATTTTTGTAAGTAATTAAAATTAATTAGAATGAATAGGTTCTTAACATTCACTTAATTATTTTATTTCTTTCCTAAAAAAACAAAAATCCAAAAATATTTCATTTAATTATTTTTCATTAATTAATTTAATAACTAATTAATTTAGCATTTAATTTTAGGACTTAAATTCTTTTCTTAAAAAATAAAAACAACCAAAAAACATTTTCTTTTAATTAGGAGGGTCAAAATCCTAGTTTTCGCATTTGGTCTAATTTTCTCGCGCGCTTTAATTTTGTACAATTATTGTATCTGCTCCCGGTTTGTAATAATTTAAATTAGGACATTTATTTACTTTTACCGCTTTTTTAAATTTCAAAGGGTTTGTTTTTGGCGATGTAAATACCCAACGCCTTGTAATAGCGTAGTTTAATTTCCGCACTTTAATTTCTGCAAATATTCAACTGTTAGATGTTTGATAATAGGGTTTGCATGACAAGAATGAATGTTTAATCTTAAAACAGTTAGATCACCCTAAACATGTGCAAAGATAAATAATCTGAAATCAACACACTCGCATATGCGCACTCCTAGGGTACACTCCCACTTGGTTGCCTTCGTAAATGGTCATTAAGTATAGGTTGTTTTAGAGGTCGTTCTCTTGTCTAAAAGATCATAAGTTGCCTCGGAAAGGTTGCCTCGGATATAGTTGCCTCGGATAAATGATCTAAGACATTAGAGTTACAACTAAGACATCCTAACATTGCTTTAGTGACCGTATGTCCCTCTTTCGAATTGATCCTTAAACTCCAACGACGGCGCTAACTACTCACTAATTGTAGGATAACGTTGTCTAAAGGAAACAAACACAGAACGATTCCTTTTTCGAGTAGGTAGATTAGTTCTTAGATACTTGCTCATCCAAAACAAATTTTTTACACTTACACTCTTTTACAAACAAGTTTTCAAAAACACTTCATTACACTCTTGAAGACAAAAGCAAGAGTTAAATCGAAGTTAAAACAAAAACTTTTCAAAATCCACAAACACAAAGAAAACAATTTTGAAAACAATGAGCAAGTACCTAAGATCCCGTAGATAACTACGGATAGAAAGGGTGCTAATACCTTCCCTTTCTATAACCTACCCCCCCGTACTCAGAAATATCTCGGAAAAAAAAATTTCTGTGCTTTTTTCCTTTCCTTATTGGATAAAATAAAAGTCGGTGGCGACTCTTGCTTACCGCGACATTTTGCGAAAACAAACGCAAAACGCAAACCAGCATTCCAAAAACAGTCAGTTATTCCACCGTATCACAGAACTGGCGACTCTGCTGGGAATGTAATAAGTGGGGTGTACCTTAGGAATAGTTCATTATATTGTTTTCAATTGTTTGATCTGTATGCTTTATCTTTGTGGGTTTGAATCTGAGTTACTATAGATCCTAACCCTGATTTGGGGATACCTTTTAGGTAAGTAGCAATAGACTGTGAGGGAACTATACGGCGTAGACCGATACGGTTGAAGCAGTAGCTACGTTGGTGTGACACTTTAGTTTGTACCGATATCCCTTGTGGAGGAACAAGGAGAATATGGGGCTGCTAAGGGGTCATTAAGCATCAACTGACCTTAGAACCTATAATTGACCAACTTGGCCATAGAAAAGTAGCAGTATGCTACACTCATTGAGACCATACTCTCGCGATGATTCCAACCGCAAGAAAAGGTTGCTAAACTGGAATTATGACCGATCGAGGATGGTCAGTGATATTGAGATCCTCTAGAACCCGGTTACTATTACAAGGAAAGGTTGAACCAACTAAACTGAAAGAGGGTAATACCTAGACCCCATGCAAGCCTAAACTTAAGGCTGTTTGTGTGACTTGTGTGCCTTCAAACTTGAACTACTTGCACATTCTTGTTATCTGACAACATGAGTTCCTTGCAGGTTCTATTTACAGTCCTTATCCAATAATTTGGATTTATTGCAGGGTTTACTTACAGCACCTCACACTTTTGCTTAAACGCATAACATACACATCATAACATCATGCCTTAACATTTCCTTAACCATTTCAAAGATCTCAAGGGTTTGTGATGCAGGTTATGGTAAATCAAATGTCTAGAAAGGGGCAAAGGGGATTTATTTTCCTCTAGCCAATGTCGTCTAGAGATCAAAACACGATGACTTGAGTCAGTGGATATGACCCACTTGATATGGTGAGCTTGACTCTTGAAGAAGGACTCTTAACGACACGAAGTTTCTTCAAACAAATTCTAACAATTTCTTGTTTACCCGACGATATCCTTGAAAACATTGCATACATACATATCATTGCATAACAGGTCTTCCAATACCGGTCTCTCATGTTCTCGCTGTTTATTTCAGCAATGGCTCTTAAACAAGACAACAAAGATCTTCATACTCAAGAGGCACAGTTCAGGGAAATCTTCCTAAACCTATTCAAGGGGCAGGAAGAGTTGAAAACACTCCTCATCGGGAACTTGGTCAAGAAAAGTCCTGAAGACAATAAGGACGAGCGGCTGGAACAACTGCAAGCTGAAGTAGACGCAATAAGAACCCAAATGCTGGGGCAGATGGCCCTTATCCAAGGCTTAGCCCGAGAACAAGAAGAGTTGAGAACCATTATCAACCAGCTTCATCAAGATAGATACAACAGTATGAAGCAAACAGTTGGGGTCGGGGGCCAAGTCACTGATCAGCCTCCAAGAAGACAAGAGTTTGGTATGGTGAAGAATGAACCTCTCAAAGTTGCTACTACCTCACGGGTCCAACAACAACCTTGCCATAAACAACGGATTAATCAGAGGCAGTTTACCAAGCTCAACAAGCCGTTGTCCCAAGCTTTACAACACCTGTTGAGATTGAATCTGGTGACGTTGGTAGGGCCTCATCCGAATCCTAAGACTTCTTCACCCAACTACAATCCTGATGCAAGATGTGCATACCATTCTAACATCCCGGAGCATGATACTGACGACTGTTGGAAGTTGAAGTACAAAATTCAAAACTTGTTTGATGAAGGAGCATTGGAATTCACACAAGATGGTCAGGCTGAGTTTTTCTACCATCCCTCCAAGGCTCGCCATTTGAAGTGACAAGTCCTGAGACGAGAAGACTTTTTTGTTCATTAGAATTTTCAATTTGTAATTTTCTTTTGATTGTTCAAACATTTATTCATGTCAAACTTTATTACTTTATCAATCCATCGCATATGTCTGTTTTGAATCAATCCATTCGTATTCACTATATTCAAATTGCTTTCATTTTTTGTGATGATCAACTCTCGATTAAAAAATTCTAAGCCTTTAGAGGGAGGATGACGAGAACGATACTACGATCTCTACAGTATGCTTTTGAACAGACCCCGCTGACAATGTACAGGCGTTGTTTCAAATCCTAAACAGTGGAGTTATAAGGAAGATAATCCCTAGTCAACCCCTTTGAGCCAAAGAAGTTGGAATTTTTCCTTTTCACACAAATTAAAACCCTTAATCATAACCTGGGGGCAGGGTAGTTTTCTCATCTAATTCAGGTGCATAATAAATGGCATCAAAAACGTCCTTCCAAAATAGAAGATGGTGATGGTTCCTTATAATCATCAAGACAGGCAGTCATTATCTTTCAAAATAAAAGCCCATTAAGTCAAAACCTATGAAGGAGACTTAAGAAAAACTGGGGCATCCCGCTGACTGTAATCACAAAAGAAACAGTTCAGGAAAAAGACAGGGATAATAAAAAAGAAAGAGGTCCTACAAACCCTTAACAAAAAGAAATGACTGCCTATTCAAAATAAACTGTCAATATCCGAACCATCATCGGAACATCAAGGACAATATTCCGGAACTCAACTAGGGGTTCTAAAATTCACAATTAGCTGAGTTTAGGATCGAAGAACATCACGAAGAACAGGTGGGTACAAATAAAATTTGAGCTTTTATCCTTTGTTTCTTGAACCGTGAACCAAGCCACATTATAAACCTTAAAAGTCCTAGCTGAAGCATGGGTTAGTTCGAAAGCATATTGTTACAAAAAGGTATCCTGACTCCTGTAGGACTTACTGTGAATCCTGAGTTGACATCACGTTTTACAAAATTTACTTGTTTTACTGAAAAATGCATTTTCAAACATTTCAAGACAGACATAAGCTTTGCATTATTAAAATAACATTGTTTGCATATGACTATTTGTTTAAACAGCAGAGAAATTCGCACGATGAATATCTAGTGAACAAAAAAACCTTCTCAATAAAAAGATCACCTCAAGTGGAAAAAAGCACTTCCAACCAAGGGGAAGACATGATCATTGTCCATCACTTAGGGCAGTCAAGTCAAGATTCAAGGAATCTCTCAAAGATGCCAAAATAGCCAGGGGAAAATCTCCATCTGAACCACTTGGGGCGTTGGACATGAGTTCCAGCAACGAATCTTGCATGATCAAACATCTTCTGGTAGTATGGCAACACAACACTACCGACAGTGACAACTCCCTATATCCTGAGAGCGTGGACATAGTCAAAAAAGTACTACGCATAATCAAAGACCCGCTATGTTGACTGACCTAGGCAAAAATAAGGGCGTCCCGGTGAACCAAAAAGGTTCGGGCAAAATTAGGGATAAAAACAAAAAGATTTGTACACACGGCAAGTCAAAAACCTAAAAAGGCGACTTGGGCAAAAAAGGGTATCCCGGTGGAATGAAAGTCTGATAAGACAGTCCAGGCAAAAGTTAGAGATTAAAGCGTATGACTATGTCCCGTCATCTTGTCACTTGCCTACCAGAAGAAGATTTGTCATTTCAATCGGCAATTACCAAGCACCTCATAGGTTGGAATAATACTCGATCCACAAGGCCTCCGCAGGCACCTTCTTCTGCAGATACAGGGGGAGAAAAATCTCGATGCAAAGCCATCGTCATATCCTTAGCACGCGTCCCAGTAACATTCACTCCCTACAGAGTAAGAAAAAGACAGTGATGTTAGTTGTCCTAAATAGGACACCACTCTCCCCAGCTGAGGCTCGCAACCAAGAATGAGTCGGCGATATTCTCCCCAAGCAGAGTTTATCCATCATCAGCATTAAACAATTATCCCCAGTGGAGTCCGGAAAATCTATCCCCAGTGGAGTTTGAAGAATTGTCCCCAATAGACTCTGGAAGATTGTCCCCAGTAGAGTCTAAAAGGTTTTTCCCCGTGAAGTCGCAACTGGAAAATCATCCCCAGCGGAGTTCTTTCCTCTCACAAATAGGAATTCAATCCCCAACAAGGTTCATTATCACCAGCAATGGTAATTCATCCCCAGCTGAATTTATCAGCGGAATCTTCAGTAGAGCATCTCTTCCCCACAGAGTAATCTCCTCGTCAGTTTATTCCCCAGCGAAGTTATCCTCTCCTGCAGTTTTATTCTCACAATCATCTTCATTTACTATCTCCAGCGGAAACGGAGAATTCAATTCTTTTCTCCAGCAACTATCCGAGATTTATTTTCCCCAGCTAAAAACATCACATTTCCATACATCATGACACATGCATATACGCATCATACAACACAATATCATTTATTTTGAGAACATCATTGCTTGATCCATATCATGCATTACATACAACTAACCTTTACCTTTCAGGAAAGATACAATCAAATTCTCACAAAATTCAAAGCTATGAAGCTTTTACCTCAGCTGAATTATGGACGAGCTCCTAAACCTCAGCGAGATGTTCCCTCAGTTGAATTACGGACAAGCTCCTAAATCTTAGCAGATATGTTTCCTCAATTGAATTACGGACGAGTTCCTAAATCTCAGCAGAGATGTTTCCTCAGTTGAATTACGGACGAGTTCCTAAATCTCAGTAGAGATGTTTCCTCAGTTGAATTACGGACAAGTTCCTAAATCTCAACAAAGATGTTCCTCAGTTGAATTACAGACGAGTTCCTAAATCTCAGTAGAGATGTTTCATCAGTTGAATTACGGACGAGCTCCTAAATCTCAGCAAAGTTGTTTCCTCAGTTGAATTACAGACAAGTTCCTAAATCTCAGCAGAGATGTTTCCTCAGTTGAATTACGGACAAGTTCCTAAATCTCAACAAAGATGTTCCTCAGTTGAATTATGGACAAGTTCCTAAATCTCAACAAAGATGTTCCTCAGTTGAATTACGGACGAGTTCCTAAATCTCAGCATAGATGTTTCCTTAGTTGAATTATGGACGAGCTCTTAAATCTCAGCAAAGTTGTTTCCTCAGTTGAATTACGGACAAGTTCCTAAATCTCAACAAATATGTTCCTCAGTTGAATTACAGATGAGTTCCTAAATCTCAACAGAGATGTTTCCTCAGTTGAATTATGGACGAGCTCCTAAATCTCAGCAAAGTTATTTCCTCAGTTGAATTACGGACGAGTTCCTAAATCTCAACGAGATGTTACCTCAGTTGAACTACGGACGAGTTCCTAAATCTCAGCAAAGATGTTTTCTCAGTTGAATTACGGACGAACTCCTAAATCTCAGAAAAAAAATATTTCTTCCATTGAGTACGAACGATCGAAGTTCCTAAATATCAACAGAGATGATTCCTCAGTTGAGTACATACGATCGAAGTTCCTAAATATCAACAAAAATGACTCACCAGCGGAATAACGGACGCCGAAGCTCTAAAATTTCTATTCTCAACAAGATCAGACTTCCCCAGCAGAATCTTCCTCAACAACAGGTATACAAGCTCTCGCTAAGGAATCCCTTATGCAATCTACACTTCTTAGGATGGCGTCCTTAAGCCCATCCCCTCGTCATCAATATCCAAATGGCATCTGTAAGCCCATTCCCGACATCACAAGACAACTACCACTTCATGCAAGTGCAAATTTCTAGGCACTCTAGTGTTCAATCCTCTTCTACCTTCGGATCACGAAAGGAACGAAAGCCAATCTACATCCTCAGGTTTAAGAAAATTGAACATGGGCAGCTGTTGTACCCCAAAATTTTCCCTCCCATATTTCTCAAAACATTGCAAGAAAGATCTCCAAATTGCTCAAGGTAGTCCAAGGGTTGGCCAGACAAGCTCTCTCCTAAGGCAGTCCACCTCAAATTAGGGTTTCATGTTGCATTAAGATCCTTGAGTCCAAGTGATCCAATGTGCTCACCAATGTCCTAATATGTTTTCAAGATCATCCATGTCAAGTTTCAAGCCTTGTAGAGGAAGTTTGCTCAGTCAATTGCTCAAAGGTCCAAAAATCGACTGTGCTAGGGCAAAAGTCAACTGTTGGCTACATACAGTCAAACTTTAAGATTTTTGGTAAACATCCTCATTTTGAAGTATATTTCATCATTTGATCAAGGGTTGATCATGATTCATCAAGGATTTCTCATAATTCATCAAGACCCAAAAGTTGCTAAATTAGGGTTTTATAGGAAAAGTCAACTCAACTTTGACCAAGCATAACTTTCTCATACTTTATGAGAAATGACCCATCCATACAATCCATATTCATCTCCCAAGATCAAAATATGCACTCACAAGAAGTTATGAATTTGGACATTATAGGTCATTTTGAAAAGTCAACAAAAATACTTTTTTGTCAAAGCTTCATACATGAGCATGGAATATCAAAATGAGATGAGACAAAAAGGGTTGATTAGAGGACATCTCAAGCTTTCTAAAAAGTCCAAGAACACCTCCAAAGAGTCAAAATTGAGGAAGTTATGCATTGGTGAAGTTGACCTTTTTTGCAAAATTGCAAAAAGTCAACTATCCCCAAAACTTCAAATTTTGCCAAATGGGCCCAATATTTTTCACTCGTTTTAAGTTGGAAACATAGCCCACGTGCTCTAGCCCTTTCCACTTGTCCATATTTTATTTTTATAATTTATTTTGGTTTTTATTTGAATTAATTCAAATTAAATCAAATTAAATCAAATAAAATCCAAAACATTGATAATAAGGGATTTTGTGTTTGTTTCAGGATTCATTGGACAGCTAGCGTCATTCCAAATTCGCATCAATGCATAGAGTGGACAAAAAGATTGAAAAATCCATGTTTGGAAAGATCTTCAAAGTGTATCAAATCAAATCCAAAATCATTGAAAGAAGAAGATTTCAACCAGTTTTGCAACCCTAATCCCTTCACTAATACATAAGGAGGAGAGGCAAATCAAAAGAAAGGTTAGAAATCAGGCGCAGAGAAAGAACAAAATTTGTAAAAACAAGCAAAAAGTGTGAGATCGAATTGGTGGTTAGAGGCATCCTTAAGGCTTGGTATCTGTCACAATCGCTTCCTGGCACTCTCAGGGACCTAAAGTTATCAAAACCAAGTGTTTTCAAGCCCTCCCACGCATTGTAAATCCATAACGGTATCACCATCTTCTTGAATTCGAATAGCCTTGTTCTTGCACCCATAGTGTAAAATAATTGTACATTCTTGATCACCATAACATTTGCAAACTTTTGGCATTATTCAATTTCGTTTATATGGGCTGAATCGTGAATCACCATTGTTAGGGTTTCAGATTTGGTTTTAGGGCTTTTTATTTCAGGGACAATTAGCCTTCATAATGGGAATGGTTGTGATCAGGAGGACGAGACGAATCTAACCATGGTGTTAGATTCCATTTATGTGGCTTGTAGAAGATTTTGGAACGAGCATGGCTTGTAGCAACAGATGCTATCTGTGGGTATATGTCTTTTACTTTTTAGCCACGGAGAGAGAAAGGAGATGATGCATTGTCACTCCCCTACTGGCCTGTTTGAATTTCGTGCCATATCTCCACTAACGCTTTGTTTTTTATATATTATTATTATTGCATGTTTTATGTACAGTAAATACACAATGGCGTAGTGGTTACCAGGTGGAGGCTTAAGGCGCTAGGAGGCTGGAGGTCAGGGGTTCGATCCCTGCCTCCAGCATTTGTTATTTTCTCATTTATTTTCAGGCAATTCTATGCGCGTACAATCCAGGAGACCCACCATGGACCTTCATCATCCATGCGCCAGATGGCCAGATCTGGTGGTTACTACCGAGGGTGCACCAAGGGCCCAGTCAAACGCCTGCATACTGGATCCAAAAGTCAAAGCGGACCTCGTCTCAATGGGACCAAATTCTTGCTATGCACACCCCCTCTAATCAGGCCCATCTATATCCTTTCACATTTTTTTATTATTCTATTTAATTTATTTGCTTTTTTACTTATTTACTAACCAATAAAACAATTTATTTTTTTTATCAAAAATCAACAAAAAATATTTTTATCCAATTAAAATCAGAATTATTATTTTTCATCAATAAATATTAATTAAATTAATTAGGTTATTAATGTTAGATAACTTTAATTTATTTTTGTAAATAATTAAAATTAATTAGAATGAATAGGTTCTTAACATTAACTTAATTATTTTATTTCTTTCCTAAAAAAAAAATCCAAAAATATGTCATTTAATTATTTTTCATTAATTAATTTAATAACTAATTAATTTAGCATTTAATTTTAGGACTTAATTTCTTTTCTTAAAAAATAAAAACAACCAAAAAACATTTTCTTTTAATTAGGAGGGTCAAAACCCTAGTTTTCGCATTCGATCTAATTTTCTCGCGCGCTTTAATTTTGTACAATTATTGTATCTGCTCCTGGTTTGTAATAATTTAAATTAAGACATTTATTTACTTTTACCGTTTTTTTAAATTTCAAAGGGTTTGTTTTTGGCGATGTAAATACCCAACGCCTTGTAATAGTGTAGTTTAATTTCCGCACTTTAATTTCTGCAAATATTCAACTGTTATATGTTTGATAATAGGGTTTGCATGACAAGAATGGATGTTTAATCTTAAAACAGTTAGATCACCTTAAACATGTGCAAAGATAAATAATCTGAAATCAACACACTCGCACATGCGCACTCCTAGGGTACACTCCCACTTGGTTTCCTTCGTAAACAGTCATTGAGTATAGGTTGTTTTAGAGGTCGTCCTCTTGTCTAAAAGATCATAAGTTGCCTCAGAAAGGTTGCCTCGGATATAGCTGCCTCAGATAAATGATCTAAGACATTAGGGTTACAATTAAGACATCCTAACATTGCTTTAGTGACCGTATGTCCCTCTTTTGAATTGACCCTTAAACTCCAACGACGACGCTACCTACTCACTAATAGTAGGATAACATTGTCTAAAGGAAACAAACACAGAACGATTCCTTTTTCGAGTAGGTATATTAGTTCTTAGATACTTGCTCATCCAAAACAATTTTTTTACACTTACACTCTTTTACAAACAAGTTTTCAAAAACACTTCATTACACTCTTGAAGACAAAAGCAAGAGTTAAATCGAAGTTAAAACAAAAACTTTTCAAAACCCACAAACACAAAGAAAACAATTTTGAAAACAATGAGCAAGTACCTAAGAGCCCTTAGATAACTACGGATAAAAAGGGTGCTAATACCTTCCATTTCTATAACCTACCCCCTGTACTCAGAAATATCTCGAAAAAGGAATTTTTCTGTGCTTTTTTCCTTTCCTTGTTGGATAAAATAAAAGTCGGTGGCGACTCCTGCTTACTGCGACATTTTGCGAAAACAAACGCAAAATGCAAACCAGCATTCCAAAAACAGTCAGTTCTTCCACCGTATCACAATAGTATTTTTATCCTGGTTCGTTTGATCTCAAACTACTTCAGTCCATCCGTCAAGGTGATTTCGCCTTTCTCCAACGAGGTCTTAATCCACTAATCTCAAAAGATTACAACAGCTACTTTAACAACTGTTAAAGTCTTCTTGAGTACAACCACAAACCGGTTAATCTCAAGGAAATCTTTTACAAATAATTGAACAAGAATGTGTTGTTGTTTTCTGACAAAACAGTTTATCACAATAGTGATAATTACACAGGTTAAGCTTAGAATATAGAATAAATTTGCTAGAGCTTGAATATGCGTGGTTTGGAATTCTCTGCAAATTGATGTGTGTGTACGTACGTGCTTCTTTGCAAGCAGACTTGTTTATATAGACAAAATAATGACGTTGTACATAAAGCAAGTTTAATGTTAATAACACACTTTCCTTTTGTAGAAGATCTTGTCTGAAGAAATCCGTTGGCATTAATTCTGTCTTGAGCGTACAGTAACGCTTCAGAGTCTTCTTTGCTTAACTTCTGATGACTCTTCAGAATATTGATGACTTGGTTTGATATGTCTTTGTTCAGAATTAGAGTTTGTTGTAATTAAGCGCAGGTTCTGGTCACCAATCTTCAGTGTATAATTTGATTGCTTCAGCATGTAATACTTTAGCTTATCTTCTGATGCTGATTCCATCAGAACTTCTGCATGCATAAAACATATTTTTAAGGTGCATATTTGTTCTTTGTATATCTATTTTGTATTTATTTATTCTTTGTATTTGTTATCATCAAAACTCTAATCAAGGGTTGTAGAATCAAACTATGTTCTAACAGAACCTACTGAAGAGGAAGCTGATTGAGAAACTTCTGGTAGAACCTACACCATACGTCTCAGCAACAGTCACCAGCGGGAGAATCCCCATTGAAGATTCTCCCCTATTCAACTCTGGTGATCATCCGGGGATCATTCTGCACTTCATTGAAGCATGCAAAGAAAGTGGTATCCCCATTGACCCTGCTTGGCTTCAAGGAAGAAATCTCCCTCCACCAGATGTTGTCCTCCAGAAGAAGAAAAGGCAAGCTGAAGTTGGCCCCTCTGCTAGACCTTAGAAGAAGAAGAAGAAATCAATAGGTACAACCTCTAAAACTATTTCTGTTAATGATTCTGTGCGCATGGAAACATGTGCTGAACCTCAAACCCTCGAAAAAATAGAAGTTGACATAGACCTAACACAATCATCTGAGCCCCTGGATAACAACCCTGAAATTGACCAAGTATTATCTGACATAGATAATTTTGCTGCTGCAGTACCTCAACAAACTCAACATCAAACTCAAATACCTCATTCTTCTCCTCACCATCAGAATCCAAATAATCCTGCTCACAACCCTCTACCAACATCCCCATCAGACCTTTATCACCAAGACCCACTGAGTGGTATGATGGTTCTTGGAGACTACCTGGCATAAATGTTCCTCTGACTACACAACCACCATCCTTCATCTTACCATCTGAAAACATTTTTGCCCTGAATTTATCACCAGCACCTTCTCCTCCTTCCTAACCTCAAACTACAATCACCATATCTCCTGATGTCACACCACCTTCCTCACCAGAAATTCCATTCCCTTCATCATCTGAAACCTCTTCACCTCTCTCTCTAGAACCAATCCCTAGTCCATCCTCAGTAGAACCTCCTGAACCCCTTGTCCCTTCTGACTTTCTCAGAACTGTAGTTGATCTTGAATCACTACGTTATCTACAAATAAAATCCACCAAAAAGGCCTCTCCAAAATCTGATCAATCAGAAGTTCCTGTATGCTGTCAGAACTTTATAACAGAAATGCAGACGTGGATTGACCTGCTGAAAGCTGACAGTGCCAGCAGCGTGTGATTTTATGTGGGACGCTTTCAGAAGAAAAATAAATGATGAAATCCTCAATTTGCAAGAATTGTGCTATGATCAGGTTCTTGAGAATTTCTCCAAGCATCTGATTACTTTCTTGACGGAAGTAATAAACATCTGGGATCAAAGGTCTCCACTATAGATTACTGGTGCTCCATTACCACCTGCTGACCCCATGGAGATATCAGAGGATGAATCAGAAGATTACGCTGAGTCTGAACCACATCATTTGGCCATGACTCTGTATCACCAACCTTCTGCTAAAGTTAGCCCTGAGAAAGTGCCTACTCTGCTGATTGATCCTGGTACCTTTCTCTCAAATGCTGTGTACTCAGGCTCAGTTACTTCTGCTTCTAAGGTTGTCTCATCTGAAGCTGCTTCAACTTCTGTGGCACCCTCGTTGTTACTGGACACTCTGAATGAACTGAAGAAGGACAATGAGGCCATCCACGAACGTTTAGATAAACAAGATGAAAGCAACAAGGAAATCAGATCTTGGATGCAGAAACAAGAGGATTCCTCAAATGAAATCAAGAATCTTCTGTTTTCCCTTGTTTCTCGTCGCTCTTATATTTTATTTCTAAAAAAAATTTCTTGTTCTTTTTGTTTTGTAACTCTGTTTTCTTTTAAATCTTCAATATATGACATTTTTGGATTTCTTTACATTTTTTACTTTTTGATTATGACAAAAAGGGGGAGAAAATGAGATTTTGATTTGATCCATGAAACAGTTATGGGACTAAGTCTCAAACATTTCTAATGAAATACAAAGTTTTTTTTCTTCTGTTTAAGAGATATGCAGGAATTCAAGAAACTCTGAAAGACTAAGCTCTGAACATCATCAGGAAAAGAATTGCTAAAGAAACTCTGAAAGAAAAAGTCTAAAAGCTCTGAAGAATAAATCTCAGGAAGTTTCCCTTATGCTTTTTAATTATTCTTTATTTCAGAAGAAGAAATATCAATCTCAGGGGGAGATTATCTATCTCACGGGGAGATCCTCATACTTGCATAAAATTTATTTTTAATCAAAATCTGAATTGTTTTGTCATCATCAAAAAGGGGGAGATTGTTAGAACAAAGTTTAGTTCTAATCATATCTTAGAGTTTTGATGATAACAATGAAATAAATTTTGTGATATATATTTTATACTCGGACTTGTATGTTCTCTAAGATCAGATGAAGTTCCGTCTTACGGATATTAGAAAGAAACAACATTCTACTCAAGTATAAAGCAAACTCAAAAGGAAGCACTCCAAAGCAAACTCTGATGAAGAGCAATCCTAAGAAACTTCTGATAAAGCTAGCTGAAGCAAAGATCTGAATGGAAGCACGCTGAAAGCAACATCTGATAAATGCAAGATTAAAGCAAAATATGATGATCACATATTGAAGAATAATATGATAGAAGAATAGATCTAGTAAACTCTGAATTAGCAACGCTGCAAGCAAACACTTCAACTTCCAGAGACAATCTCTGACAGTACTGTTGGTTATTAAATGCTAAAATGGCTAACACACTCAAGTATACTACACGAACTAGCATTGGAAACATAAAGACCAAATCTACTCGCTACACGCATCATTGCAAACACGCTTCATTAAATGCATGCACCATCATCAAGGCATTAACGGTCAATTGGAAGCTATATATAGAAGACCTTTTGTATCAAAGAAAGGTTACTGACTTACGTGAAATATACTTACACTCACTGTTTTCATACTTGTAAACTAATATTGTATAGTGGGTAGTTCTTAAGCATTGGGCAACAATCTTAGTGAAAAATCACAGTTGTGATAAAGCTTTTTAGAAGCAAATCTTTTTCACTACTATTAAGAGAATTTTGTAAGTGTTCCTTGAGAGACCAGTTGGGTCAGATTTCTCAAGAGGGCTAGGACTAGTTGAGTCTTAGAGGTTTTAGTCACTTGCAGTTAGCTTGTGCATTGTATTGTTAGTCACACCAGTTTGGTTGTGCGTTTGTAATCAGTTTGATTATAGTGGATTAAGTCCTCGTTGAGAGAGGCGAAATCACCTTGGCGGGTGGACTGGAGTAGTTTGAGTTTCAAACGAACTAGGATAAAATTACCAGTGTCCTTCCATTAGTATTGCGCTAGAAAAGAAGAAAAACTTATTCACCCCCCCCCTTCTAAGTGTTTTCTCAACCTTCAGGATTTTACCAATCTTGAGACCATTCTCAATTCGTTCTTCTATCACAACCAAATATGAAAATTTAGAAGTAGTATATCCAACCATTAGATATGGACCTCGAAGAGTATATGTGAACATGTCCACAAGCTCTCGTTCCAAAAGGGGAGATGGAACTTTGGCAGCTAGTTCTCTATATCTCTTTGCATACTCTTTGAATGACTCGTCAGCCTTTTGAGTCAAACCCTGGAGTTGAATTCTGGTATGAGCCATGTTGTTATTATAATTGTACTGCTTGAGAAAGTCTTTAGCTAATTCTCTCCAAGTTCAGATGTGGTTCTGTTCAAGCTGATTATACTACTCAAGAGATGCTTCACTGAGGCTATCTTGAAATAAATGTATTAGAAACTTGTTCTTTCCTGCATAAGAAGCCATCCTGTTGCAATATACCTTGATATGAGTCATTGGACAAGTAGCACCCTTGTACTTCTCGAAGCTGGGGACTTTGTATTTAGCTATTTAGAAGGGATCTTAATACTAGGTACTAGGAACAAACTAGCAACATCTAAACCAAGGGAATTACGACCCTCAATAGGTTTCACCTTCTCCTCTAAGAGGCAAAACCTTTTCTCAGACTCAGTCTCATCAATTGGGAACTTGAAGGTGTCAAATGACGCATCAGAAATGTTCTCATAGTGTGGAGTTCCATTGACATGTATCTGAATAGTGTTCCTTCCATTATGATTCAAGGGAACCTCTTCTGGGCTAAGATTAACAATTGGTGAATTAACAGGATCAACAGTAGCATCGAGCCTCTAAACAATTTGTCTCAACTCTTCTTATCCACAAGCAATGTTCTGAATATCCTCCATGAATTGACCCATATGAGTCTCCATCTGTGTGTCCATCGGAGCCATATCTGCTTGTAATAGCTCCATGATAAAGTCTAGAATGTAGAGAAGTCAGTCTTGGGGTCTTGAGATTCTGAAGAATAAACCAGGTTGCAATGAGTCTCTTGGCTGAAATGAATGGGATGCAAGATGATGCATGGATGATAAGAGAAATAAACTCTTATGATGATTGATGCAATGCAACACCATAGGTTTAAAAGAATCAGCGTAACAACTATACAATCCATTGGATAACTACTGTATAAATCTACTGAATAAATCTGAATATCACAAGATTAAAGGTTTGACACCAATTTTAGAATACAGCGTAACCAAGTACGAAATAAGTCACCAACAGTACCTGTAAGATCATTCCCTTCCCACTCACGGGTGAAGTCTAGGTCAGAGCAAGGTCAAAAGATACACAAAGTCGTGATTCAAATGAAAACATATCATCGTAACATAGCCACGTATGACGATGATATCCCCAAATAAACCTCTTCTACGCACGGTACCTCAATGATCGCACTAATGGGGCCTTGCTCCCAATAGGTGTCATGAACATCCACTCTAGTCCTATGTGTTCCTAAGTGTTTACAACTTTGGCCCGAGTACTGGGCCTTTTACCTCAAGTAACATCTCACCCGCCAAGAAAAAAACAGTACAACATATATCCAAAGTATATGAACAAGTAATCCAGATGCAAACATGTAACGCAATTACGTAAAGCATATATTCACGAAGAAAATAAAGCTAACAAGTAAAGCATTAAGATAAGCACCCAATGAATATAAACACACAAGATCTAGGACCGACTCACTTAGGTTTCCCCAGTGAAGTCGCCAGCTGAAACAACTAGGAAAATCATCAAACAATGAAGTCACCATCGAATTTTATTCATCCCAAAGAAGGGAAAGGAAAACATCAAATAAACTTGAGAAAGGAGAAATTAAGATCACGCGACCAAGAGAGGAAGTCGATTACTTAAGGGAAAGATATTAACATCTCTCACGTTTGTGATACTCCACGGGATCCACTCTTGTTGTTCTAATCAAAATGCGTGTCTATCTAAACTTACAAGCTAAAGGAATGCGTGAATGCAAAAGAAAAAATACAGGAAAAATAAAGATTTTAAATAGTTAAGCTCGCTTAGGCCCTGCAAGCCAATGCCAACGTATTCCTTTTAAGGAATCAGAGTGCCATAATTTGGCTCAAAAGTTTTTGTTTCTTTGCATTTTTTATTAACGATGCTAATATCGCATTCTATTGTCGCTCGACCTTTGGAGACTCACACAATTGTCGTAGAAAGGAATTAACATGTTCTTACCTGAAAATGTTTTCAAAAGAAAAGCCTAAAGACAAAAGGTTTGAATTGGTTTAGTCTTTTTTACCCTGAGAAATGATTTGGTGATTTGAACCACATTAAAGACTATGATTGAAAGAAATCACAAGGTTGAGAATGCACCCCCTCATACTCCCCCTCAATACTTAAGGCTCATGCCACATGGTTCGCATCATTATTGTTAAGTATTTTTAACATTTGATAAAGAAAAATAGTTTTAATCTTAAGGATGAGAAAAGGGGGAAGAAAAAGTCTAAGGGAGACTAAAGATCCTAATGTTGTCATGTACAATGGTGCTAAAGTTAGGATAACAAAAGAAACTACCTAATGTTAGTATGTATGGTTTACATCTAAAGTCTATTTTTAGTTCAACTTAATTAAAGATTAAATTTGAAGTAAAATCACCTAAGTGAACATGGCAATATCACACCATCAACCAATCAAATAACTAATAAAATAAATAAATAAATAAATACTATCTAATATCTTTGACATTTTTATCAAGTAAGGAATTAAGAGAAAAATTCTATTCTAAAATATTACTAAAACAATTAACATATTTTATTGTTTTTATTATTAATTTCTATCCTAATTTTATCAAAAATTATTGAAATAAAAATGATAGAAGAAAAGTAAAAATTCTCTAAATTAGAAGTGTAATTCTGAATTAAGGGGTATGAACCAACAACAAGGCGCAAGACCCAGGGAAGCCCAACTTAGCATTTTTTGTCACAATCAAAACTCCAGAAAAAAGTGTGACACGGGCTCAAAAGAGGGGTTTGGTCCAACATTAACTATAACAAGATCCAGTCGATTCAGTTTTTTGTTTGATTTCACCAAGCTTTCCAAAAATGGTGATTATGGGCCTAGTAGAGAAGCGTTTCGGTCCAGGCTTCTTGCCAACAATCATTACCCATTCAGTTTTTATCTTGTTTATCACATTTTTATTATGTATTGAATAAATAAAAAAGTAAAAAGAAAAACAATGAAAGGGGATTATCATGGAAATTAGGGTTAGTTTATTGTGTCTCTCCAACTTCTCTCAAACACACAAAGAACTCTCTTCTTCTCTTATCTTCAACTTACAGCGGCGGCTCCGAGCAACTCTTCTCCGGCGATCTCCGTCGCAAGCCTCTACTTTCCTTAATTCGCCTTCCGACAAAACCACGGTCGCCGTGCGTCTTCACTCGTCTTCCTTGCGACCTCATTGATCTTTGTCTCAATCTCTACCTCAATCTCACCCCAATACGACGGAAACTTCTCCGTTTGTCAAGCTTCGTCGTTCCTCTTCACCAGCTCAAGCTTTCAACCATCACAATTCCTTCTGATTCAGTATATGTTTCGGTTCAGCCCCTCCCTCACTCATCTCTGCTTTGTAAATGTTTTGATTTACAAGTTTCGGTTTCGAATCACAAACTTACGCAATGAAAGAACAGATGAAGAAAGAAGAGCGAAAAGACACTTACATAATGGAGAATTTCTGGTGCACTTTCATTGTGAAGATTACGCAAAAAACCCAAAAAACTTGATGCGAGATCCAGAAAGAATTGAAAGAGTTTTTTTGTGATTCTTCAGAAAATGAAGAATGATGAAAGGTTTATGGAGTTTGTACAGAGAGTGCATTGAATCAATATTCTCATTTCCATAAAGTCTTATTAAACATTTCTTTTAAAACATTAACTTTTAAGATGGAACTTAAATTTGTTATAAGTAAACTTTCATGAAAAAATACAAATAATTTTATCCAAACAATTCTCTGTTTTGATTCTGCTATGGTAAAATGATTTATCTTTATCACCTTTTTGATTTCTGAAAAAGGGGAGAAAGTAAAATGATTTTGATAATATTTATTTTCATAATCTTAAACTCAAACATATAAAATGTTGTTGCTATTAACGGTTTGTTGTTTGATGTTTCATTCCAGAAATTTTGAATAAGTTCACTTAGCATTTTAAGATAGGTTGAATATGAAGACCCCACAGAGCATTCTAAGACAGGTTAAATCTGAAGATACTTATGCTAAGGTTGAGAACCTTTTGGATGAAATTAACTCTAATTTCATATATAAGAAGTTGTACACTTTGTGAATATATGAATATTCAAACAAATGTACCAAACACAATTCAAAAGTTATAAACTTACTGAAAGTAAAGTAATCTTGCTTGATATTGTATTGTTAAGAAGTTGTGAACTTTCTGAAAGTATGGAGTTCAGACTTAAAGCTTTAAAAGTTGTGCTCTTCTGAAGGAAAGTCAAGTCAATATTCTGATGCATGCTCTGATACAAAGATGTCACTCAGATGATGTGCTTTGACGTGTGTGCTTCTACAACGTATGTTCTATTCAGAAGTTGTGAACTATCTAAATGATTGATATATTGGAATATATCAAGACAAACGTTGATGCTTAAGAAGTAGTGAACTTTTCCATAAGTATAGTGTTTTGGTTGAGATATTAGAATCAAGAAATAAAAGTGTTGATAAATGACGCGTGGCCTTATTCAATCAAGCTCAAAATCAAGTTTTAATTCTTCATCAAGTTCTGATAGTTACCAGGTTCTGAGATGAAGACCAGGTGTTCTAGTCAGACTCTGATGAGTTGTTGTAGGAAAGTGTTCCCTCTCTGTTTCCATCTTCTGAAAACTCAAAATTTATTTTGTGAGTCTTGGGATCAGGGGGAGACTCTGAACAAGCATAAATGAGCTTAACTATGAATTTTTCGGTTAAATGGGGAGATTGTAAGAACAAGAATTATTTCTACATATGGCCTTAAGATTTTGATGATAACTTTACATGATATCATAAAGAACAATTGTATACTCTAATAGTTTCGTTCTAGTGTGTAGCTTCTGCTGTAATGTTATAAATTTGATATCAAGGCGTGTGACGTCATCGGGTTCTGAACATAGACACTACTAGAAGAAAACATGTGGTTACATGTTACAGTTGAAGTCAAGATTCTGGAATTTATCTTATGCAACGGTTCTTAGGAACGTTAGTATAAGAGGTTTTGATCGTAACTTGGTGGTTAAGCTTTGGAGTCCTTCTAAAACTTTGTTTCTGTGTGTTATAAGTTCTGAAGATTATGAAGACGAGGTTCTGCTGAACAAGTTCTAATGATCCGAAGAAAAGCAAGTTTTTACAACCAAGTGTTGAAGACTCTGAAGACAAGGCTTTGATAGGACAAGTTCTGAAGACTCCAAGACTTAGGTTCTAAGACTTAAGGATGATTCTTCTACAACAAGCTTCAAACATTAAAAATATCTGAAGTCTCTAAAGATAAGAAGAAGTTCAAAATGGTTAACGTGTGATGGTGTACAAAAGGTACAAAAAGTGTTATGTGACCTCTACCCTCTAAGGTGGCCTAAGGACTGTTCTTTCGTACTATACTATGACCACTCTCATTATGACCGTTGAGAACAAACAACTATATTTTCCTATTATCTTTCTACCCTTTCAACGAATCTCTTTTACAAGCTATAAAAGAAAGACTTGGAAGCTGAAGAAATGTAAGAATCAACATTACACAAATCTATCAGATTAAATCAAGCTCAAACAAAATTACACCAAAGCACTGTGTAACTCTTTCGAGAAATCTTCTGTGTATAGGTTTATAAATAGGCAAGGAGTTGTTGCTCGTATCTTGCTATAAAAAACTTAGGTGTTTTTATTTGTACTGAAACGTCTGTGTAATCTGCTTAAAAGAAGCAAACTGTAATACACTGAAAGTATTCAACTTTTGTTGATTCCTTGAGTGACAGAGTAAAGGTCTAATCTCAAGAAGACTTTTGTTGCGGCTTGAGTGGATTTGCAATAAGGATCGATGGAGTTATTGGGAGTGCCAATAAGGTTGATGTAACTTATTGTATGTTGTCTGTAATCAGTTTGGTTATAGTGGATTAAGTCCTTGTTGAAGGCAAATCACCTTGAGGGATGGACTGAAGTAGCTTAGTTAACAGTGAACCGGGATAAAAATAATTGTGTTCATTTATTTTTATGTTTTACGTTAACTTGATCTTTCATCAACGAAAATATTTAAATTAATTGTTGGTGAAACCCAATTCAAACCCCATTTCTTGTGTTTCTCACACCTTAAGTAATTATTTTGTAACCTTGAACTTTATTTGAATGGTAAACACATGTTGAATTAAAATTGGATGAAGAATGATGAGTGAAACTTGAACTTGGTGAACATTTTGCCAAGAAATAAACAATGGTGAATTTCCTTTTACTTTGTACTTTGTACTTTATCTTCCAAGAAATCCATATGACCAATATTAGCATGCTTTAACTTGTATGGTAATCCAGTTGAAGAAATATCCCTACATCTAATCATATGTTTGAATATTTCTTTTATATAATTGGTCTGGATTTCTTAGGTTATGAGTTATAGGGGTGCCATGTCTTCTCTAATCACGTAGAAATTGTTTATGATTCTTAGGAATAGGACCATGGTGACGAGGTAATGGAGGATTATGACTTTTGGTTTTAGATGAGTAGTCTTGAAGGGGACTTTCATCTTTTCTATTGGGTTAATAACAGGGAATTGATAGCAAAAAAGTGTTTGAAGCATATATGTTTGTATAAAGTGTAGTTCAATCCTCCATGGGTAGCTCAAAAATACTTAAAACGTGGTCTTTATGAATGATAATCTCCACTCCTTTTACTGAAGTTTATAGGGAGGTTCCAATAAATTTAAGGTTAAGATAGAATTCTCTTATCAAGTTTGGAAATATTTGTTCTGGGTTTTGGGTGAAAAGTTCCTTGAGTGAGGCTTGGAAGATTTTATGATAAGGTTTGTGACTGTTTATCATGCTTACTTCTAAGAACCAGGGTTGGATAACCTTTTTATTTAGTATTGTCGTATTTTCCTTTTCTTTGGAATTAATTAGGATAAGGAGGCTGGGGTGTTTTAAATTTTCCTTGGTTTCTTCATTTGAGGAGGCAATGGGGATTTTTTTATGAAAAATAGAAAAGGTTTCACGCATACAAAGAGAATAAATGAAGATGTGAGAATGAGATGCAAGAAGATTTAAGGGATTATGCCTATTTATAGCTGATAACGAAAAATCGTATCATATAATTGCTATATTTTTAATCGATTTTCATACTACATTAACCCATTTAACTCCTGATTGTTCCGAGTTTTTATGTCTTTTCACAGGTACAACATGTTTCAAACCAATTTAGTGAAAAAGATCACATGAAGAAAGCTAACATAAAAATCAGAAGAAAAGGAACTAATCTGTAAAATTATGCAAAGTTTGATGTTGTGACAGTCGTCACACCTCCATTACGAGCGTAACGCGCTCACAACATGAAGAACGATCGTCACACACCATTGACGAACGTAACGCGCTATTTAAGCGCATTACGACCGTCACCTCTTCATTACGACCGTCACACGCGTAATTCAACGTCATGCAGAACAAGAGACATGGGCAACGTAATGGAAGGATCTTTTCAACTCCTACATATTCTCAACCTCACCAACGACCAGTCTGGGTCTTCCTCCACTCAAGCAGTACAAGTCCACGTTCCTAATTTTTCTTAACTGCAAAAATTCTCTTCTATAAATAGGAGATATTTTAATGGAACGAGAGAGAGTTGTTTTTTCTACAGAATTTCTTGCGGAAGCCCTGCCAAATTTACGAACAGTCTGTTTGCATTTTTTATTTATTCTGTTTTATTTCCCTTTTACCAATTAATAGCTATTTCCAACATTAGGAAATTGCTACTGTAGTCAGAATTTATTTTTAGCCTCAGAATTTATTTCAAGTTCCGATTTCGAAGGTTCCAATCTTGCCGACTTGTGGAAGAGGGAGCTCGAGGAATAATATTATTATTCAGGTTTTTAATCGCATTTAATTTAATTATTAATACAATTTATTTATGTTCATTTATTTATTTATTTGTCATGAATTTTTTATTCTTTCCCGATTATATTTCCTGTATGTCTGTTTCGAGTACTATGACTAGCTAATTTTCCAGAGTCGGGATGTGATAATAGTAACCAAATGGATTAAATAGTGCCTAAGCTAAAATCCAAATTAACTTAATTTCTGGTTGTGACTTTTTATAATTAAAATCAATCTTTTTGTTACGAGAGTAAGAAAAGTAGAATAGGTTAGGATCGAGACCACGAAAGTGTGAGGTTTTAACCGGATAACTAAAGTTAGGCATTTGATTTAAATACAGCGAGAGCGCTTTAAAACGAATTAGATTTTATTAAGTTTTCAAAGAGTATTTTCTAAACACTTATGGGCTAGCGAGAGCAGGCATAGGGCTTTAGGGGTATAATCCGAGATAAGACCACGAAAGTGTGAGTTGAGGGTTTTTAAACTGATGATTTCTACATAACCATCTAAGTTAAACATCTTTATATGCTTAGGTCCGATTAGATCCACTCAGGTTCACTATATTACATATCGACCATTTTATTATTATTATTCCCTTAATTCGATTTAGTTTTCCTCTACCTTAACCTCTAAAAAACCAAACGTGACAACATCCACCTTAGCTAAACTAGCAAACCTTTATAGCACTAGAGTGATTACAAAGTCCCTATGGGTTCGACATATTTTTATTACTACCGTGATAGGCTATGCACTTGCAGTTAAGATACCGTTAGACACATTAGGTCGATCACACATCAAGTTTTTGGCGCCGTTGCCGGGGATTTTGATTTAGTCACTAGTGCACTCGTAAAGTAGTACTGTATAGACTAAGGCAACTATTTATTTTTCCCTCTGTTGTATGCCAAATACTCGCTCCCGAAGCGAGCCTTTGCATCTACAAATCAACGATATCGAGCGCTATCTCAGAGTAAGACGCCGAGTTCAAGAATACCATGATCTCAACAATCTTCCTCCGACTAAGCTTCCTGATATCTCAATCCCTGAATTAATTGAAGAATCTAAAATGGATGACGTACCAAATCCACCTCGTGCTCTTAAGGATTACGCAGTTCCTTCTCAAGCAGAGCCCCACAACAGCATTGCCGCTCCTGCTATTGCTCGAAACGATTTCGAGCTGAAACCTTCGCTTCTATCCGTCGTTCAGCAGAACCAATTTTATGGATCTCCTATTGACGACCCAAACCTATATCTGTCAGTGTTTGTGCAGTACGCAGACACTGTAAAAGCGAATGGTGTAAACCCCGAGGCGATACGATTGCGCCTATTTCCCTTTTCTTTAAGAGACAGAGCTTGGGCATGGCTCTAATCTCTTCCTTCAAACTCAATCACCACATGGGATGAGTTGAAAAAGGTCTTTTTAGCTAGATATTTCCCACCAAGCAAAACTGTTATGCTCAGAGCCAACATCAATGGCTTCAGACAAAAAGATAACAAATCACTTTTTGAAGCGTGGGAACGCTATAAGGACGTGATCAGACTTTGTCCTCATCATGGTTTAGAAGAATGGCTGATCATTCATACGTTCTATAACAGTCTCTTGTACAACACAAGAATGACTATAGACGCTGCTGCCGGTGGCGCATTGATGGATAAACCGTATACCGAAGCAAATTAACTTATCGAAAGCATGGCTCAAAACCATTATCAATGGGGAAGCGAAAGAGCTAATATGGAAAAAAATCAAACAAAAGGTGGCATGATTGAAGTGAATAGTCTGGATCAAGTCAACGCTAAAGTAGAAGCCCTTACCCAAAAGCTAGAAAAACTTACTACCGCTCCCGCAGCTACCGTGGCTGTAGTAGCTCAAGCTTGTGATCTATGTGGTCTTCAATCACATCCTGCTCCAGAATGCCCACTTCTAACAGGAGTCCCAACTGAACAAGCGAATTACGTACAGGGAAACCCTTATAGTAATACATATAACCCTGGTTGGAAGAATCATCCGAACTTTTCATATAAAAGCAACAATGCGTTGTACGCACCTGGACAAGCTCCTGCCACACCACCTGGCTATCCAAAAGTTGCCCCAAATCACCCCAATAATGGACCTAATACATCCAATGCCCCTAGGAAGTCTAATCTAGAAATCATGATAAAACATTTCATTGCTTCCCAATCTCAAACTAATAAAGATGTTCTAAATCAAAATTTACATACTAATGAGCATATTAAACAATTATCTAGTAAAGTTGACGCTTTGGCTACCCATAATAAGATGCTTGAAACTCAAATTTCACAAGTGGCTCAACAACAAGCATCTACAGCTGCCCCAACTGGATTTTTCCCTGGTCAACCATAACCTAACCCAAAAGGACAAGCTAATGATGTAATACTAAGAAGTGGAAAAGAACTTGACGGACCTGTTGATCCAAGACTCGAAAATCCAGCCATGTACCAAAAGTAGAACAAGCCAACTAAAAATGAGAATGAACCAAAGGAAAAGGAAAACGAGAACCAAGAGGCAGTGGAGAAAGAAAAGCCTTATGTGCCTCCACCACCCTATAAACCTCCGATTCCGTACCCTCAGAGACTTACCAAATTCCAAAACGATGGGCCAATCCAAGAAATTCGTTGAACTTCTGAAACAACTGAATATCACAATACCGTTTACAAAAGCTATCACTCAGATGCCCTCGTATGCTAAATTTCTCAAGGAAATCCTATCTAACAAGAAAAAGATAGAAGACAACGGAACAATTACACTTACTGCTGAGTGTAGCACTATTATTCAAAATGATATGCCCCCTAAGTTAAAAGATCCAGGTAGTTTCTCTATACCTTGTAACATTGGAAAATTTGTCATAGACAAAGCTCTGTGCGACTTGGGAGCAAGTATTAGTGTCATGCCCCTATCTATTTGCAAAAAGCTAGAAATGGGAGAACTTAGACCCACAAAAATGTTCGTTCAATTAGCTGACCGATCAGTTAAATACCCTGTAGGTATACTGGAAAATGTTCCAGTTAGAATAGGTCAATTCTATATCCCGACCGATTTCTGTCATGGACATTACTGAGGACTCAGTCACTCCTATCATATTAGGAAGACCCTTCCTAGCCACAGCTGGAGCTATAATTGATGTAAAGAAGGGCAGACTGACATTCGAAGTTGGAGAGGAAAAAGTGGAATTCATCCTCACTCAATTCTTACAAGCACCAGCCATGAATAACACATGTTATCTAATCGACGTTATAGACGAGTGTGTAAGAGAGATAGAAGCGGAACAGACCACATACTCTAAAATAATGAAAAATCCAAACCCCTCTGATATTCGAAGACGACAATTGGCGTGAACCATACCAAGATGATAGTCTAAGCGAAAGTCTAGCACTTACACCTGATCATATGCCATGTCCGAAGAAACCAGGTTTAGAATTAAAAACCTTACCCAGGAACCTAAGATACGAATTCCTAGATACCAAATGTACGCGACCAGTAATAATCAATTCTAGTTTAGGAACGCTCGAAACTGAGAAACTTTTAGACGTCCTAAGAAAGTACCCGACTGCATTAGGTTATAACATATCCGACTTAAAAGGAATATGTCCTTCAATTTGTATGCATCGTATTATACTAGAAGAAGATTGCAAAACCTCTAGATAACCTCAAAGAAGGATTAAACCTATCCTTAGCACTGTAGTCAGGGATGAAATTAAGAAGCTATTGGAAGTAGGAATCATATATCCAATCTCCGACAGTAAATGGGTTAGCCCAGTACACGTCGTACCGAAGAAAGGAGGTATCACTATTGTGAAGAACGCAAAAGGTGAACCGATAACGCAAAGAGTGATAAATGGGCATAGAGTATGCATTGATTATAGGAAACTAAACAAAGCTACTCGAAAAGACCATTTTCCTCTACCCTTCATAGATCAAATGTTAGAGCGATTAGCCAAACATTCCTACTTCTGCTATCTAGATGGTTATTCCGGATTTTTCCAAATTCCTATTCACCCTGATGATCAAGAGAAGACTACATTCACATGTCCCTATGGAACGTTTGCTTATAGACGAATGCCCTTCGGACTGTGCAATGCCCCAGCAACCTTTCAACGATGTATGATGTCAATCTTTGCAGATTTCATCGATAACATCATAGAAGTGTTCATGGACGACTTCTCTGTGTGCGGGCAAAGTTTTGAAGGATGCCTATCAAACCTAGAAAATATTTTAGAAAGATGTGTGAAAGTAAACCTCGTGCTTAACTGGGAAAAATGCCATTTCATGGTCAGAGAAGGAATCGTACTAGGACATGTTATATCTAACAAGGGGATTGAAGTTGATAAAGCCAAGATAGAAGTCATAAAAGAACTTCAGCCACCTAAGACCGTTCGAGAAATACGAAGTTTTTTAGGACACGCCGGTTTCTACCGACGATTTATCAAGGATTTCTCGAAGATCACTAAACCACTTACCGGTCTATTAATGAAAGACGTTGAGTTCATATTCGACGAAGATTGTCTTAAAGCATTTGAAACTCTAAAATCAGCCCTCATCACCGCACCAATCATGCAACCACCCGATTGGAGATTACTTTTTGAAATCATGTGCGATGCGAGCGACTACGCCATAGGCGCAGTTCTTGGACAAAGGAAGGACAAGAAACTTCATGCAATCTACTACGCTAGTATAACGCTAGACTCAACTCAAATGAACTACGCCACAACTGAGAAAGAGCTGTTAGCAGTTGTCTTTGCGCTTGAAATATTTCATTCTTACCTAGTAGGAGCAAAGATAATCATCTACACAGACCACACTGTGATACGGTGGGAGAACTGACTTGGGTTTTGCGTTCGTATTCGCACTTGTGCGGTTAGCAAGAGTCGTCACCGACTTTTTATTTTATCCTAAAGGAAAGGTTAAAAAAGCACAGCAAAAACCTTTTGAGATATTTCGTGGGTTCGGGGGGTAGATTATGAAAAGGGAAGGTATTAGCACCCTTTTCATCCATGGTTATCCATGGGCTCTTAGTTACTTGGTTTTTTAGATCACTTGCCTTGTTTTTCGATTGCTTTGAAAATGGTGTGTGTGTGGGTGCTTTTTGAAAATGTTTTGGAAAAAGATGCCTTGTCTTAGGCAACTAATGTATTTGACTCGTGTTTGAGTGTTTTACAAAAGTGTGAATCTTTTCGAAAAGATGTTTTCAAATGTTTTTGAGAGTTTGTTTGAAAGTGTTGTGGATTGTGATTTTTGAAAAGAAGGCAAGTGTTTTTGCAAGTTTGATCTCAAGTAACTAAGAGTCTTGTCTACCCTATTGTACTCAAAGGTTTTTTTGTCATGTTTTAACCCTTTTTAACAATTTTGTTCCACCATTGAAATTGATGGGCAATCTTGCGTTTAGGAAGTTTATTCGGGACGGGCGCGGGTCATCGTATGGACCATGAATGCAATGGTGCCAAGTGTCTTTGGCAATTTGCTTTGAAGGGACTATGATCATTCCGTTTAGGCAACACTTTGAGACTTATGATCATTTGATTTGTTTTGCCAAAGATACTCGACGTGCAAACATGGCCCATTTTGGAAGGCAACATGTGGGATCACCCTAGGGGGGTGCAAGTGTGATTGTGTATTGATTACATGTATTTGTCTTGTATTAGGTTATCTAGCGTTTGATTTTATGTACATACAAACCCTAGGTCTAACCATGGTATAATTGGAAAACTGTAAATTGCGGAATGTAAATCTATGCTATTACAAAATAGTGTCCGGGAGTGGGGATATAAATGTACAAGGGGATAAGACTTATAGTACCCAATAATTTACAACCAAATCGAATGTGCGATCAATATGTAAATATCAAATATGCAAATATAAGATAAAATGTGTATAGGGCAATGTGAATGTATTTGTGTAAGTGTACAAGTGTATATGTATGTGAATTGTGTATGTGTAATTATGTACAGGTGTGAAATGTGAAGTTGAATCGTATTAGGGTTTTGACCTAGATAAATGTTTTAATCTTGTATTTTTGATTTATATGTTGAATTATGTACAAAAGAAAAGAAGTGTTTTGTTTAAATGTTAAGTTTTTAATTGGAAAATATTTTAGTCCAAATGTTTGTGAATTTCAATATTAGAAAAATGTATCGAATTGTTATGTATGAAAAGAATGTTAACTAAAAAGTTGCAATTTTAATTATGTATGAAAATGTATAATATGTACAAATATGTATTTTAATTAAAAAGTATCTTCAATTTAATTATGTATATATAAATAAATAAAAAAGATAATATATACAAATATATTTCAATATGTATTAAAATGTTTTTTTAAGTTAATTGCGTATAGAAGTATTTTGTTATTATTTTTTTTGTGCAAATGTGTATTAATCTAAAGAAAATGTTTTATATGATATGTACAAAATTAATTTTTAATATAATATGTATGTACAAAATGAATGTTCTAAAATGTATGTACAAATATCTTATCTAAAAATGTCTTAACCTTATGATAATAAAAAAAAAGCATTTTAATTAAGTTAGTATTTTTTCAAGGGATAAAAAATATTGTTTTTTTATAAAATAAAAAGAATGGTTAGTGTTTTATAAAAAGAGGAAGTAAGTAAATATAAACTAAGCTTAGTGTTAGAAGTTGTGATCTTAATGGGCTTAGGAAGGCAGAAACGGGTCAAGCCCATATTGATCCAAAAACGAGATTTAGGGTTAGGAATTTTGTTTTCAGAACGAAAATTAGGGTTTGTGAGGTGACGACGGCGCGTTCGTATGTTCAACGTTTTTTCCATCTTCATCTTCATCCGGCCACCAGCATCACTCTCCACACCTTTCTTCCCCTCAAGGCATGGTCTCGGCGCTCTTGACTTAAGGTTTGATTACAACGCCTTACGTTTTTATTTCCTTTTTTACGAATTTGTGTTTCAATTTGGGGTTCTGATTTCCGAATCTGTACCGTTATGATGTGGTGAAGAGGAAAGGGGGAGAAGATTGCTACCTGATTTTGGGAGATGGAGGAGAGGCGGAGAAGTGGTGCTTTAGGAGGCCGGAACGGCGAAGGGAGACGCTTGCTACGCTTCTGACTTTTCCTGGTATTTTCGTTCTTGGCTATATTTCTAGGGTTTGATGATGTATGCTGGATTTGCCTGAAAACCCTAATTCACTTCTTTATCTTCTTCTGCCACTGTATATTTGCGCGCTTGTTGCTTATGTATTGTTGCCTGAGATGTCCAGTGATGATCTCTAAGATCTGAGGGCCTATGTTGCCTGAATACTTTTGTTTTCCTCTGAGCCCTTGATGCCTATGCTTCTGAACTGGTCTTGAATGTTCTTTGAACAGTTGTTGCCTATGCTTGTTACTTTCTTCTATGTCCCTGAGTTGCTTCTTTTTTTTCTTCTTCTCTCGAGCGGCTATATGCTTATTTGTGTTGCCTAAGATGTTGTTGGATATGCCTTTCTGTTTTGCCTATGATGAAGCTCACTTCTGAGGCTTGGTGTTTGAATGTTTTAGATGTTGGTTTCATAAAATGGTGAGGCTTGAGTTTGGATATGACAGGATGTTGGTATGGTGAGGTTTTGATTTTGTTTATCAGGTTTGTGTGTTTAGCATGAAGGTTGAGTTCTGAGATGTGTTATGTTCAGTATGTTTTTTGTTTTAGAAGGTGTTGTGTGATGCTAAAGCTGGTGCAGTAGGCTTTTGTATATTTCTTCTATTCTCACCTGCTATGCTGCCTCCTGAACTGAGTTTGTATCTTTTTCTTTTCTTCTCCCCTTTTCTTGCTTCTCTATTCTGACCTGCTATACTGCTGAACTGTCTTGGATTTGCTTGTGTTTTCTGAGACTGATGCAGAGTGGATCAAGTTTGTGGACAACAGGCTGGTTCTTGGCTTTGTGAGAGTGATGCAGGTTATGGTGATTTTTGACAAGGTTCAGGTTTTTGATATTGGTTAGATAATATTTTATTATGACAGGGTATTGGTTTTGTGACTTTTGCTGAACTGAGTTTGGTATCTCTCTTCTCTCCTCTCTATTCTGAACTGAGTTTTTTTTGATTATCTCTTTTCTATATCCTATGAACTGCCCCCCACTGAACTGTCTATTGGCTTGTGTTATATTTTTCTTTCTTCTCTCCTTCCTACTGTCTGCTGTGAACTGCTATTGAACTATGCCTAAATCCCTGCTGCTGAACTGTCTTTATCTCCCTTTACTCTCTCTTAAAGTACAGTTTAAGATTTTTATATGATTTTTTTATTTGTACTGTTCTGAAGGGGCTAACTATGGGAAATGATGAATTAAGATGTTTGTTGCTTGCATAACACATTTTGCATCTCCTTTATCTCTCTTTTGACAGTTTGGATCTGACTTTGCATTTTGATATCTTTTTCTCAAATCTTCTTTGACAGCTTTTGAGTACTTGTGACAGCAAATGCACTTTTGAAATCTTTCTTTGAGTAAACTTTGGGCATTTTGACAGTAGCCTTTGCTTTTGGATAGAAAGTTTGGATTTGAACTTTTCAGTTTGGATTGGATTTTGAATCTTGAATTTCTATGCAGCTTGAAATTTGTAACTTATGCATTTTTGACATTTGCATTTCATGAAATAAAATAATCTTCCCTCTCTGTGAACCGGGAGAAATCCCGTGATTTGCAGAGAGGGCAACTGATCCCAGTCAGTGGCCCCTAATGATGAGCAACTTTTACTGTCTTTTAATTAAATGCTTTCTGACTTTTCTTGTTTCTTTTTGCAGATGAAAAAAAGAATACCGGAGCGGAGTGAAGAACGAAGAATATTTAGAAAATAGGATAGTTTTTCATTCTATGTAATATTTAAATTAAATGTAAATTATTGTTTGTAACAACAATTTGTACAAATAATTCGAATATCAATAAAAATCAAATTATCCAATTGGTTCTAACTTTCTTTATTGCTTATTTATTTATTTAAAATTCTTAGAATTAAAACAATTGAAAAATAAATTCAATCATTTAATTTTAGAATAATAAATAACTAAAATAAAACAACATTGATCCAATAAACCTGTCTTATCCAACATCCAAAGCAAAGCAGCAATTAACCCAGATAGACTGATCAAACACATGAACACTGTGAATCCAATACTGCATCTTGTATCTGACTGGCCCAATCAAAACGTACTGAATTCAAACCACTGTCTCTTTTACTGATTAAACCAAGATAACGCGAATTTTAATCCGAATCTTGAAATAAACCGCAAAGTGCTGTGGAATTCAAATTCTTCTGAGAATATGCCCATAAAACCCTAATTCCCGATTAAATGCCAAATCACGCTCGCTTGATCAAAATTGAACCAAAAATCAACCAAACCCTAAGCCCACTGTATGAAACAATTCAGAGCTCTGAAAATCAGTGAAAAACCCTAGTTTTGCTTGACTGTCAAGAAAAGTCCGTTTGTCCGATTCTTGAGTCAGTTTGAGAAGTCAGGAAATGTTTGAAGCCGAGATTTCTTGTGGAAAAGCGCGAGGGCAAATTTTGGGGTACAACACACACTGCTATCAGATATCTACTAACTAAGAAGGATGCAAAACCAAGACTCCTCAGATGGATCCTACTTTTGCAAGAATTTGATCTAGAAATTAAGGATAAGAAAGGAACGGAAAACGTCGTAGCAGACCACTTGTCAAGATTAGAAAGTATAAAACTCGAACAAGTACCGATTAACGACGATTTTCCGTATGAACAGCTGATAGCACAAATAAGAAGCGATCTAGCTCAATTGGACCAAAACAAACCAAAAGCCAAAGAAGTCGTGGAAGCGATCCATACAACCATGGGATTGCCATGGTATGCCGACATAGTCAACTACTTAGCTGCAGGCGCGCTCCCACCAGACTTAACTTACCAACAGAAAAAGAAATTCTTCCATGATCTCAAGTATTATTATTGGGATGAACCTTTATTATTTAAAAGAGGACCAGACGGAATTTTCCGCCGATGCGTACCTGAAGAAGAAATGGAAGATGTTATCTCTCACTGTCATTCATCTCCCTATGGTGGACATACCAACACTTCTAAAACTTGTGCAAAGATCCTACAAGCCGGCCTATTTTGGCCTAAGCTATGGAAGGATGTCCACATCGCTGTTAAAAACTATGATCGGTGTCAACGCACCGGTAATATT
The DNA here is from genome assembly GCA_948472305.1 of Vicia faba. Lineage (NCBI taxonomy): Eukaryota > Viridiplantae > Streptophyta > Magnoliopsida > Fabales > Fabaceae > Vicia > Vicia faba. The sequence goes on from OX451741.1 coordinate 1,173,491,732, forward strand.
TTAAGACGCGATGAAATGCCTCAAAGAGGAATACTAGAAGTAGAAATCTTTGATGTTTGGGGAATCGATTTCATGGGACCTTTCCCATCTTTTTTCGGAAACAGGTATATACTCGTAGCTGTCGATTACGTTTCAAAATGAATTGAGGCTAAAACCTCTCATACAAATGACACATGAGTAGTAATTAAGCTCTTTAAAAACATAATTTTTCCAAGATTTGGTGTGCCTAGACTTGTCATTAGTGACAGTGGCTCCCATTTTATTTCAAAGATATTCGAAAAATTGTTATCTAAGTATGAAGTCAAACACCGAGTAGCAACACTGTATCATCCACAAACCAGTGGACAGGTCGAAGTCTCGAACAGAGAAATTAAATAAATCCTAGAGAAAACTGTCGCCATATCTAGGAAAGATTGGTCATCTAAGCTTAACGAGACTTTATGGGCTTATAGGACAGCCTACAAGACCCCTATAGGAACTACACCCTTCAAAGTTGTGTACGGAAAGTCCTGTCATCTCCCGGTTGAATTAGAACACAAGGCATATTGGGCAATCAAAACGCTCAATATAAACTACACAGCTGCTGGAGAAAAGCGAGTCCTCGACTTGAATGAATTAGAAGAACTGAGATTAGACGCTTATGAGAACGCTAAAATATATAAGGAAAGAACCAAAAGATGGCACGATAAGCGCTTATCCGGAAGGATTTCAGTGTAGGAGACGTTATGCTATTATTTAACTCTAGACTTAGGCTTTTTCCTGGAAAACTGAAATCCAGATGGTCTGGTCCTTTTGAAGTAACAAAAATATTCCCTAGCGGAGCAATAGAAATTAAGGGTAGGAATAGTGACCCGTTCACAGTGAACGGGCAGCGATTAAAACAATATCATCATATTGAAAATAGAAACTATGCGAATAGTCTAAAAATCTTAAAATTACCCACTATTTCCCCTGAATAATCTACTGCTAGGTACTATGTCAGGCTTATGACATTAAAAACAACGCTTAGTGGGAGGCAACCCACCTATTTGTTTTTGTTATTATTTCCGTTTGTTTCTATTTTTTATTTTTGATTTTCTTTTCCGTTTCTGCATTTATTTCTTTTAAAGCCTTATTTTCATTATTTTCTTTTCCATTTTCCCTAAAAATCTTTATACAACTGCTGCTGATTTTCAAACAACTTTATTCACTACAGGTTTTCTGAAAAAGTCTTTTTCTATCCTACCTTCTCCCCTGATTTGTTTCCCCCATTTAGTATTTATTATGGAAACCACTTTTAGAGGAAGGAACCAAATGAGGAGATTTGAGGAATTATCACACAGGAATATTGGTATGACATTGTATTATGATGAACCAACAATGGACACTTTAGGCATTAAGGATAGTGTCCTTTATCTGTTTAACCAACTGGGATGGGAAAAAGCCCATATTAAGTCTAGGTTTGTTACATACCGCGAGCTTACCCTTGAATTTTTGAGCTCCTTAGTTCATATACCTGAGCGCGGTTTCAGAACTAGAAAGGGATTTATAGCTTTCAGATTATTTGGTATTGAATTTGCTTATACCCATAAAGAATTAGCCGACCTTCTAGGATTCCCTAGCGGACCTTTTGCTTTTACTACCACCCAGAAAGAATTAATGGATTTTGAGCTAGATTACTTTTGGGGGACCTTAACCGGAAACTACCACCTTGAGCCGGATAGCATGGACAATAATGAAATACACAACCCCGTTATCCGCTATTTCCATAAGATTCTAGCCCATACCATATTCGGAAAAGAACAGAACCGTACTGCAGTATCTAAAGATGAGATGTTTTTACTACAGTGTATGACCCAAGGCCGACCTGTTAATACAGTGCCATTCTTGATGCAAACCTTTTCTCGCATTGCTCAGAATCCTAATGAACCAATCATCGTAGGAGGCCTAGTCACCATGATTGCCAATGCCCTTGGACTTAGATACCAACTGCATAGGTGTACACAATTTGGTTCAATCTACCCTATGAATATTGATTTCTGTTTCCACCTACGAATAATAGGTAATCTTGGTCCTGCACCTTTCGAATATCTAATAAGGGATGAAGTAGTCACGGTATTTACACTTCCAAACCATGCTAAAGTAAGTGCCCACAATCGCGACAATTGGCTGTATGAGCTAAACCCTCCCGACCATCCTTCAACACCTGAGACATCACAATCCTACCAAGTTAATGATACCACGATGTCTGATGAGAGTGATCCTGAGACCCCTTCTGGTTACCATGATGGTAACAACATTGCAGAGGATATTGATGCCCCTGAAATAACAAAAGGGAATACGCTGAAAATTTGAATAAAATCTTTACTACACTGGATGTTTATCAGACGGACATTAATGGAATCAAGAACGAGTTGAAGAGCATGCATATGGACGTAATAGGCTTAACTGATATAACTGTGGAGCAATTTTATCACATAAATGCAGCTTTCGAAGATTTGAAAATGCGACTGGGATGAAGCGGCAGAATTAGCATTTATTTTTACTTTGTGTTTTATGTTTCTAGGCAGTTTAAGATTTCATTTTAAACAAGTTTACTTTCTACAGTTTTTAAAGTTCTGTTAGAAACAAATATTTATTTCAATTTCAGTTTATTTCCATTTTCATTAAATTTACTGCGTGCTACATCAAATATTAAATTCACTATATATATATATATATTATCATTCTGCAATAATTTTGTTATAAGATGTGTGTTGGAATTACTCTACATGTTTATTGTGTTGAATTAATGTGTTATAAGGTCTTGGAATTAAACTGTTTCGTTTATTTCATAAATACAATTCTTTGAATCCGTAACGATCGTAACGTCCCCATGACGAGCGTAACACGCGTTTCACCGTGTTACGCCCGTCAGCCCACTATGACGGTCGTCACACGCGCTCAAAAGCATATTTTGCTATTACAGAAGCCTTTCTCTTTCCCATTCCTTCTTTCCTTTTTCCCAAAACCGTAACAACACCCATTCAATTTTCTCTTAAATTCCATCACTCCAACACTTAAATTCCATCACTCCACTACTCCATGCACATTCCAAAACCCTTTCACGATTCAATCTCTTGCATGCAATATGGCCAACAACCAGCAAATCCCCAATCTCACTTTCAGAGCCGGCGAACAAGGTGAAACCCAAAGACTAAAATTCCAGAAATTCCAACGCCGCAGTCTCCAACCTACTCGGTATGTTGACCTTGATTGTATGAGAAATTTGGGACTGCTAGAAAGCGTCCGACAACTTTTACAGAATGTGAACTTATGGAACCTGTGCCGCCAACCGCAACCCATCTACGAAACTCTCACCTTGGAGTTTCTGAGTTCCTTTTCATACATTACTCCCACTGGAGCCACAAACCAACTCTCAGGTGTGGCCAAATTCCGTATGTTTGGCACTGAGTATCAGCTGTCCCAAACTGATATCGCACGGTTGTTCAGTTTCAGTTCCGACGAAGGTGTCCACCTCCGGGTGCCGGATAATTTCGGAGAGGAAGCTTTTAATTTATGGCACAGTATGACAAAAGTTCGTGCCGGATCTTATGACCACCTCAACGCCACCCATATCCATAATCCGGATATCCAATACTTTCATCGCATCCTCTACAACACCATCTTCGCCCGAGACAGCAACCACAAGCTCAACTCCAAGGAGTTTTTCTTCATGCACTGTGCATTCATCGGCCAGAAGATCAACGCTGCCCCATTTTTATTGGCCCATATTCATTCCATTTGTGCTAGAGGAGGAAAACCCTTCTATTTCAGAGGGATTGTCACTTCTCTTGCCATAGTTCTGAATCATGGTGCCACTCTCACATATATGCCTTCTATGGCACCGACATTGCTGACTCTGGACCACTGCAAGGCAGCACACCTCATTTATGAGCGGGAAGATGGAAGATTCCATCTTGTGATCCAAAACATTGTTTATCGTAATATTACTTTGCCTTGTAGGGACCGAATCGACCCGCAAAACAGAGCCAACTGGTTATTCGATCCTGCAGCTCCCGAGGGCCGTGTTCCTATTTATGAAGACCAGCCTAATGCCCCCGCAGACGAGATGCAAGAAGAGTTGGACAGTGCTGCCCCCGTTCACGACATTCCAGGACCTTCATCCGCACCACCTCCTATTACTCTTGAAGAAATTCTCCGCGCCATCCATCAGCAAAATCAAATGAGTGCCGCACTTGAAAGAAGACAACAGGAGCAATATGACTATTTATGTGCACAAAACACTCAGATTATGAATGGCCAGCAGAGCATGAATGAGAGGTTGGATGAGGCCCTGTCTGAACTTAACGCCTTAAGGTTGGACGTCAGCACCCTTGGCTACCAGGACACTGATATCGAAGCCACGCCTACCAGGCGATCACGCACCAGGAGTAGAGGACGTGGCCATCAGTAGTTTTTTTTATTCTTAAGTAGATTACTTTTACTGCTTCTTTTTTTTTGTTCTTGTACTTGTATTTCCCCGCCTTTATACCGCAACATTGAGGACAATGTCGGATATAGTGTGGGAGAGGTACCTTTCCATTTACCATGAACAAGTAATTTTTTACGATATTTCTCAGTTTAAATTCTTCCCCACTTTATTTAGCCATACCGAATTTTTTTGCTTTATCTACGCATTAGCCCGACATACCTATCTTAATGAAATCCTAGTTAGGAAGCCGAGAACGATTCAACAAGATAGATACGGTTATGACACCTTAGACTTCCTACTTATGCGATCCGTTTCAATAACCGTTATACCTATATCTTAAGTTTTAGTTCTAAAGTAACCCCTAGTAGTTTATACTAGCAGTAAACACCGTCTTGACACAAACCACGTGGGGAGCCGATGAATATAAGTGTTTGATGCCTGATCAATGATATATCCTTCTTATCTCGCTGCTAAAAAGGAAAAAGTTGCACCAAAATACAAGGTCGCATATAAGAGATGAGCAAATAATAAAGGAGTCCATTGTTGGTTGGTTCAGAGGTATCTGGTTCTGAACTTGGTAGGGTGTGCTACGGCTCGATCCCCCACAACCTCCAATTTGGATAATATGTATAGGGTTGCCACATTCGTGTACCAGACCCCGTGCTAAAAGGATCAAAGTCACTAACCGGTTACTCCACTACGTGCGTGCTAAGACAAAGGGCTTAATGTGATTGCGCTAGAATAAAACCGGGTGAAATAGATACGAGAAACTCTGGGCAGAATTATAACGGAACTATTGGACAGTTTGTTTTGAAATGGAAGTCCACAACTTAGTTTATTGCTTGTGTCATTAGCGTATCGTTAGTGTTTCACTTAAGTATCGGTCGAACTGACGAGGATTTCCCGTAATTGCTTTAAAAACCAAAGGTATGTCATGCATGTGCGCCTGATAAAACTTGTCCGATCTTTCTAAATGATTATTTGCTTGAGGACAAGCAAAGGTTTAAGCATGGTGGAATTTGATAACGAGAAATCGTATCATATAATTGCTACATTTTTAATCGATTTTCATACTACATTAACCCATTTAACTCCCGATTGTTTCGAGTTTTTATGTCTTTTCACAGGTACAACATGTTTCAAACTAATTTAGTGAAAAAGATCACATGAAGAAAGCTAACATAAAAATCAGAAGAAAAGGAACTAATCTGCAAAGTTTGATGTTGTGACGGTCGTCACACCTCCATTACGAGCGTAACGCGCTCACAACATGAAGAACGCTCGTCACACACCATTGACGAACGTAATGCACTATTTAAGCACATTACGACCATCACCTCTTTATTACGACCGTCACACGCATAATTCAATGTCATGCAGAACAAGAGACGTGGGCAACATAATGGAAGGATCTTTTCAACTCCTACATATTCTCAACCTCACCAACGACCAGTCCGGGTCTTCCTCCACTCAAGCAGTACAAGTCCACGTTCCTAATTTTTCTTAACTGCAAAAATTATCTTCTATAAATAGGAGATATTTTAATGGAACGAGAGAGAGTTGTTTTTTCTACAGAATTTCTTGCGGAAGCCCTGCCAAATTTACGAACAGTCCGTTTGCATTTTTTTTATTCTGTTTTATTTCCCTTTTACCAATTAATAGCTATTTCCAACATTAGGAAATTGCTATTGTAGTCAGAATTTATTTTTAGCCTCAGAATTTGTTTCAAGTTCCGATTCCGAAGGTTCCAATCTTGCCGACTTGTGGAAGAGGGAGCTCGAGGAATAATATTATTATTCAGGTTTTTAATCGCATTTAATTTAATTATTAATACAATTTATTTACGTTCATTTATTTATTTATTTGTCATGAATGTTTTATTCTTTCCCGATTATATTTGTTGTATGTTTGTTTTGAGTACTATGACTAGCTAATTTTACAGAGTTGAGATGTGATAATAGTAACCAAATGGATTAAATAGTGCCTAAGCTAAAATCTAAATTAACTTAATTTCTGGCTGTGACTTTTTATAATTAAAATCAATCTTTTTGTTACGAGAGTGAGAAAAGTAGAATAGGTTAGGATCGAGACCATGAAAGTGTGAGGTTTTAACCGGATAGCTAAAGTTAGGCATTTGATTTAAATACAACGAGAGCGCTTTAAAACGAATTAGATTTTATTAAGTTTTCAAAGAGTATTTTCTAAACACTTATGGGCTAGCGAGAGCAGGCATAGGGCTTTAGGGGTATAATCCGAGATAAGACCATGAAAGTGTGAGTTAAGGGTTTTTAAACTGATAATTTCTACAAAACCATCTAAGTTAAACATCTTTATATGCTTAGGTCCGATTAGATCCACTCAGGTTCACTATATTACATACCGACCGTTTTATTATTATTATTCCCTTAATTCGATTTAGTTTTCCTCTACCTTAACCTCTAAAAAACCAAACGTGACAACATCCGCCTTAGCTAAACTAGCAAACCTTTATAGCACTAGAGTGATTACAAAGTCCCTGTGGGTTCGACATCTTTTTATTACTACCGCGATAGGCTGTACACTTGCAGTTAAGATACCGTTAGACACATTAGGTCGACCGCACATTAATAGCGAGACCTTCTAGGCTTTTTTAATGTGTGGATTGAAGGGTTTTGATGTGTAGACTATGTTATCCAAAAATCAAATCAAAACTCACATTTTCTGGACATGCTAATCATTTAGATTTTCTCCTAATTGGTTAGATTCTTCGATCTTTTTATTTTGGGAGAGATCTTCATAATTGATGGGATTTTCTTGACTTGACGTGCAAGGCGTGCTTGGACTTGATTTGAAAATATATTTTCCAGTCTTTCTCAATCGATTAGAAAAACTTGTTATTCAATTAACTCGCTTCCTTTCAGCTTCATAGGTGCTTATTGGGCCTTGTGCATGATTTTTTCTATTATGTACCCCATTTTTCTTTGTTTGCAGACTTAGCTATGAAACTAACACAAATGCTCATTTCATGGGTTAAGAAGGATTTTATTCAAATGAGCAAAAATAAATAAAATAATCATTGTAAGGGTTTTAATTAGATTTTCCTGATCGTTTCAACCTTAAAATAATTTTACCTCTTAAATCAAGAAATAATTCTTGATAAATATTTCCCAAAAGGGAAGAACACCTTACAGTGTATTCTTCTCATGCATCACTGGATGCGAGAGTCAGTAAATTACATGAATACATCCATTATAGACTTATTATTCAAATGATCATTTCTAATAATTTAATATTGAGATATATTCTCAAATGTATTGATTTGATCATAATGGTTGACATTTGTCATCACTGTTCATCCTCATAATCAAAGACTTCAAACTTTGTATACTTCTAGAGTATACTGATGCTTTTTACAACTTCCTTTAAACAACCATTTAGTCTCTGAGCTATAAAGCACTATTGCAAAACAAATAGAGTTTCACCTTTGGTTCCCATAATATCTTCTTAAGCCCAGGTGCATTAGTTATAGATGATCTAAGGTGATTACCTTTAGATCTTTTCAATTTAAAGTAGAAATATTTCGAGTGTCTAGTTTCATCTTACAGTGAGTACTAGAAACTTCCCTTTTTTAGATCTCTATTTTCTGATCTCAAGTTTTCATCTTCCTCGTTGGGTGCCTTTGTGCATATTCTATCTTCTTTGTTTGAAAATGATTATTTCATGATTATCCCCAAGGTTGATGTTTTTGTTCCTCCTTTTTGTTCTAATGTTGAAGAAACTTATTCATTTTCTTTGGCTTTCTTTGAACAAGAGGATCTTTCGTCTAATGTTGATTGTTCAACAATTGAGTATGCTCTTTTGAAGGATTGAACTGAGTTTGTATGATAGTAGCAATGATGAGGACGATGATTCTTCGGTTTAGATTTATTCATTTTTAAGTGTTTGATTTAGCTTGTTCATCTTCTCTATAATCTCCTTCTTTCTTAATTTTTCCTGAAATTCATAAAGGCTTCCATATATAGATTTTAAGAGTTGGATTTCCAATTCTTAATTCTAAGATATTTTTTAGTAAAATAATTTCTAACAAAAAATCTTATAAGACTAGATCTAGAAAAAATCATTTAAAGCTATCATCTTCTTTACCTCGTGTTTTCATCTTCTCTTGTCGGATACTTGAAGAAATTTCATATGTCCTTTCCAGAATATCCCACATTTTCTTGGCGATTTTATAATTATGAATAGTGAATAGTTCATTGTCATCCAAAAGACATTATTAAAAGTTCTTAGTTAAAAGATCTATATCTATCTTTTTCGGTCCAAAAGGAAAAAGGGTTTTTCTACTATTTTATCATTAATTTGATGATTAGGGTAGAAAAGACCATCGACTATTGTTTTTCTATAAAAATATTTAAATTAATTTGCCAAAAATAAGAGTTCTTATTTTCAAAAAGGTGGTGGTGAGTTTAAAACAAAACTTGTGTAGGAAGTCATCTTCCTCCTGAGACGATTAATCTTTTAAACATGAGTTAGGCTCTGATGCCACTTTCTAAACTTGAGACTTCACACACAAGAGGGGGGTGAATTGTGTGGTTTGGAAAACGTGATTACGAGAAATGTTTGGAAAAATAACTTAAATCAGAGTTTTAAAATCATTTTCAAATAATAAATAGCGGAAAAAAATAGCATAAAGTAAAAGATAAGGGAAGAAATAAGACACATAGAATTATAGAGGTTCGGTAAAAACTAAAGGACCTACTCTTAACCCCAAGACTTGGTCTTGAGAGTTTCCAACAATACTTGAGATCTTTTATTAGGAAAGACTCACTAACCCTATTATACAAGGAAATGGTGTTTGATATTCAACCAAATATTACAAGACGGTGGATATGGGCGTTTGCGTCTTTTCTCCAATAAATTGCTGAGAGTGAAGTGACCATTCTCCCTTCCCAACTTCAAATTGAAGCAGATAGTCTCTTTTCCACGAACACACACCTTGTAGAGGTTAGTCTTCAAGTTTCAAATATTTGAGCTCAATTTTGGTTTAACAGAATAACCAAATAACCTCTGGGATTTTAATCGGGCTAATCACAAACCTAGTAAGATTTTAATATCGACTAATCTTTAACCAATCTTGGTTTTTACAACTAACCAAGAACCAAGGGAAGATTATCAAAACTAGATAATCTTTAACCTATATATAGGAACTGTTTGCAAAATCCCCAACCAAAGCTTTTATCGAATTTAGCTTCTAACAACATATTTTATTCCTAAATGGACTATATTCAACCAAGGTATATTAACAACATTTCCTTGATGAATTTTAAAATTCTACCCTTATAGAATTACATTGATATCGTCACTCACAAAGGAATTTCTCACAAAAGGATTTGGTTATAACATCTAGTGAGAGAAAGTTCAAATATAACTTTAGAGAGAGAGAGAGAGAGAGAGAGAGAGAGAGCAGGAAGTGTCAAAATATGTTTCTGGATGATTTGAAATGAGAAATGATGCTTTTAATTATAGGCAAGAGGAATGTCCAAAACAAATTTCCTATTTAATTATTTTGACCATTGGCTAATCAGTTAACACTTTAGTCTAATCAATTAGATCATAAAAAATATTTGTTGGTGGTTATTCAAAAAGGAAAGAGGATATTGATAGTCATTGCATATCATTGAGGCGTTGTATAAATAGCTGGGCAATTAAGTTTGAATCGATTAATCAATTAGTAAAAGGGCATAATTGATTAGATTGATCAAATTTTTCCCTTTAGTTATTTCCACTACTCCTAAGTCATCTAATACAACTTAAAGACACTTTTGAAAATGTTTTCTCTTAGTCAAGGTTTCTGAAAAAAGGTTTTAGTGTGTGTGTACTTATAACCATATACTTTTACGAAAAAAACTTTTTGTTTTACAAAAGGTAGCTCACTTACTAACTTAGGAGATTAACTCCTTTTCAAGCTCTTTGCCAGATATTATCTTTTGTGTTGACACTGCTTGAGATTACTTGAGGTTTTAGCTAAATTCTCTTTGTTTGCCTTTTTCTTTAAATAATCAAGTTCATCAAACTACATCACTTGGATTTGCATCTTTAACTTCTTAGGCACTATGCTTGACTTTATCATTAGTTATGTTTATGATCGGCCTTATAGATGTCTTTATAGTTGTCCTTACAGTTGTCATTTTAGTTGTCACCATAGTTGTCATTGTAGTTATCATCATCAAAAGATGATGCCTTGATTAAAGATATATTACTTGTAAAACAAGGTTCCACAAGCCATACACCGTCTTGTTCTGGTTAAGCATTTATAAACTTCTAAAGTTTGTATGTCCATATCGGGCCCATTATTGTCTTCTTATGCAGTCAAAGCAAGACACTTGTGATCAATTGGGTTGACCTCTACTTTGAACGCCACGTTGTCTGCCAATGGTGCCTTCAGAATTAACCTTCCATCACCATGATACACCTTCATCTAATTCTTTTCTAGCTTCATGTTATACCCTTTTACGATTAATTGACCTACGCTTATCAAGTTACTTGTTATTGAAGGTACATACAACACATTAGTGATGTTGGCTTTTCGACTATCCTTCCTGACAATAAAGATATCTCCTTTTCCACCTGATGTGATGTACCTGTCATCTGCAAATTTTATCACTTTCTTGATTGATTCATCCAACTTGGTGAACCAGTTTTTATTCCAGACACGTGATTACTGCATACTGAATCCAGGTACCACATGTTGGTTTGTTCAGTTTTTGACTGAGTGGTTTCCATAAGTAGCATATCATTAGAATCAATATCTCCAGCATGTACATATTGCGCTTCATCGCTATCTTTCGCTCGTGCTTCCTTCTTCCTTCGGCACTCTCGAGCATAATGATCAAATCCTTGACAGTTGTAACATTGCACTCCTTCATGTCAACTTTCTTCCCCGAGTACTTGTTGTTCATGCCTTTCTTGGTTAAATCATAGTGATTCCTTAAATTCTTGCTTGACTTCTCATCATTAGCAAGATTATTTTTGTGCTTTGCCTTCTCTTTTCCGAATTTATTGGTGAATCTTGCTTGCAATTCCTGTTCATCTACCTTCTCCATTTCTGAGTTTCTCTTCTTCAGCCTTATCTCATGAGCCTCCAATGAAGTTTGAAGTTCTTCTACCTTCATCTCAGCTAGGTTCTTGAACTCTTCAATTGACACTATAATATAATCAAAATTTATAGTCAAAGATCTCAACACTTTCTAAATCTTTTATAAGTCAGTGATCGATTCACCACACGCCTTCATCTGGTTCGTTAACATCACTACACATGAAAAGAATTATGAGACTGATTCATCTTCCTTCATCTGAGTCATCTCTAGTTACTTTCTCAACGTTTGCAACTTCACCTTTTTCAAATTTTCATCATTGTCTTACAAGTTCTTCAACTTGTCCCACACTCCTTTGATTGTTTTCTCTTCAATAATATCAATTGTGCGTTGTATTCGACTCCATCAAATACAATTGACTCATACTATTTTGACTAACTCCTTCAACACAACTCTTATACATAACATTATATTGCAACTTCTAACTCTTCAGAAGACCCATCATCTAATGCATAAACACTCATCACTATCCCTGATATTAAAATTTTTTTTAAGTAGAAGTGTACAACCATGAATTTCCACCCATAACCACCCATATTATAAATATTGTATTATAATTATAGTAAATATAATAAAGAGTTTAAAGAATTAAAAAAACAAGTGTACAAAGTTTTGCAACCATGAATTTCCTCAAACGTATGTATCATTTCATATTACTTCCAAAGTTCAAACCCAACCCACCATGTTAAGACACTGTCATTCTGTCTTTGTTTTACCCCACAAACCCATCAAAGACCAACTCAATTCATCAACAAACAAAGCATCTTAATTTCATTGCTTTCACTATCTTCTCTTCTCTTTCTCTCCCATCCTCTTCTTTTATAGCAAAAAAAACAAAACCTTCTTTCTCTCCCAACAATTATTCTTCTCTCAAATGGCGCTTGCTGGTTCTGAAATGGAGCTTAAACTTCAAGCTATAAACAACAAGAAAACCGCAATTTCAAGAAGCTGGATTTTTCTTGACCGTGATGGAAGAGACATGGTATTGGATGTGGATAAGTATGCTATTATGCGTCTGGTTGAAATTCACGCAAGAGATCTTCGAATTATGGATCCTCTTCTTTCTTATCCTTCTACCATTCTTGGTAGAGAGAAAGTGATTGTTCTCAATCTAGAGGTAACAGTAACACATCAAAATCAAAACACTCTATTTCAAATTTCAATCCAACCATAAGTAGTATATAACTTGTTTTGTTTTTCTTTTTGTAGCATATAAAAGCTATTATCACTGCTGAAGAAGTTTTGGTTAGAGACCCAATGGATGAGGATGTTGTGCCTGTTGTTGAAGAGCTTCGAAGAAGGTTACCAGTGAAAGTAAATGTTGGTGGTCAAGGACAAGGAGAAGAAGAGTCGTGTGCTCAAGACGGTGGAGAAGATAATGGTAAGTTTTGTTGTTTTGTTCTATCGGTGTAGATTTTTCTTTTATTTTATATATAAGTATTGAAATATTGAAAGGAAAGTGATTTTTATTGAAAGAGATAAATGATTTGAATGTGTAGTTGTGACCATACAAGAATTATCTATTGGATAGTTTTTCAAGAGTGTTTGTTTGTGTTGTAGAATTTCCATTTGAGTTTCGGGCGTTGGAAGTTGTATTAGAGGCAACTTGTAGTTTTCTTGATGCAAGGACAAGAGAGTTGGAGACTAATGTCTATCCTGCTTTGGATGAACTAACATCTAAGGTGATCAAATTGTGTTAGTGTGTCTGTATCTATGTCAGTGTCGCCGTGTCTGTGTCTATGTTTTGTAGATGATACATTTCTCCCATTTTACCCACTAAAACATCACTCTGGTTGATTGACATTTGTGTAACAGATTAGTAGTCGTAATTTGGATAAAGTGCGGAAATTAAAAAGTGCGATGACTAGGTTAACAAATCGTGTTCATAAGGTATGTTTCTTCATACATATAATTGTATTTCAAGTTAGTTTATGAGTTTGCACTTAACTATTTAAGTACTTATTTGTAGATAAGAGAGGAACTAGAAAATCTACTTGATGATGATGATGACATGGCTGAACTTTACTTATCAAGAAAGTCATCTATTTCATCGTCTCCCTCGTCGAGTAGCTCTGAAGGTCCCAATTGGCATCATAGTCCAAATCAAGGTTCAAAAATACACCGATCAAGCAGAGGAAGCACGACAACACTTCACGGAGAAAATGATGTTGAAGAGCTTGAAATGTTACTAGAGGTTATTGAGCTTTCCTAATTCTCGCATTCTCCACTAGTGTTGGGTTACTTGAATTGATATATGGTGCATTAACCCGAATAATGTTGTTCTTTGCAGGCCTATTTCATACAAATCGACGGGACATTAAATAAATTGACCACGGTAACAACAATGATCAACTAAACCGCATTTACTTGTAATCTTTCTTTACTTAATTATAATTTCATTCCTATTTTACGCTTTAGGTGCGTGAATATATCGACGACACAGAAGATTACATCAACATACAAGTAAATTTCACTGTCCTGAAAATTTGTACACCGTTAATTTATAGAATAAGTATTAACAACACTTTGTATTTATAATGTATGCAGCTTGATAATCACCGAAATCAACTGATTCAGGTATAATTAAACCATACTTTATGCATTAAAAAAAAACTATGATAGATTTATATCCTTATTCGGAATGACATGTGTATTATGCAGCTAGAGTTGTTCTTAAGTTCCGGGACTGTTTGTTTATCAATATATTCACTGGTGGCTGCGATATTTGGTATGAATATTCCATATACATGGAGAGAAGGTCATGGATATGTATTTAAATGGGTATGTATCCAAAGCTGTCTTAAATTTTCGAAGGCTCGGTGTAGTTTAATAATGATTAACAACCCATATGATTTTCTTTTTTTGGTTTGAAATTCCAACTTTAGGTGGTGATTCTTACGGGAATGGCTTGTGGAACATTCTTTCTGTCCATAGTATCGTATGCTCGACGCAAAGGTCTTGTTGGATCTTGAAATGAATAAGGATTGATGCTGTTGTTGAGAGTCATAAGAATTTTAAGTCACAAGTGTATAGAAAGTGGAAAATTAAGTTCAACAATAATATTCCTTATTTGTTGTGTGGTATAATGCATATAATTCAAGCTCAACAATCATATTTCTTATTTGTGTGTTTATAGCTAGCAAGGATTTTGCTTGATGAAGTTGTATGCACGTTGATAAAAAAAATCTAGATAAATGTAATTAGTTGTATAATAGAATTTCCCCGTAGAACTTACAAGTGGGGTGGCATTTCCCACCTTAAATCATAGATATATTAATTTATTTATTCAATAGTTGAGATGATAAATAAGTCACTAACTAGTATCCTTTTATACTATACGACAAAAAAACTTTCTTTCTCTTATCTTGTTTTGCTGAAAATATTAAATAAAAAACTTTCTTTCTCTTCGAGTCATTTGTTTGGTAATAGAATGAGTTAATCAAAAAGTGAGAATGCAGAGTTTCTTGAAGTGGTTTTGAACTTCTGATGCATGGAATGGAAATGGGAAGATGACTGATTTATAAAGTTAACACTCTAATGTTAGATTAGTATAAGAGTAAAAAGAGGTGTTTGAATAAGAGAATTTGAATATCAGAAAAATAACTTGTTTCTCCCTTTTAATAGGAGAAACGGTTGGCAATTGAACGTGTGTGGTAAGGTGTGAATATGATCAACTGTAAGATTGATTTGGACGGTTGGCAGGGTGTATGTGTGAGGCATTACCTCCTTAATGGGAGAAAATAGTCTACTTGTTATGCATTTAGTGGTTTGATGCTTCGATATTGGACTTGAATTATAGACCTTGTGAACGGTCCAAAACAGTTGCCCATAAGTTCTTGTTTTTGCTTTTCTGGATGGGAGTTTGGGACACGTATTCTTAATCATCCACAAAATTTGTGGATGTGGAAGCTTTCGATGGGATGTTGCCCTATGCTAGTCATTATTGATGTGTCTTCTTCTTTAAAGCACTTGAGTGTTTCTTGAATAATTTTTTTAAGAAATCTCAATCGTTGATGGTGCGTAGTAGATCATACGCTCTAATGTTCGAATAGGGTATAAAAGGCTTTTGAAGAATTTTTTACTTTTTTCTCCTGATATTGACCTGCAAAAGAGTATTTCTACCTTCTTTATCATCTTCTTTAAAAGTGCTCTTATTCTTGCGTTTGATTGAGTTCAAACAAACTTATTTGTTGGCACTTGTCTTGCATGTTCAATTGCTCCTTCTTCTAAGTCTCAAAGTCCAACATTCTTCTTTTGCTCTTGTTACCTTGTTTTGGGGTTTTTAGAATAGTGAATGTTTGGTTTCTTATCCTCTTTCTTGAGAAATTCCTTATGTTGTTGGTTTTTCCTTCTAAGAGAAACAATGTTTGAGCTTGTTTATTTGCCATATTGTACCCGCATTCATTTGTGGAACATTGTTTTCCAGGTAATAGATATAACATATATTGTTTTAATGATGACAATTGAAAAGAGTCATAACATATACGATCAACTACAAAGACATAGTACATGATGACAAATAAAAGAGCAGATAAGACAAATACTCAACATAGTAAAAGATGCAATTATTTAAGAAAGTCAATGTACCAAGTCAAATAACTTCAAGCAGTCAAATATTCAAGTCATAGGTTTGAAGATTGACAAAGTCTCAGTTGAAGAATTAATTGCAGAACTAACAAAAGATATAGAACGAAGATCCTTCTGACAAAGACAAACAAATAAAAACACATCATAAACCTCAAAAGAAGATGTCAAGCAAAGCCTACATAAAAAACAAACAGAGCTTCAAGAGACATATCAGAGCAAAGGTCAACACAATATATACATCAGACTCAGGCTCAAAAGAAGTATCCCAATTTAGTAAGTGAGTGAAAGTTTTGTAAGCAAAAGTTTTTTCTTTATAGAAGTATTGACTATAAGCATACACACACTTATTATAGAGGTGAAAATCGGAGATCAAGCTATTAATTAACTTGACTTGCAAATAAGCAAGAGTCACCACCGCATTTTATTATTTCCAAGGGAAAAGGGAAAAATGCAAAATAAAACTCATAAATATGCAAAGTAAGTACAATACTAAAAAAAATATAATGCATTTGAAAAGATCGAAGGTTCGTGGGTTGGTTATACAAAGGGAAGGTACTAACACCCTATATATCTATAGTACCCTATAGGAACCTTTTGAAATATCTGTAATTTTGGTTAAAAAAGTTTGTTTGCAAAAAGGATCGGGGAGATGACATTTTGAAAATGCAACGATCTAATATCGAGGTTTTGGCTTTAAAAGGTGTAAATTTGAAAATAGGGTTTTAAAGGTTTTAACTAATGGGAAACAAATATGGGGGACAAAATATAAAGACTCACAATAACATAAAGTCAAAGAGACGTTCATTTCCCTTGGATTCAAACACAAAGATAATAATCAGATGAAGACCGGACAAGAACCATGCATCAGATAAAAATGGATAGTAACCATAGTCCAAGGATTAAAGAACCAATTTTAGGTTTTTTTTTATTAAATAGCTTATAACAAGCAAAAGAAAATAAGAAGCTCAAGTGAGCAAAGAGAAGATAAATGCTCAAGTGAGCAAAGAAAAAATGCATAAAGTAAAGAAAATAAATTGCTATAGATGATAAATGGTGTAAAAGTAAAGACAGAAAAATATAAAGTACAAAAATATAAATAATATTAAAGCAAAGTTAGTACAATATAAAGTTAATAATCTGATTTGGGATATGTGTAACTTCATATGGAGCATAGAATGTATGTACCCGTTCATGTTAGAGAAATGACACTTTGAAGTTTATTCTCTTATACATGTAGTACAATTAACAAACATGAGGGATCAAGACAAAGTCAAAGAAGATACATTATGACAAACTTATCATCAATCCCAAGTACCTTGAATGATCAAAGGATCATTTAGAGGTAGATTGAAAATGATGAAAGTTCATCAAATATTCGACAAGCTTAGATGAACTAAAAAAAGCTCAAATGCTTTCCAAATTTATCCAAATAAAAATAAAAATAAAATAGATAAAGAAGAATAAGATGAAGTCTATAATAACAATAGTATAAATGTCATAACTTTCTCATTTTTTCATGAAATTAAACAAATGAATAATGAAAGTTTATCAACTCAATCTCACGACCAATGATCCATGCTCAAAATAAGTAAATAAACAACAAAAAATTACAGGAAAAAAATGAAAATTAAACAACAATAAATCACTTTTACTTTTGAAAGTTCAAGAATACTTTTCAACTCTTGATTTTGAATCAACGGAGTTTCCTTCCAAAATGGTGAAAATTATGGTACTAAATAAATAAATATAGTGTAAAAATGCAATAGAATTAAATAGTTAACAAGTATAATAGCCTACTTATTCAATAAAATGAAGAAATGACTTGAAAGAAAATGAAGAGAAAAAAAAGAAGAAGAGAGTTTTGACTTAGTTTAGTGAATGATTTTTGGTATTATCCCTCCAAATGAAAGAAATAAAAGCTTATTTATAGGTTGAATGGGGTGGGAGTGTTGATGTGGCAATCTATGTGACTTTATGAGAATGGTTTTTGGCTATTGATAAGTCCAAGTTGGTAATCCATGTGAAGTGTGAGAATGATTTTTGGTCATTGATAAGTACAAGTTGGTGATCCATGTGAAGTGTTTGTACTACATTATAGTGGTCCCAACTTTTCTTTATTGACACAAAAAACAAAAGGACAAAGTAATAATAATAATAATAATAATAATAATAATAATAAAAACTAAAAGTGTTAGTAATAATAAATACAAAATAGAAAATAAAAGAGACATTAAATCAACTATTTATGATTTTTTTCTTGAATTAAAATAAATGAAAATATAAGTGCAAATTAAAAGATAAAAAATAAAATACATATAAGAAAGTAAAAGGATTTATATAAATTTTTCTAGATTCTTTTTTGAAATAAATGATACCAATATATAAATTTAAATCAAGAAAATAACATATTTTTGATAATTTTTTAGTAAAGAGGTAAAAATAGTAAATAAAAAAATAACATGAGTCTAAGTATATTTTTTGTGATTTTTTTAAATGTAAAGAAATCATGAATAAAACACAATAAAAATCAAATTTCACTAAATTCATAAATGACTTTTAACGTTTCTATTTTTTCGTGGCTTTTCAAAACATAATCAGCTCTTGACTTGTAAAGAGAAAGTGTAGATGATGTCAAGGAGAATCATATGCAAAAAGAACCGCTTAAAAATGTCGAAATTTGAAGAAGTTATAAATTTTTGAAATTTAACTCAAGAATTGGCAAAAATAGATCGAATTGCTTGTGAACCCTTTCTATGCAATGACGCGGATGGAATGCGGGATCTTAGGTAAAAAATTAAGGTATGACAAATGCCCTTATTTAAGTTTCTTCTATTCGGAGATATGAGGATTGACATTTTCGTTTCGACGAGATTGAAGATACTTAAATATATAATACACAATTTTTGGTCCTAAGATACCACAATGATGTTTATGATATGATACAAATGCAATGCTCTGAATTTTATGGGGAAGGACGCTACATGAGATAAACTACTGCTGAAGAAACCAAGCACAAAATAAAGTAATCCCACAGGGGAAGAGATTATAACTCCACTGGGGAACAAAGCCAAAAACTTCGAATGAGAGACTTTTATTGCAAAACAAATTCGAGAGAAGAAAGAATTACTGACTTTATCATGTAATACACCTTGCATAGACTGTGAAAAGATAAATGGCTACTGACTCAAGATGATGGTAAATTTCCAACTCAGTGTCAAAGGTAGAAAATCAAAAAATACTGACTCACAGATGACGGTAAACTACCAACTCAATCATTGAAGGTAGAATAAAAAAAGATACTGACTCACAGATGACGGTAACCTACCAACTCAATAGTTAAAGGTAGAAGATCAATAAGATACCGACTCACAGATGACAATAAACTACTAACTAAATAGTTAAAGGTAGAAGATCAAAGAGATACTGACTCACAGATGACGGTAAACTACCAACTCAATAGTTGACAGTAGAAAAGTAAAGAGATACCGACTCACAGATGACGGTAAACTACCAACTCAATAGTTGAAGATAGAAAAGTAAGAGATATCGACTCACACGTGACGGTAAACTACCAACTCAATAGTTGAAGGTAGAAAAGTAATAAACCTTTCCATGATGAACGGGTTCCAGTTTCTTCTTTATCAAGTCTTCCACTTGAAAAGAACGATATACAAACTTCTTTGCGGGACTTTTCTAGAGAAATACCATTTGTTGTTGAGGAGCAAACTTCTTAAAAGAGATACCATTTACTGTTGATGAACAAACTTCTCAAAAGAGATACCATTTGCTATTGATGAGCAAACTTATCCAAAGAGACGCCATTTTATGTTGATGAGCAAACTTCTAAAAAGAGATACCATTTGTTGTGTAAACCTCCCCAAGAACCTGGTCACAAGCCACGAACTGGTCTCAGTTTCTTCTTAATCAAGTCTTCCACTTGAAAAGGACAATATACAAACTTCTCCACGGGACTTTTCCGAAGAGATGTTGTTTGCTGAGTAAACCTCCCAAAGAACTTGGTCATAAGCCACAAACTGGTCTCAGTTTCTTCTTAATCAAGTCTTCCACCTGAAAAGGATAAAATACAAACTTCCCCACGGGAATTTTCCGAAGAGGTGTCGTTTGTTGAGTAAACCTCCCCAAGAACCTGGTCATAAGCCATGAACTGGTCTCAGTTTCTTCTTAATCGAGTCTTCCACCTGATAAGGATAATATACAAACTTCCCCACAGAACTTTTCCAAAGAGATGTCGTTTACTGAGTAAACCTCCCCAAGAACCTAGTCATAAGCCACAAACTGGTATCCTTTCTTATTAATCAAGTCTTCCACCTGATAAGGATAATATACACACTTCCCCATGGGACTTTTCCGAAGAGATGTTGTTGTACCCCAAAATTTGCCCTCCCATTTCCTCAACATTTTCTCATCACAAGACCTTTGAGGATCAAGATCCAGTTAGGGTTTCCTCTGCTCAAGACTTCTCCTTGCACTGTGGACTCAAATTAGGGTTTGTATTTGCCTAAGGATGCTTTGACCTAAAATGCCTAAGATGACTTTCATGCTTCATGTTGGACTCCCAAGTTTACCTATACCAAGTTTCAAGTCTTGATTCCAAGTTTTACCCAGTCAATTGGACAGTTGACCTAGAAATCAGCTGTATTGGGGAAAAAGTCAACTGTGGCCAATTGACAGTCAAACCTCATGAAATTTGATCCACATCAACATTATGAACTCACATGGACCATTTGATCAAGTTTGGATCACAATTCCACAAGAAATTTGATCAGATCATCAAAAGGGCAAAATGGTCATTTTTAGGGTTTTGACTGCACAAAGGCAATTTTTGACTGTTTGACCTAGCCAATGGCAAACCAAGCTCACATATGGACTCAAGGACCCCATGGAATTATCTTGACATGTTCATCAAGCTCAAAAGATCCCAAGTACACCAGATTGACAGTTGAATTTCCCAGTCAATTGATCAATTTTGACTGTATACTGAAAAGTCAAACTTTGACTTTTTGGTCAAAATCAAGAGTCAAGATTCATTTTTCATCAAAACATGCCAAATCATGAAACTTGTTCACCAAGAAATCACAAAATGCAAATTAGGGTTTGAAAATGGAATTTTTCATAACTTAGAATTTTTCTAAGTTATGAAAAACCCTAATTTTTTCCCAACTTTGCCCCATCTTTTCGCCATGATCCATTTGGATTCAAACAAAAGTCAAAACATGAAAGTTGTAGCTTGTTGCATAATCTACAACTTTGATTCACAAAGTTTTCTCATTTGAAGCTTGTATCTCAAGTTATGATTTTTTGAATAAGGGCACTAAACCATCTTTTAACTTAGTGAAATTTGACCTATTTTGACAAGGTTTTCTACCCTACTTCAAGGCCACTTTTCATACCCTTCCACTTGGAATTTCAAATTGCATTTCAAAGATGGATTGTAGTACACATTCCAAGCTTTCCAAAATGTCCAAGAACTCATCAAACAACCTCATAACTTGAGAGATTCGAATTTCACAAGTTGGCAAAAATTCACTTTTTGTTCTTCATCAAAGCATGTTCATAAACTTGGCAAATTTGAATTCAGCATGCTTAAGCTACATTGCAGGCCTCTAATCCCATTTTCACTCAATAATTCAATGCATATCCTTTGTGCTCTAGCATTATCTTGCTCATTTGGACAATACACACAAAATCAAGCCTAAACTAGAAAAAGCATATTATCCATTCTTGTAAAGTGCTACTTTATGGCAACTTTGCAAATCTATGAGGTACAATGCAGATCTTTGAGGCAAAAAGGCATGGACATTTCCCACTGATCAAGACTCAAATGTGCAGCATAGATTGAGGCATTGTACTGGCCTAGAAACCAAGTTGACATTTGCTTGCTTCACTTAGAAGTAACATCCATAACTTATGCCATCTCTCATACCAGCATACAAACACAAGAACAAAGTGGTCAAACACATTACACATAACATATCCAAGCTAACACACGAGCTCTTGACCTCCAAAACACCCTCCATCTCAGAATCATCCTAAAACTGCACAAACAGGGGTGCCCCTGCAGTTTGAGTGCAATCTCTCAATCCCTTCAAGCATTTCTGTCCAAACCTGTTCCTCTACCTTCCTTACAACATATGCAAGCTATCCAGAAGCTAAGGCGCGATCTGTAGTTGCTCTAACCACTTCCACCATTTTCACATCTTTGACTTGCAGGTGAAGTTCTATAGCTTGATACAAGAAGGTTCAAGATAAAGTGAGCATTGAAAAAGCATCCCTGGACCTCAAGGAAGCTTTTCCAATCATTACATTGCACTGAAAGTCTCTCATTCTCCACATAGAAGTTCAACTGCACAGGTAAAAGTTTGAATTCGTATCTCTCTTATTAGGCATCTTTAGTCTTAAGTTTGTGAAGAAACAAAGTCCTACTCATAGCCCTGAACATGTACATAGCTTTACTTTTCATTTCTTTTATCTGAGTGAAGAGAATTTGAGCTCTGAAAATGGTAGAAAAACTAGGTCAGGAAAGAGGGGGAGAGAAATTCTCCCTCATCTTAGAGAGATAGGACATGTTCTTTATATGGTTGAAACCGTCTCTTAATGCTCTACATTTTTCATGTTATGAGTTTTTGCTAAAAAGCCAGGAATCCAGAGATAAAAAACGCGTGTTTTAGCTTGAAGGAGGCTGTACAGAGGTTGAAGAAGGAGTGGTCTGGGCTGGGCCTGGATTTGTTTTCTTTTTGCACCCCATTTTCATGTTTACACCCCCCTGAGCCCATTTACTCATTTTTTGACATTTTTGACTTTTTCCTTTTTTGCTGACTTCATTTATTTTTTCTCATGCCATTAGAAAATTAAAAATATTTTTTTCATTATTTTTTGCATTTATTGCATATTTATTTGTTTATTTGTTTAGTTTGTACATAAATATATATATATTTGATTATTAGAATAAATGTAAAAATAATGTAAACACACTTTTTATTTTTATTTACTTTCTGAAATATTTCACACAAAAATACTCTTTTATTTATTTTATTAAAATATTAAATAAATATTTATTTTTGTATAATACACATCTAGGGTTTAATAAATATATATATATGATTATTAATATATTTAAGACAAAAATATAAAAATATTTGATTTTTTTCATTTTTATTTAATATTTGATACAAAAATACCTTTTTCACAATACACTTCATTTTATTTTATTTTTTATAAATAATAAATAAATAGTAGAATTAAATTAGATAATAATGCCTTTTATTTAAAAATTAGGGTTTTTCACCCTAAGTTCAAAATACTAAAAAATAAATACATTTTTATTTTCTTTTTCCTTTTACATAAATAATATTTTCTCATACACATAGAAACTTTCTTTTTACATTTCACATATTTATTTAATTTACATTTAATTATGCATTGCAAAATATCCAATTGTTGTAATAATTTAGATTTAAATTCTTGTCAATATCCCCATTTGAACATTTGTACCCCCCTTCCCATATTTGGTTTTGTAATAGCTTAGTAATTTTAATTTCGCATTTTATTGCTTTCTAATGATAACATGTTAGAATTAGGGTTTGTATGCGAAAAAACGATAAAAAAAACAGTTTGACCTAATGCAAGATAAACAAGCATGAAAATGAACACACAAATCACACTTGCACCCCCTAGGGTATTCCACTTGTTGCCTTCAGATAAATGGGCCATATTGTATGTTGAACATCATTGGGCAAAGCAAACAGTTTGAATGATCATAGTCCCTCGATAAAATTTTTCAAAACAAACAAAACAAATGATCAAGTCCCTTAGAGAAATTGCCCAAAGACATTTAACGTCGTTACAATTATGGTCTAAACGATGACCCGCGCCTGTCCCTTTCACATCCTAACACAAGGTTGCCCACCAAATACAATGGTGGTGTAAACTTGTTAAAAGGGTTAAAGTATAGCAATAATCTTTTGAGAAATTTAGGAGTAGACAACCTCTTAGTTACTTGAATCAACTTGCAAAACAAAACACTTGCCTAATTTCAAAACCACACAACACTACACTTTCAAAAACAAATGAAAACCTTTTCAAAAGACATACATCTTTGTATACATCCCCACATGGATCATTGCAAAGGTTGCCACCACATTGGCCTCTTTTCAAAACATTTTCAAACCCACACACTCAAGCACCATTTAAAACAATTGAAAACAAAAGGCAAGTGATCTAAGCAAGTAACTAAGAGCCCATGGATAACCATGGATAGAAAGGGTGCTAATACCTTCCCTTTCTATAATCTACTCCCCGAACCCAAGAAAACATCTCAAAAGGTTTTTGCTGTGCTTTTTAACCTTTCCTTAAGATAAAATAAAAAGTCGGTGGCGACTCTTGCTAACCGCAACATTTGCGAACACAAACGCAAACCTCAAGTCAGTTCTCCCACCGTATCACAGAACTGGCGACTCTGCTGGGGAAAATTTTAAAGTGGAGTAACCTTAGGGCTTAGATCACTTTTGTTTTCAATTGCTTGCTTTGTTTGCTTTTATATTTGTGGGCTTTGCATCGGAGTTCATAGATCCTAACCCGGATCTGGGAAATACCCTTTTTAGGTAGCATAATCTGTGAGGGACCTGTCCGGCGTAGACCGACATGGGTGAAGCAGTGGCTACGTTGGTGTGGCATCTTAGTCTGTACCTATATCCCTTGTGTTGTAACGGGGAGAATATAGGTCTTCTAAGGGGTCATTAAACACCAACCAACCTTAGAACCCTAAATTGACCAACTTGGCTATTAGGACAGTAGCAGTATGCTACACTCATTGAGGCTAAACTCTCGAGATGGTTCTGGCCACGAGAAAAGATTGCGATGCTGGAGTTATGACCGATTGAGGGTAGCCAATGATTTGAGATCCTCTAGAACCCGGTTACTTTTGATAGGACAGGTTTTAACCAACAAAACCCAAAGAGGGTAATACCTGAAACTCATGCTGGCCTGAAACCTAAGGGTGTCTTGTGTGACTTGTGTGCTTTATTTGCCTATGTGAATACTTGTGATGTGCTTCATCATAGCATCATGCCATCATACCATTGCATGCATAAAAAGCTAACCCATTTCAAAGACAAAAAGGTTTCATCTTTGCTCTGTTTTGTAGGACATCATGATGCCCGTGCGTAGAAATACTGTCCGGCTCAACTTTGTTCAACCACCAGTTTTACTCAAGGATCTGGTTGAAAGGATTCCAAACACTACCTCCTTCATCAACAGACATGGTTCCCTCCTTGGCTTGATCACTGCAAAATGGGACCAACAATTGATAAGTGTTCTGACCCAGTTTTATGACCCTCTGCATCACTGTTTCACCTTTCAAGACTTCCAGCTGGTTCCTACCCTGGAAGAATTTTCTTATTTGCTTGGGATTCCTGTCTTGGAACAAACTCCTTTCACTGGTTTGGAAAAGACTCCTAGGCCTGAAGAGATTGCTGCAATTCTCCCCTTGACCAAAGAAGAGATATTGTCCAACTGGGAAACTAGAAATGGGGTAAAGGGCTTTTTGGTCAAATTTCTGGTTGGCAAGGCTAATGATTTCTGGAATGACTTGGACTTCAAGGCGTACGAGGATATTCTGGCTCTTTTGATCTATGGTCTGGTATTGTTTCCCAACCCTGACACCTTCATCAGTATCCATGTCATAAGAATCTTCATGTCTCGGAATCCGGTACCCACTCTCTTGGGTGACATTCTACAACAACTCTATGCTCGTACTGCTCGAAAACGGGGGACTCCGTGGTGTTGTGCTCCTTTGCTGGTAAGGTGGTTTATTTCGCACCTTCCTAAGTCCGTGCTGAAGAATGGAGAAGGAAAAGGTTGGGCTCGGAGGTTAATGTCTCTCACAGATAAGGATATCACTTGGACTCTCAGAGGCTTGGATGAGGTAGCTGTTATCGACCGTTGCGGAGAATACCCTAATGTCCCGTTGATTGGTATCCAAGGAGGAATCTCTTACAATCCGTGTTTAGCTCTCCGTCAGTTTGGAAGAGCCAGAGGAGATGGGCCTTATGAAATGCTGATTCCTCACTTCCATTTTGAGTTTCAGGCAGGCAGCGACAAACTACGCCAGGGATTCATTAGAGCTTGGGACAGAATCCACAAAGCTGACCCACATGAGTTAGGACCAAAGACTTCTTTACCATTGGAGCCCTATTGCAAATGGGTCCGCATCCGTGCTCAGAAGTTAGGTATGCCGTACGAAGCTGTCAGACCAATCATCCTTGAATCTCCCGATGAAGATGGGGTTCCTCCAACTGTCCTCCCTCCTCAGATACCTACTGATTTTGACACCATGAAGAGATCTTGGGCACAGCTAAAGGAAGAACGGGATTTCTATCGGGAGAAGTTCAACGAGCAGGAAAGGAAGGTCCAAAGGCTGACTAAGCAATTGGAGGAAGAACGTGTCCTGAACAACTACATCAGCACTGAGAGGAGGAGGCCATGGGAGCATTGATGAGCTTTGATTATTTCCTTTTGTAGTTTTATTTCCTTTTCCGTATTTTTCATTCCTGTAATGCCTAAGGGCAAATTGTTGAACAATTGAAAAATTTTAATCTAATGAAGTGTGTTTCCCTTTCTTGTCTACAAAGTTGAATCTTATTTGTCTTTGAAAACATAAAACATACGCATTCCATTACACCATATGCATAGCAGGTACCCTATTTCACAGGTTGCTTAATCTTCTTCGCTGTTTGTTTGCACAGTCATCATGAATCCGGAATCATCCAGTGAGCAAGCAATCAAGGCCCTTCAGGCCCAAAGTGCACAGTTTCAAGAGATGGTCCTAAGCCTAGCCCAGGGTCAGCAAGAGTTGAAGACTCTACTCCTGAAGAAGAAGAAGAAAAAGAGGACGGCGATGTTCAACACCGGACGCAGATTTGGGAATACACTCCACAATGAAGCTGATCCAACCACTTCTTCTGCTGAGAAAAACAGTCCCCAAGGGGGAGGAGCTCCTAGTCCCGCAGTCTCCGACAACGAGACGGACTATAACGATGAACAATACCCACCTGCTGCTGACAGATACAAACAATTGGAGGACCGTTTGAGCGCCATGGAAATTCAGAATGTGCCAGGACTGGATTTCGGAGATTTGGGATTATCTTCCGGAGTAGTAATTCCACACAAGTTTAAGGCGCCTGCCTTCGCCAAGTATGATGGGGTCTCCTGCCCAAAGCTGCATCTGAGGTCGTATGTAAGGAAAATCCAACCTTACACGGCGGATAGGAACCTTTGGATTCACTTCTTCCAAGACAGCCTCTCGGGGTCACAACTTGAATGGTTCTACCAATTGGACGGAGCTAGCATCCGGCACTGGGAAGATTTGGCAACTGCGTTTTACAGACAATACCAATACAATTCTGATCTCGCTCCTACGCGTACCCAACTTCAGGGTATGTCTCTAGGGACGGGTGAAGGGTTCAAAGAGTACGCTCAAAAATGGAGAGATTTGGCTGGCAGGGTGCAGCCTCCATTAACTGATCGAGAGCTGGTTGATATGTTTCTGGGAACGTTGTCTGGTCCGTTTTTCAATCATTTGGTTGGTAACTCCTCCGCTGGGTTCACAGATTTGATATTAACAGGAGAAAGGATTGAAGCTGGTATCAGGTCAGGCAAGATACAGAAAGCTGCCTCTACAAGTGCTGAGAAGAGGCCGTTTAAGAAAGAAGCAAGTGCCGTCTATGGCCCTAGAAGACAAGTCAAGCCCGAAAGTCGCCAAGCCGTCAACGCTTTGGTCATCTCTAAACCTGTTGCTGCTCCTCAGCAGTACAATCAACAGAGAAGTGAAAGGCCCAAGAGGCAGTATACCCGATTGAGTATGACATTATCTCAAATTTTACCCCAACTGTTATCCACCAACCTGGTGACCCTCAAAGAAGCTCCTAAGGTCGTCAACACTGCGTCCCCTAAATACAACCCGAATGCCCGGTGTGCTTATCATTCTGATAGTCCCGGGCACACTACTGATGATTGTTGGGCCTTGAGAAACAAAGTGCAAGATCTGATCGACGCAAAGGAAATTCAGTTTGAAGCACCGGAAAGACCAAATGTTGTAACTGCTCCTATGCCCCAGCATAGAGTAAATGCCATTGAGGAAGAAGTGTATGCTGTTTCGATAAATGAAGTTGTTACCCCTTTGAAGACTGTTAAGAAGAACCTACTGCGGGCCGGTTTATTTCCGGGTTGCGGCGAAGGTTGCCCATTCTGTGCTATTTCCCTATCTGATTGTCCCTTGCTAAGGTTAGGCATCCAAGGCCTAATGGATAGCAAGGAGATTCTATTCAAAAAGACTGCTGTTCAATTGGTTCCGATGAAAGAAGTGTCCGTGATTACCATCTTCAAAAATCCAATCAAGGCTCCCCCAAAGAAGCCTGTTCAAATCTTGACAGTTGCGCCTGTGATCATTACTGTTCCAGGACCCCTCTCCTACGTGTCTGATAAAGCTGTCCCCTGGCATTATGGGGCAGACATATATGTAAATGGAATCAAGCAAGAATTTGATGCTAGTATCTGCGATATCACCGGTCCAGCTAAAGTCACCCGCAGTGGCAGGCTCTTCTCGCCTGACATTGCGCCGCCCGCTATTCGAAAACCCCTCCTCATAAAACTTGCAAGTTTACCAAGTCCTGTTGCTGATCAAATTGTGTCCCCTGCTGCCGAGTCATCAAATGCTCGGGGCAAAGAGATTGAAGAAGAGCCTGCCCGGATGGAGGCACCAATACCCGTAAATGCTGAGGCCTCCCGACAAGAAATGGAGGAGATTCTGAAAATAATAAAGAAAAGTGATTTTAATGT
Organism: Vicia faba; assembly: GCA_948472305.1. Taxonomy (NCBI): domain Eukaryota; kingdom Viridiplantae; phylum Streptophyta; class Magnoliopsida; order Fabales; family Fabaceae; genus Vicia; species Vicia faba. The sequence goes on from OX451741.1 coordinate 1,173,520,757, forward strand.
TGTTGAGCAGTTAGGGCATACACCCTCCAAGATCTCCCTGCTCTCCCTATTGCTATGCTCCGAGGCTCATGCTAAGGCCTTAATCTCATTTCTCAAGACGGCCCATGTGCCGCAGGAGACGTCTGCAGTTCAGTTCACTGACTGCATAGCAAATCTGACGGCGGACAACGGCTTGGGCTTTTCAGATGTTGACCTAACCGCAAAAGGGAGAAACCACAATGATGCCCTGCATGTCTCTATTGAATGCAGGGGCACTACTCTGGCACATGTATTGGTGGACACTGGTTCTTCTTTGAATGTTCTTCCGAAAAAGGCTTTGGATCGTCTGGATTATGAAGGCCTGGAGTTGAAACCCAGCAATATCATCGTCAGAGCCTTTGACGGTTCCAAGAGGATGGTTCATGGAGAGGTTAACATCCCTATTCGTGTGGGCTCTCAAGTGTTTGACTCTACCTTTTACGTGATGGATATACGTCCATCATACTCTTGTTTGTTGGGTCGACCTTGGATCCATAAAGCTGGGGCAGTAACCTCCACCTTGCACCAAAAGCTGAAGTATCCCGTCAGGGGGAAAATTGTCACTGTGCAAGGAGAAGAGGAGTATATGGTGAGCCATTTGAATTCCTTCAGGTACATCGAGATGGACGGGGAGTTCATTGAAACCCCCTTCCAACATTTCGAGGAGGTACATCCAATTTCAGCAGCTGCGGAGACAATGGCCGAAGAGAATGATTCCTTGAAGATGGTTTCCCTAAGGGATGCCCGGGCTGTGGTTCAGAAAGGCAATGGTGCACACTGGGGTCAGCTTCCTGACTTCACTCAGAAGAACGACAAGTTCGGGCTAGGCTTTACTGCAGAGGCTCAGAAGGCAGTGCGCAAAGAGAAGATTGGAAAGGCTCCGGTGTTTATTTCCAGCTCAAGGGTGAATGCTATCGAGGAGGATGTGGAGGAAGCTGAGTTTGATAATTGGATCTACCCGACTGCCAGCGACGGACCAAGCAACTGGACAGCAAAGGATTTTACCCCTATCACATTTGTCACGCAGTAATTGATTTCTTTTGATTTCCAAATTTGTAACAAACAATATGTTAAAACTCTGTTGGCTCGGTGTCCTGCCCGGGACATCGTAGCTCCATTTGTGAGGGCTTTTTGTATGACATTTTCATATATCATCAATCAAAACATTGGACGTTTGTTGCATTTCAAATCTTGTGCTCCTTTTCTTTCTGTGTTATACATATTGCAAAACAGCTATATTTACACACACTCACTTATACAGGTTTCAATCCACTCTGGATCTCACTGACAACAGCTCTGCTACCGCCAGTTATGACTTCGAAAATCCGATCAACTTGGCCGAAGACGAAGGTGAAGATGATTGCGAAGTGCCTGGTGAACTCGCAAGACTGCTACTACAGGAAGAGAGGGCTATTCAACCACATGAAGAGCCTGTGGAGACAATTAACTTGGGTACTGAGACAGATAGGAAAGAGGTCAAGATTGGTGCCAATCTGGAACTCAGCGTGAAGCAACGATTGATCCAGATGCTACAAGACTACATGGAGATCTTTGCTTGGTCCTATGAAGATATGCCCGGTTTGGATGCCGACATTGTAGTTCACCATCTGCCAACCAAGGAAGATTGCCCTCCAGTAAAGCAAAAAGTTCGACGAATGCGTCCAGAGATGTCTGAGAAGATTAAAGCTGAGGTGATGAAACAGTTTGATGCGGGTTTCCTTGCAGTAACTTCTTACCCTCAGTGGGTTGCCAATGTTGTGCCAGTGCCGAAGAAGGACGGTAAAGTCAGAATGTGTGTCGACTACAGGGATCTGAACAGGGCCAGCCCCAAGGATGATTTCCCCCTACCTCACATCGATGTCCTTGTTGATAATACAGCTCAACACAAGGTGTTCTCCTTCATGGATGGCTTCTCAGGGTATAATCAGATCAAGATGGCTCCTGAAGATATGGAGAAGACTACATTTGTAACTCAGTGGGGGACCTTCTGTTATAAGGTCATGCCATTCGGATTGAAAAATGCTGGGGCAACCTATCAGCGTGCCATGGTTGCTTTATTTCATGATATGATCCATCATGAGATTGAAGTATACGTTGATGACATGATTGCAAGGTCTCAAACTGAGGAGGAACACCTTGATCATCTGAGGAAGTTGTTTGACCGACTCAAGTTGTACAAGCTGAGATTGAATCCCAACAAATGCACCTTCGGGGTGAGGTCCGGAAAGTTGCTAGGTTTCATTGTAAGTGATAAAGGTATCCAGGTGGACCCTGCCAAGGTTAAAGCTATTCAAGAGATGCCGACTCCAAAAACAGAGAAAGAAGTCAGAGGGTTCCTAGGACGACTGAATTACATTGCCCGATTCATCTCACATCTGACTGCTACTTGTGAGCCAATCTTCAAATTACTGAAGAAAGATCAAGTGGTACGCTGGAATGATGAATGTCAGGCCGCCTTTGAAAGAATAAAGGAATATCTCCAAGAGCCACCCATTCTTATGCCACCGGTGGAAGGAAGACCTCTGATACTTTACTTGACAGTGCTTGATAATTCAATGGGGTGTGTGCTGGGGCAGCATGACGAGTCTGGCCGAAAAGAGCACGCTATTTATTACTTGAGCAAAAAGTTTACCGACTGTGAGTCTCGTTACTCACTGCTTGAGAAAACTTGCTGCGCTCTTGTATGGGCTGCTCGCCGGCTGAGACAGTATATGCTGACTCACACTACTTTATTGATTTCAAAGATGGATCCCATAAAGTACATATTTGAAAAGCCCGCTCTGTCTGGGAGAATAGCGAGATGGCAAATGATCTTAACAGAATATGATATCCAGTATACAACTCAGAAAGCAATTAAGGGAAGTGTACTGGCTGATCATTTGGCACACCAACCTGTGGACGATTATCAATCATTGAACTTTGATTTTCCGGACGAAGACATCATGGTGGTAACTGACTGTGAAGTACCTGGACCGGATGAAGGACCTGAGGAAGGATCCCGATGGTCTATGCATTTTGATGGAGCCTCCAATGCTTTGGGTAACGGCGTCGGCGCTGTAATCATATCTCCCAAAGGAACTCATACTCCCCTCACCGCCCGATTATGTTTCAGCTGCACCAACAATATGGCAGAATATGAGGCATGTATCATGGGTCTACAAGCTGCAATCGATTTGAGGATCAAGTTTCTAAGTGTCTTCGGAGATTCCGCTCTCGTAATCAATCAGATCAAAGGCGAGTGGGATACGAAACACCCGAATCTCATTCCTTACAAGGAGTATGTGTCGACCTTGCTCCCCCACTTTGAAGAGATAACTTTTGAACATTTCCCCAGAGAGGAAAATCAGCTAGCGGACGCACTAGCCACGATGTCTTCAATGTTTAAAGTTAAATGGGACAATGAGGCTCCCCAAATCCTAATCTGGAAGTTGGATGAACCGGCATACTGCTGCGGGCTCGAGGCCGAGAAGGTGACCGAAAAACCCTGGTATCACGAGGTGAAGAGGTACTTGGAAGCTCAGGAATACCCTGAAGGTGCATCTGTCAACGACAAGAAGTTCATGAGGAGGTTTGCTGCAAAATTCTTCCTCAGCAACGGCGTTCTCTACAAACGGAATCATGATTCAACTCTGTTACGTTGTGTGGATAAGGCTGAAGCAGAGAAAATTATGATGGAACTGCATGAAGGAACATTTGGAACCCATTCCAGTGGACACACCATGGCTAAGAAAATCCTTCGGGCAGGATATTTCTGGTCCACGATGGAAGCCGATTGTTACCAACACTCCCGGACTTGTCATAAGTGCCAGGTCTATGCTGACAAGGTGCATATCCCTCCAGTTCCTTTGAATGTCCTAACGGCACCTTGGCCTTTCGCAATGTGGGGCATCGATATGATCGGTGAGATCCGACCGACGGCATCCAATGGGCACCGCTTCATCTTGGTGGCAATCGATTACTTCACGAAATGGGTTGAGGCAGCTTCATATGCCACGGTAACCAAGAGCGTCGTGGCACGTTTCATCCGGCATAATCTGATCTGTCGGTACGGAGTCCCGGAAAGAATCATTACGGACAATGGTACCAATCTCAATAACAAAATGATCACTGAACTCTGTGAACAATTCAAGATACAGCACCACAATTCTTCCCCCTATCGGCCGAAGATGAATGGGGCTGTAGAGGCAGCCAATAAAAATATCAAGAAAATTGTGCAGAAGATGACAGTGACCTATAAAGATTGGCACGAAATGTTACCGTTCGCTCTTCATGGGTACCGCACCTCAGCAAGGACATCAACCGGGGCAACTCCTTTCTCCTTGGTCTACGGCATGGAGGCAGTCTTGCCGGTTGAAATCCAGATACCCTCTCTTCGGATAATGAAGGATGCAGACTTGAATGAAGATGATTGGATCCAGACTCGACTTGATCAACTAAATCTGATTGACGAAAAGAGGCTCACTGCTATTTGTCACGGTCAAACGTATCAGAAACGGATGATCAGGGCATTTAACAAGAAAGTCAGACCGCAAGAGTATCAAGTTGGGGACCTGGTAATCAAACGCATCATCCTTCCTCAAAGTGATCCCCGGGGCAAATGGACCCCTACTTACGAAGGGCCATTTGTGGTTAAGCGTGTGTTCTCAGGAGGAGCTATGATCCTAACCACCATGGACGGTGACGACCTTCCTCACCCCGCCAATGCAGACATAGTGAAAAAATACTACGCATAAATAAAAGACCCGCTAGGTTGACATACCTAGGCAAAAATAAGGGCTTCCCGGCGAACCAAAAGGGTTCGGGCAAAAATAAGGGATGAAATGAAAAAAATCTGTACACCCGGCAAGTCGAAAACCTGAAAGGGCGGCTTGGGCAAAAATGGGTATCCCGGTGGACCGAAAACCCGAAAGGGCGGTCCAGGCAAAAGTTAGGGATAAAAGCGTAACACTATGTCTCATTGGATCACTTCGCGTCCGGAATTCGGTACCAACTATCCGGCTCCAGATTTCGGCATTGACCAATCAGCTTCATCTTCAACTAAGCAGCAAAGCGATGAGACATTCGAAGACATAAAGGCAATAACAGAGTTGGAACCCAGTGGGATTGTTCACATAGCTGTTTTGTTTTCTTTTTCAAATTGTAAACTCTATACTTTTTGGCGATGTCTTCTTACTAGGATATCAGCCTCTTGTACAAAAACGCCTATTCACAGGCAAAGTTTAAATCAATACAAATTCACTTGTCCATACAAATTGCCATTGTTTTTCTTTTTCTGTTTTGTCTTGCGAAGAACGTCCAATGTTCATTTTTGATATATGCATTTGACATTAAATTGCTGATTCATAAATGTTTGCATATGAAAAAGAGATTAATTACAAGTGACATCAAAGACAGGGGCAATGTGGAGTTGTCTAATGCGGTCTAGTTGTTTTGTCCACCAAGGCACCAAGGTAGGTTCAACTGAAAATGTGGCCAAATCATCTTAACTCCCCGCGGAGTAAAACAAGGTTCAGCAGCACTTTCCCCAAGCAGGAGTCGATTCCCTGTCGATCCTGAAAAAGGCACAATATTCCCCGGCAGGTCTTAAAAGCTCATCCCCAGTAGATTCTGCGAGCTTATCCCCGGCGAAGTACGAACGTCTCTCCCGAGTTTTATTTAGAGTTATTTCCTCACAAGGACTTATAACTGGGTTATCCTCAGCTAAAAGCCACGGAAGACCGTTCTCGGCAAAAGTTCCTTCAATCCCCAGCGAAGTCTATCTTTGGTATTCCCAAGCAGAGTTTATCTTTGGAGTTCCCCAGCGGAGTTTATCATCATTATCCTCAGCGGAATCCGTCATTAAAGTCCTCAGCAGGCCTCTCATCAGAACTTCGGCCGAGTATCTCTTCCACAGAGCAGCTTCCCGGCCGTTCGTCAAGGATTTATTTTCCTAAGATGAAATTACACTCATAAACATTTCACATTTTCATACATCTTGCTTACATACATGATGAAACACATACAACATCAAATGTTGAACATCATGACACCATGCATATCATACATCATGACATTGCATACAACTTACGTCTTTGCCTTTTCAGGAAAAAAAGACAATCTCAAAAACGACTACCTTCAAATGTCACAATTCCAGATTCGATACCTGTATCTAGCCAAGGCATATCTGTTGACCAGTTTCCAGACTCGACTCCTGTATCTAGCCAGGGCACGTCTGAAGATTTCGAAGATTCGATTCCTGTATCCAGCCAGGGCACATCTATCGACTACAACATTTCCAGATTCGATTCCTGTATCCAGCCAGGGCATATCTGTTGACCACATTTCCGGACTCGACTCCTGTATCTAGCCAGGGCACGTCTGAAGAGTTCGAAGATTCGATTCCTGTATCCAGCCAGGGCACATCTATTTGACGACTATTTCCAGACTCGACTCCTGTATCCAGCCAGGGCACATCTGTGAGCAACCGATTGCAGATTCAATACCTGTATCTAGCCAGGGCATATCTGCATAAGGAGGCTGAAGATCAAACACCTGTAACAAGCCAGGAAAACATCTGCCTTTCTTAAATACACAAGTTCTCGCTAAGGAACCTCTTATGCGATCAACACTTCCAAATGGCATCTATAAGCCCATTCCCGACAAAGTTCTGTCACGTCTCCGGATGGCATCTATAAGCCCATCTCCCTATCAACCACCTTTCCAAATGGCATCTATAAGCCCATTCCCGACACCACATTGTTGAGACTCCAGCATGCGAGTGCAAATTTCCGGGCACTCTAGTGTCCAATCTCCTTTTACCCTCGAGTCACGAAAGGCAAACTTGCCAATCTAACTCTTCAGGTCCAAGAAGATTGAACAGGGGCAACTGTTGTACCCCAAAATTTGCCCTCCCATTTCCTCAACATTTTCTCATCACAAGACCTTTGAGGATCAAGATCCAGTTAGGGTTTCCTCTGCTCAAGACTTCTCCTTGCACTGTGGACTCAAATTAGGGTTTGTATTTGCCTAAGGATGCTTTGACCTAAAATGCCTAAGATGACTTTCATGCTTCATGTTGGACTCCCAAGTTTACCTATACCAAGTTTCAAGTCTTGATTCCAAGTTTTACCCAGTCAATTGGACAGTTGACCTAGAAATCAGCTGTATTGGGGAAAAAGTCAACTGTGGCCAATTGACAGTCAAACCTCATGAAATTTGATCCACATCAACATTATGAACTCACATGGACCATTTGATCAAGTTTGGATCACAATTCCACAAGAAATTTGATCAGATCATCAAAAGGGCAAAATGGTCATTTTTAGGGTTTTGACTGCACAAAGGCAATTTTTGACTGTTTGACCTAGCCAATGGCAAACCAAGCTCACATATGGACTCAAGGACCCCATGGAATTATCTTGACATGTTCATCAAGCTCAAAAGATCCCAAGTACACCAGATTGACAGTTGAATTTCCCAGTCAATTGATCAATTTTGACTGTATACTGAAAAGTCAAACTTTGACTTTTTGGTCAAAATCAAGAGTCAAGATTCATTTTTCATCAAAACATGCCAAATCATGAAACTTGTTCACCAAGAAATCACAAAATGCAAATTAGGGTTTGAAAATGGAATTTTTCATAACTTAGAATTTTTCTAAGTTATGAAAAACCCTAATTTTTTCCCAACTTTGCCCCATCTTTTCACCATGATCCATTTGGATTCAAACAAAAGTCAAAACATGAAAGTTGTAGCTTGTTGCATAATCTACAACTTTGATTCACAAAGTTTTCTCATTTGAAGCTTGTATCTCAAGTTATGATTTTTTGAATAAGGGCACTAAACCATCTTTTAACTTAGTGAAATTTGACCTATTTTGACAAGGTTTTCTACCCTACTTCAAGGCCACTTTTCATACCCTTCCACTTGGAATTTCAAATTGCATTTCAAAGATGGATTGTAGTACACATTCCAAGCTTTCCAAAATGTCCAAGAACTCATCAAACAACCTCATAACTTGAGAGATTCGAATTTCACAAGTTGGCAAAAATTCACTTTTTGTTCTTCATCAAAGCATGTTCATAAACTTGGCAAATTTGAATTCAGCATGCTTAAGCTACATTGCAGGCCTCTAATCCCATTTTCACTCAATAATTCAATGCATATCCTTTGTGCTCTAGCATTATCTTGCTCATTTGGACAATACACACAAAATCAAGCCTAAACTAGAAAAAGCATATTATCCATTCTTGTAAAGTGCTACTTTATGGCAACTTTGCAAATCTATGAGGTACAATGCAGATCTTTGAGGCAAAAAGGCATGGACATTTCCCACTGATCAAGACTCAAATGTGCAGCATAGATTGAGGCATTGTACTGGCCTAGAAACCAAGTTGACATTTGCTTGCTTCACTTAGAAGTAACATCTATAACTTATGCCATCTCTCATACCAGCATACAAACACAAGAACAAAGTGGTCAAACACATTACACATAACATATCCAAGCTAACACACGAGCTCTTGACCTCCAAAACACCCTCCATCTCAGAATCATCCTAAAACTGCACAAACAGGGGTGCCCCTGCAGTTTGAGTGCAATCTCTCAATCCCTTCAAGCATTTCTGTCCAAACCTGTTCCTCTACCTTCCTTACAACATATGCAAGCTATCCAGAAGCTAAGGCGCGATCTGTAGTTGCTCTAACCACTTCCACCATTTTCACATCTTTGACTTGCAGGTGAAGTTCTATAGCTTGATACAAGAAGGTTCAAGACAAAGTGAGCATTGAAAAAGCATCCCTGGACCTCAAGGAAGCTTTTCCAATCATTACATTGCACTGAAAGTCTCTCATTCTCCACATAGAAGTTCAACTGCACAGGTAAAAGTTTGAATTCGTATCTCTCTTATTAGGCATCTTTAGTCTTAAGTTTGTGAAGAAACAAAGTCCTACTCATAGCCCTGAACATGTACATAGCTTTACTTTTCATTTCTTTTATCTGAGTGAAGAGAATTTGAGCTCTGAAAATGGTAGAAAAACTAGGTCAGGAAAGAGGGGGAGAGAAATTCTCCCTCATCTTAGAGAGATAGGACATGTTCTTTATATGGTTGAAACCGTCTCTTAATGCTCTACATTTTTCATGTTATGAGTTTTTGCTAAAAAGCCAGGAATCCAGAGATAAAAAACGCGTGTTTTAGCTTGAAGGAGGCTGTACAGAGGTTGAAGAAGGAGTGGTCTGGGCTGGGCCTGGATTTGTTTTCTTTTTGCACCCCATTTTCATGTTTACACCCCCCTGAGCCCATTTACTCATTTTTTGACATTTTTGACTTTTTCCTTTTTTGCTGACTTCATTTATTTTTTCTCATGCCATTAGAAAATTAAAAATATTTTTTTCATTATTTTTTGCATTTATTGCATATTTATTTGTTTATTTGTTTAGTTTGTACATAAATATATATATATTTGATTATTAGAATAAATGTAAAAATAATGTAAACACACTTTTTATTTTTATTTACTTTCTGAAATATTTCACACAAAAATACTCTTTTATTTATTTTATTAAAATATTAAATAAATATTTATTTTTGTATAATACACATCTAGGGTTTAATAAATATATATATATGATTATTAATATATTTAAGACAAAAATATAAAAATATTTGATTTTTTTCATTTTTATTTAATATTTGATACAAAAATACCTTTTTCACAATACACTTCATTTTATTTTATTTTTTATAAATAATAAATAAATAGTAGAATTAAATTAGATAATAATGCCTTTTATTTAAAAATTAGGGTTTTTCACCCTAAGTTCAAAATACTAAAAAATAAATACATTTTTATTTTCTTTTTCCTTTTACATAAATAATATTTTCTCATACACATAGAAACTTTCTTTTTACATTTCACATATTTATTTAATTTACATTTAATTATGCATTGCAAAATATCCAATTGTTGTAATAATTTAGATTTAAATTCTTGTCAATATCCCCATTTGAACATTTGTACCCCCCTTCCCATATTTGGTTTTGTAATAGCTTAGTAATTTTAATTTCGCATTTTATTGCTTTCTAATGATAACATGTTAGAATTAGGGTTTGTATGCAAAAAAACGATAAAAAAAACAGTTTGACCTAATGCAAGATAAACAAGCATGAAAATGAACACACAAATCACACTTGCACCCCCTAGGGTATTCCACTTGTTGCCTTCAGATAAATGGGCCATATTGTATGTTGAACATCATTGGGCAAAGCAAACAGTTTGAATGATCATAGTCCCTCGATAAAATTTTTCAAAACAAACAAAACAAATGATCAAGTCCCTTAGAGAAATTGCCCAAAGACATTTAACGTCGTTACAATTATGGTCTAAACGATGACCCGCGCCTGTCCCTTTCACATCCTAACACAAGGTTGCCCACCAAATACAATGGTGGTGTAAACTTGTTAAAAGGGTTAAAGTATAGCAATAATCTTTTGAGAAATTTAGGAGTAGACAACCTCTTAGTTACTTGAATCAACTTGCAAAACAAAACACTTGCCTAATTTCAAAACCACACAACACTACACTTTCAAAACAACTTTCAAAAACAAATGAAAACCTTTTCAAAAGACATACATCTTTGTATACATCCCCACATGGATCATTGCAAAGGTTGCCACCACATTGGCCTCTTTTCAAAACATTTTCAAACCCACACACTCAAGCACCATTTAAAACAATTGAAAACAAAAGGCAAGTGATCTAAGCAAGTAACTAAGAGCCCATGGATAACCATGGATAGAAAGGGTGCTAATACCTTCCCTTTCTATAATCTACTCCCCGAACCCAAGAAAACATCTCAAAAGGTTTTTGCTGTGCTTTTTAACCTTTCCTTAAGATAAAATAAAAAGTCGGTGGCGACTCTTGCTAACCGCAACATTTGCGAACACAAACGCAAACCTCAAGTCAGTTCTCCCACCGTATCACAGATGTCATTTATGAGTAAACCTCCCCAAGAACCTGGTCATATGCCACAAACTGGTCTTAATTTCTTCTTAATCAAGTCTTCCACCTGATAAGGATAATATACAAACTTCCCCACAGGACTTTTCGGAAGAGATGTTGTTTGCTGAATAAACCTCCTCAAGAACCTGGTCATAAGCTACGAACTGGTCTCATTTTTTTGATAACAAACCTCCCCAAGAACTTGGTCATAAGCCACAAACTGGTCTCAGTTTCTTCTTAATCAAGTCTTCCACCTGATAAGGATAATACACAAACTTCCCAATGGAACTTTTCCGAAGAGATATCGTTTGTTGAGTAAACCTCTCCAAGAACCCGGTCATAAGCCACGAACTGGTCTCAGTTTCTTCTTAATCAAGTCTTCTACCTAATAAGGATAATATACAAACTTTCCCAAGGGACTTTTCCGAAAAGATGTTGTTTGCTGAGTAAAACTCCCCAAGAACCTGGTCATAAGCCACGAACTGGTCTCAGTTTCTTCTTAATCAAGTCTTCCACCTGATAAGGGTAATATACAAACCTCCATGTGATACGGTGGGAGAAATGACTTAAGTTTTTTTACGTTTTATCGCAAATGTTGCGGTTAGCAAGAGTCGCCACCGACTTTTCTTTTATCCAAAAGGAAAGGTGAAAAAGCACGGGAAAGACCTTTGAGATTGTTTCTTGAGTTCGGGGGGTAGATTATGAAAAGGAAAGGTATTAGCACCCTTTTCATCCATGGTTTTCCATGGGCTCTTAGTTACTTGCTAGATCACTTGCTTTTATTTTGAAATTGTGACCTTTAGGTCCTGGGTTCAAGCCCCAGCGTGACCTTTTGCATTTTTTTTTTACATTTTTCTCACATTTTCTGACTTTTTGCAGCGCTTGGGCCAGTAGTTTAGGCCTGACTTTTTTTTCTTATAATACCCCTTGTTTCACTTATTAACCCCCTGGCTTTATTTTTTATTTTTACTTTTTTTATCTTTTATTTATTATTATTATTAATATTATTATTAATATTACATTTTCATTAATAAGAAAAATCCAAAAATATTTATATTTTATTATTTATATTTATTTAGTTTATTTTTCTTTACAAAAATAAAAGAACAAAAATATTTTCTTTAATTAATTTTTTTTTAATACTTAGATAATTTAATTTTAATTATTATTATATTATTTTGTAAATTAAAATCAATTTAGAATTTAGGTTTTTTTTATTTGTTTATTTAATTATTTTTATTAAATTCACCAAAACCCTAAAAAACTCGTTTTCTTTAAATTAATTTATTTTACTAACTTAATATTAATTTTCTTTTTTAGTTAATTATTTTATTTTAATTAATTAGGTCAACAAACCCTTTCATGAAAAACCAAACAAAAAAATCATATTTCTTTTTACATTTACATTCTTGTATTTTATTTGTTCATTTTGTATATTTATTCAAATTCAATATGGTTGTAATAATTATTTAGATTTAATTTCTTGCAATATTCCCCATTTGTAATTTGTACACCCCCTCCCCTAAGTATTATGATAGCGTAGTAATTTTAATTTCTGCAATTTATCGCTTTATATACAAATGCTAGTAATTAGGGTTTTGTATGGAAAAACTAAAACCAACAAATAGCAAACCCTAATCAAAGACAAATCAAGGATGTAAATCAATACACTTGCATACATACACCCACTTTGTTTCCTTACAAAAATGGTCATATTATGCATGTGAGGTATCTTAGCAAAAATAAGCAAAATATAAGATCATAGTCCCTCGATGATGCTATCTATGTTGCCTTTCAAAATGATCTTAGTCCCTAAAGAAAAATGCTAAGATATCTTGCAACATTGCTAATCATGGTTATACGATGACCCTTTTCCGTCCCTTTTACATCCAAAGATAGGGTTATTTAACAAATCAATGGTAAGATAACAAAGTCAAAGGAAAGAGAAAATAAACATGAAAGACTTTTGAGTAGGTAGAATGTTCCTAGTTACTTGCTTAATTTCAAAACAAAAACATATTTGCTATTTTCAAAACAAATACCAACACTTTCAAAAACACCTTTCAAACTTGAAAATATTTTCAAAAGATCAAACACTTTTGTATACATTCTTACGAACAAGAATCATTACAAAGTTTGCCTAAACAATGACCTCTTTTCAAAATACTTTCGAAAAACCAAACAAAGCACATTTTCAAACAAAAAGCAAGTGATCTAGCAAGTAACTAAGAGCCCATTGAAAACCATGGATAAAAAGGGTGTTAATACCTTCCCTTTTTATAATCTACCCCCCGAACTCAAGAAAATATCTCAAAGGTCTTTCATGTGCTTTTTCACCTTTTCTTTTATATAAAAGAAAAGTCGGTGGCGGCTCTTACTAACCGCAACATTTGCGATCAAATGCAAAAGACCTAAGTCAGTTCTCCCACTGTATCACACCTTTGAATCCATTAGAAAGAACATCACACTTGTTCTTCTCCTTTGAATCCAACATTAGAAACGTCACCTTCGTTTCTTCCCTTTGAATCTAGGAGTATCCAGGGCAGCAGCTAAAGGTCCAGCTCACACACCCCAACTTCAAGCAAGGTAAGTCACTCTTAACCTTTAACCTTTTGTTTCTAGCATAACATGTGAATAAACTTTATTTTCGTTTCAAACATGTACATACCATTGTTCTTCTTTTCGTTTCCATCCTTTTAATTTATTTTCATGGCTAATCCTTTTGGGTTTTGTTTCTTGGTTTATTAAATATGCTTTAAAAACTAACTTGGCCATAAGATCAATGCTAGCATGGCCTCGGGCCATGTTGCTATTTAAAGTCTCAAACGAAAGAAACAGGGGGAAGGAAGTATGAAACGAAGCCTTAGGCTTCCACACTAACTTCCAGGTCCAAACGAAAGAGGAAGCCAGAAGAACGCCCATACTAATTCCAGGCCCAGTCGAAAGGCACACCCACACTGACTTCTAGACCCCAGTTGAAGGAGGTAGGAAGGCAGAACTGAAGGCTGCATCTCATGCCTCGGGCTAAGCCCAAATCGAAAGGCATGACCTCACTGACTCCAGGCCCAAATCGAAGGAAGCCAGAAAGGGGAGAATCGAAGGATTTTTCTGCCTAGATCGAAGCCTTCATTTTCCTTTATTTGATTTTGTTTTAGTCTTTACATTTTCATGTTATTCAATATGGTTGTAATAATGTAAGATTTATTTTTCTGCATTTTTATTACTTTGTATAAATGTTAGTAATTATGATGTATGACAAGATAAAAACCAACAAGTAGACAACCTAAAAAAATCAAAGATAAAATGCATGCAAATCAAACACACTATTCATACACACACCCTTAGGGTAATCTCACTTGTTTCCTCAGAGAAATAGTCATGTCCCTCGAATATGGGCGTTTTAGCAAAGACCCTCGATAAAAGATCATAGTCCCTCGATGACCCTTAACGTTGCCTTTGGTAAACGATCTAGTCCCTAAACAAAAAATTCTAAAGCGTCCCATAGGTTGCCTTCTATGACTATACAAATGTCCCACGCCCGTCCCATAGGTTGCCTTCACATCCAATGTTGGAGCTTCTTACTAAATCAATGGTAAGATAGCAACATCTAAAGGAGGAGGAAAAGAACATTAAGACCTTTTGAGTAGGTAGGATGCTCCCAGTTACTCGCTTGCTCACAACAAAAACATTTTATACACCAACACTTTTATTTGAAACATTTTCAAAAGACAAAGCTCTTTGTACGCGTTCTTATAGAGATGAGAACCATTACAAAGACACTTTCCAAAATCACTTTCAAAAACACATTCCACAAACACCTCTTTGAACAATTTACAAAACCAACAATTTGTACGCGTTCTTATAGAAACGAGAACCATTACAAAGACGTTTTTAAAATACTTTCAAAACCCACACCACAAGCACATTTTCAAAAAAAAAAGCAAGTGAGCTAGCAAGCAACTAAGAGCCCGTAGATAACTACAGATGAAAAGGGTTCTAATGCCTTCCCTTTTCATAACCTACCCCCCGAACTCAAGAAATAATCTCGAAAGGTCTTTCCTGTTCTTTTCAACCTTTCCTTATTGGATAAAATAAAAGTTGGTGGCGACTCTTGCTATCTGCAACAATTATGATCAAACGCAAAACACCCAAGTCAGTTCTCCCACCGTGTTACATGAAGCCCCGAAATCTGTTTATGAGATTAGAAGTTTTCTTAGTTTGGCAGGTTATTATCAGAAGTTTATTGAAGGGTTTTCCAAGTTAGCTTTTTCGTTGATGCAATTGGCTAGGAAGGGTCAAGCTTTTATTTAAACTGAACAATGTGAAGCTGTTTTTCAAGAGCTTAAGAGAAGATTGACAATCGCTTCATCAAGAAGGTTGTGACCATCAAGAGTGTGTGTTAATCTTAGAATTCTTTATGATATTTGAGAAGGTCAGAAATCTGATTTGATTTTGGTGGATCGATTGATGTTGATCAATCAAGGTCGAGGTGGCGATTTTCAGATTCATGAGAATGGTATCTTGAGATGTCGTGATAGAGTTTGTGTTTCAGATATAGCCGATTTGAAAAAGAGGATTCTTGAGGAAGGGCATCGTAGTGGATTGAGTATTCATCCTGGAGCTACTAAGATGTATCAGGATTTTAGGAAATTATTTTGGTGGGTAGGTATGAAGGAAGAGATTGTGGAATTTGTGTATTCTTGTTTTACTTGTCAGAAGTCGAAGATTGAACATCAGAAGTCGTCTGGTTTGTTGCAACCGTTATCTATTCTTGAATGGAAATGATATAATATTTCTATGGATTTTGTGTTCTTGTTTACCTAGAACACCAAGTAATTGTGAAGCTATTTGGGTTATTGTGGACAGGTTGACGAAATTCGCTCACTTTATTCTGATGAGAATGAATTACCTGATGGAGAGGCTTGCAAAGATGTACATTGAGAAGGTTGTGAGTTTGCATGGTATTTCATCTAGCATTGTGTCAAAAAGGGATACGAGATTTACTTCGATATTTTAGGGGAGTTTGCAAGATGCGTTGGATACGAAGTTGCATTTGAGTTCTCTTATCATTCGCAGAAAAATGGTCAGATTGTAAGGACGATTCAGTCACTTGAGGATCTTTTGAGAGATTGTGTTTTAGAACAAGGAGGTGCTTGGGATATTTACTTACCTTTGATTGATTTTACTTATAACAACATTTTCAATTCGAGTATTGGAATGGAATTGTTTAAGGCTTTGTTTGGTAGAAGGTGTAGGACACCTTTGTGTTGGTATAAATCGAAAAAGAGTGTTGTGGTTAGACCTGAGATAGTTCAACATACTACATATAATATTAAGATGATTTAGGAGAAGATGAATGCTTCCCAGAGTCGTCAGAAAAGTTATCATGATAAGAGGAGAAAATCACTTGAGTTTGATAAGATAGATCATGTGTTTCTTTGAGTTACTCCGGTAACAGGTGTTGGTTGAATTTTGAAGTCGCGTAAGTTGATGCCGCATTTTATTGGTCCTTATTAGATTTTGGAGAAGATAGGTGAAATTGATTATCATATTTCTTTTCCACCGTCGCTTATTAATCTATATGATGTGTTCCATGTGTCTCAGTTGAGGAGATACATTGTGAATTCATCTCATATTATCCAATTAAATGATGTTCAAGTGAGAGATAACTTGATTATGGAGACATCATGTATGCGGATAGATGATCAGGAGTTAAAGCAACTTTTTGATAAAGAGATTTCCTTAGTGAAGGTAGCTTGGGGAGGACCGACGGGTGGAAACGTGACTTGAGAACTCAAGAGTCAGATGAGCGAGTCTTATCCTGAGTTATTTGTTTGACGTAATTTTCGAGGACAAAAATCTTTTGAGTGGGGGAGAGTTATAACACCCAGATTTTTAAATTAATTATTTTGTTAATGATTTTATATGTTAATTATTATTTTATTGATAATTATTTAATTATTTGGTTTTGTGTGACTATGTGAATAATTGAGTTAATTGGAAAATGTGTGTATTATATGTTATTGGGCCAGTAAGTATGAGAATAACACTATTAAGAAGTGGACCTTTATATAACATTAAGGAGTGGGTGAGATAAGCCCAATAGAGAAAAACAAGGGTTAGTAAGAGTTGTAAAATAAAATAAAATTAGAAGAGAATTATCAAGAGAAGAGAAGAGGAGAAGAGGAAGAAGAATGAGAAAACCTAGAAAGTATCTACATCTAAGGTAAGTGTGGGTATCATTTGATTTATGGGTATATATAATGGTATGTGATGAGTAGTTACATGAAATTAGGATTTATTCTTCAATTTCTAGATTTTGACATGTTAGGGTTTGAATGTGAAATCATGAAATTGATGATGGAAATCATGTTTTGATGTTTGTATTTGATGCTATATGTTAGATATAGGTTATAATATATTTAATTTGTGAAATATATGTGTTTGAATGGGATTTGGATGGACAGATTCGTAACAAAATAGAACTGTCTATAGCAGAATTTTTCTGCAATTCGTAAAGGCAACTTAACATGGTATAGGGCGCTTAGCGCGGTCTGGGACTAAAAAATTGTTATTTTCTAAAAATGTTATGGATTATGGATGCTTGCGATTTATCATTTATTTACATGAATTTTAATAATTTATTCGATATGTTTTGAATTGGTTTTGGATGACTTTTAATGAGAAACATGATACTTAATTTTGTGTATCTAATTGTTGGGAATTGATGTTGATTGAATATAACATTGTTTGGACTTGTTTATTACATGTTATAATGATGTGTTGAGATGATTAATATTATGAGAATGAATTATGTGTGATTGATGACATGAAATATGTATGTTGTGCAATTTGGTGAAGATGATTCAAAGGTGATGAATTAGGTGATATATGCTTGTATAATTAAGATTGCGGGATGGTCTTAATTGCATATGATTGTTGAGATTGCACATGTACAAGTAGCATTTATGTCAAGAGGTAATGTTTTGTAATTCTGTGGGAGTTATTGACTTGTCCCAAACATGATGGATGAGTTTGAAAGCTTGAGGGATGTGCTTTTATTGGTGGTTATCTGTCCGAGGGATGGACCTGACAGAACCGGTGTTGTACCCCAAAATTTGCCCTCGCATTTTTACACAAGAAATCACAGCTTCAGGCGTTTCCTGATTTTTCAGATTGGCTCAAGAATCGGACAAACAGACTTTTCTCGTCAGTCAAACAAAAATTAGGGTTTTATTGATTTTTCAGGGGCTCTGGATTTTTTCACACAGTTGGCTTAGGGTTTTGGTTGATTCTGGATCAACTTTGATCAGGCGAATGCTCTTTGGCATTTAATCAGGAATTAAGGTTTTTGTGGGCATATTCTCAGAAAGATTAAAATTCCACGGCACTTTGCAAGTTATTCCGAGATTCGGGTTGAATTCGCATTGTTTTGATTTAATCAGTAAAAGAAGGCAGTTGGTTTGAATTCACCAGTCAAAAGATATACGCAGTTTGGAATTACAGTGTTTGTTAAAAATCAGTGAAAAGAGGGAATGCGTCTGATCAATTGTTGTGATTAACTGTTATTTCGCTTTGAACATTGGAAGCGTCAAGTTTAATTAATGGATCAGTACTGAAATATTGTTTAGTTAATTATTTATTATTCTAAAGATTAAATGAGTTGGAATTTATTTTCAATTTGTTTTAATTTAAAGAACTATAAATAATAAATAAACAATTAAAGAAGAGAAGAATTAATTAAATAAAAGGGCTTTTTTATTTATCTTTAAGTCATTTGTATAATTGTTTTTGTTTACAAAATGTTGACAAAAATAATATTACATTTATTTAAAGCTAAATAAAAACTATCCTAATTATTTTTCTAATCTTCAAATCTTCATCCGCTATCCCTCGCTTCGGTGCTCCATTTTTCATCTGCAAAAAAAAAGAGAAAAGTCAAATAACAGTTAAATTGAATTGAAAAGACAGATAAAATTGCAGTCATCATTAAAGGCCACTGATTGGGATCAGTTAACCCTCTCTGCAAATCACGGGATTTCTCCCGGTTCACAAAGAGGGAAGAATTTTATTTAATCATGAATGCAAAGTTGAGAAAAAATGCAAAGTGCCAAACTGCATAAATTCAAAGATCTCAAGCAAACTGAACAGTTTAAACCCAACTAAAAAATCAAATTGCAACTTTCTGTCAAAATGCAAAGTGTCAAACTTGCTGTCAAATGCCAAAAGGTACAAGTTACTGCACAAAGATATCAAAGAAGATAAAAAGGTACCAAATCTGTCAAAAGAAAAGA
This sequence comes from Vicia faba, assembly GCA_948472305.1. NCBI lineage: Eukaryota > Viridiplantae > Streptophyta > Magnoliopsida > Fabales > Fabaceae > Vicia > Vicia faba. The sequence continues at coordinate 1,173,540,048 of OX451741.1, forward strand.
TAAAAGATGCATAGTAAAACCATTATGCAAGCATACATTTTCTTTTCATCATTTCCCAACAAGTAGCCTTTTCAGAAAAGTACAGCAACAAACATATTTTAACATTTTTTAGCTGTACTGAGAGAGAAGAGTGGAGAGATAAAAGAATGCAGGTTTTTAGGCTTTAGGCAGGCATAGATAGAAACATATACAAAAAAGCTAAACAGAGTAGAAAAGAGGCAAAGAACTTTCACCAAAGTAAAAATAAATATACAAACTGTTAAGCTACAAGCTTAACCAAAACCTGTGAAGGTCAAGCCTGTTCCCTGCTACCTCAAACGCCTAAACATCAAAAAACCAGTGAAACCTGCATTAGTCAAGCCTCAACATACAAACCAGCTAAAGCAAGTCATAAACACATAACCTGCATATGCAAAACCAAAAACCAAAGGCTAATGGCATAAACTAGAACGTCCATGACCTTATCAAAAGAGGCCTTACCATGTGAAAAACCTGAACGACCCAACCTGCCTGAAGCAAACTTGCCCACTACATCAACCATAAAACAACAAAGACCAGTTTACTACAAGTTCACTACAAGCATAATCTGCTGAAGCCTTACCTGCATCAGTCAAAACCTATTCAAACCCATTCCAAAAGCATAACCTGTCAACAAGTTCAGATACCAGTCCATAAACACCTCCAAATACATAACCATAAAACCTCAAGCAATGACCTCCAATGGCCTAATAAAAACCATACAACCTGCATATGCCAACCCTGCCTGAAGAACAAAAATTGCCTACTACATAAGCCATACCAGCATATAACCTGTCGAACAAAAACCTGGCCAAGACCATTCAAAACCTGGCCTAAACCATTCAAAACCTTAACCATTCTAAGCCAAATACATCACAAAAAATAGCATATGCTCATAACCAGAAAACCTTACCAGTTGCAAAAAGCCAACAACTCAAAACATATCTCATCAATGCTAAAAGGACCCAAGCATCAAGGCCTCAGAATGTATCATCACTGGCCATTAGAGAATCAAACATTCTAAGATAACAACGAGGCAACAAGTCAGAAGAAGAGGAAAAAGCTAATCAAAACAACAAAACTGTTTCAACCATAGCATATTTAGGGCAACAAAAGCCCAGAAAGTTCATCATAGGGCAAAGTTCAAAAGCACATTCATCTCAAGGCAACAGGCTCAACAATTTCAAAGGCAAGTTCAAGGCAATAAGAGAAGAAGAGAGAAAGTATTCAGGGGCAACATAAACAAAATACGTTCAGAGGCGTCTCAAAGCGTTTCAACAAGCATACAACAAAAGCAAATTCGAGGCTAACAGAAAGAAAAGATGAAAAGATGTTAAGATTCTCAGCTTGACATCACAGAACCTAAAGCAAAGCGCGCCTCCTCCTCTCCCTCCGCCCTTGGCCTCCTAGCTTTCCTCATCTCCCTCCTCCATCTCCAAAGGTAACCCTTTCCTTCTTTCTTTTTTTCAAAACCTCCAACAACCATTAACAAACGAGGAAATCAGAATCAAAAAGATGAACAAATCAATGCATGTAAAACCAAAGCAAATAAGAAAATGAATGTACCGTATATCCGTTGCCCCCTAGCGTCCGGTTGGAGGGAGGAGGAAGATGGAGAACCGGTGGCCGAGACAGGAAGGCTCAGAAGCGAACGTGGAAGCAAAGAAGACGAAGAAGACAAGCATGAATGGCGCCGTTCGCTGCAAACCCTAAAACCTGTTTCCAAATGAAAACACCATCCAAACCCTAAACGTTCTTGAGCCCAAACGTGGGCCTTACCCGTTTCTGAAATGCCTAAGGCCCATTAAAAATGCTTACCCTTTTATTTCATAAAACAAGTTATTTTGATTAATTAACTAGGCATAATCCCTTTTTTTATAAACAAGTCTTTTATTAATAAATTAACATTGACTTTTCATTTTTTTAACATCCTTAAACAATATATTTTTTTCTAACTTAATATATTTTCACAATAATACTTTAATAATGAAAATACTTCTTTTTTCTACTTTGTTTCTTGATATTTATTTAAACATACTTTTTCATAAATAATAAAGATACATTTTTCTACATCATATAATTAAAATTGAAAATACTTTTCTTTTAATTCAAATATTCTTACTAATAATACAAAGATACTTTCTTATGTCAAAATGGAAAATAATAACTTTCAAAACTTAGAATAGTTTTTCTTTTCATTAAAACACTCTTTTCATACATATTAAAAAATACAAGATTACTAATTAAATTAAATAAACACTTAGTTTTTTCTTTAGGTTAAGATAATACCTTAATACACATTTAATTTCACATTATCGCACCTGTAAGTAATTACTTACACAATACATCTCACACTTACACAATACAAATATATTTACATTGCTCCTATACACGTTTGTTTATCTTATACATTGATATACGTTATTTACATTTGATCGCAAATTCGATTTGGTTGTAACTTATTGGATACTATAAGTCTCATCCCCATTTGTGAATATTGTACCCCCACTCCCGGATACTATTTGTAATAGCGTAGACTTTACATTTTCGCAATTTACCGCTTTCAATTATACCATGATTAGGCCTAGGGTTTGCATGTACATAAAATCAAACGCTAGATAACCTAATACAAGACTAATACATGAAATCAATACACAATCACACTTGCACCCTCTAGGGTAATCCCACATGTTGCCTTCCAAAATGGGCCATGCTTGCACGTCGAGTATCTTTGGCAAAACAAATTCAAATGATCATAAGTCCCTCGATGACGCTTTCGAATGTTGCCTAAACGGAATGATCATAGTCCCTTCAAAGCAAATTGCCAAAGACACTTGGCACCATTGCATTCATGGTCCATACGATGACCCGCGCCCGTCCCTTTCACATCCTAACATGAGATTGTCCACCAAATACAATGGTGGAACAAACTTGTCAAAAGGGTTAAAACATAGCAATAATCTTTGAGAAATTTAGGAGTAGATAACCTCTCAGTTACTTGAATCAAACTTGCAAAAACACTTGCCTTCTTTTCAAAAATCACAATCCACAACACTTTCAAACAAACTCTCAAAAACATTTGAAACATCTTTTCGAAAAGATCCACACTTTTGTAAAACACTCAAACACGAGTCAAATACATTGGTCGCCTAAGACAAGGCATCTCTTCAAAAACATTTTCAAAACACACACACACACACCACAATTTCAAGCAATCAAAAAAATCAAGGCAAGTGATCTAAAAAACCAAGTAACTAAGAGCCCATGGATAACCATGGATGAAAAGGGTGCTAATACCTTCCCTTTTCATAATCTACCCCCCGAACCCACGAAATATCTCAAAAGGTTTTTGCTGTGCTTTTTAACCTTTCCTTTAGGATAAAATAAAAAGTCGGTGGCGACTCTTGCTCAACCGCACAAGTGCGAATACGAACGCAAAACCACAGTAAGTTCTCCCACCGTGCCACAACCGGTAAGGATAACAATTGGTATCACATACATGTTATATTAAGTTGAATTGGAGTCACATCTATCAATGTGAAATTTTGAATTGGTGTACAATATGTGATATTGGTGTGATTGTTATATTTGTGGTATTTGTGATTGATTATCTTTGAATCATGAATTGTTGAGCAATGTTGTATATGAAATCATGTGAATTGTGTTAAAGTATGTTGAATACATGATTATGAGAAGTGTGATGAATTATTTTGATGAATGTTTGTTATGCATTACTTATTATTATATATTTCTATAATGATATGAATTCTCTCCCTTCCACTGAAATAATATTTTATACGATATCACTCAGGCACCGAGGATAGCGGTGGTGCTTCTAGCAAGGAGTAGTTGGAGGAGCTAGTCCTTTATTTATCCGTTTTACTAGGTAGTGAGTCATGTTTTGGTCTATGTAACACTGAGAATGTTTGGATTCATGTTTATTTTGTTATATTCATGTTTATTTGAAAGATATTGTTATACTCTCTGGATATTTATGTTGGATTGAGATGTATGTGATGATGGCTGTGATACGGTGGGAGAACTGACTTGAGTTTTGCGTTTTGTATTCGCACTTGTTCGGTTGAGCAAGAGTCGCCACCGACTTTTTACTTTATCCTAAAGGAAAGGTTAAAAAGCACAGCAAAAACCTTTTGAGATATTTCGTGGGTTCGGGGGGTAGATTATGAAAAGGGAAGGTATTAGCACCCTTTTCATCCATGGTTATCCATGGGCTCTTAGTTACTTGGTTTTTTAGATCACTTGCCTTGATTTTTGATTGCTTGAAATTGTGGTGTATGTGTGTGTTTTGAAAATGTTTTTGAAGAGATGCCTTGTCTTAGGCAACCAATGTAATTGACTCGTGTTTGAGTGTTTTACAAAAGCGTGTATCTTTTCGAAAAGATGTTTCAAATGTTTTTGAGAGTTTGTTTTGAAAGTGTGTATGAAGTGTGGTTTTTGAAAATGAGGCAAGTGTTTTTGCAAGTTGATCTCAAGTAACTAAGAGTTTTGTCTACCCCTATTGTACTTAAAGGTTTTTTCTATGTTTTCAACCCTTTTTAACAATTTTGTTCCACCATTGAATTTGGTGGACAATCTTGCATTTAGGAAGTTTAACGGGACGGGCGCGGGTCATCGTACGGACCATGAATGCAATGGTGCCAAGTGTCTTTGGAAATTTGCTTGAAGGGACTGGATCATTTTGATAGGCGACTTTCGAAAGCGTCATCGAGGGACTTATGATCATTTGAATTTGTTTTGCCAAAGAAACTCGACGTGCAAGCATGGCCCATTTTGGAAGGTAACATGTGGGATTACCCTAGGGGGTGCAAGTGTGATTGTGTATTGATTTCATGTATTTGTCTTGTATTAGGTTATCTAGCGTTTGGTTTTATGTACATGCAAACCCTAGGTCTAACCATGGTATAATTCGAAAGCGATAAATTGCAAGAATTTAAAGTCTATGCTATTACAAATAGTATCCGGGAGTGGGGTACAAATTTACAAATGGGGATGAGACTTTAGGAATGTAGTGTCCAAATAATTTATAACCCAATCGAACTGCGCAAATGTTATAAATGTAACGTATAGCAATGTATAAGAATAGTAATTGTATGTGTATCAAATGTAAAGTGTATTGTGTAGGTGTAAGTGTACATGTATATTATTTACAAGTTGTGAAATGTGAATTTAATGTGTTATCAAGTATGGTTTACTTAATAAAAAGAATTGGATGTTTTCTTTATTTAATTTGTAATCTCGTATTTTTCTTTAATATGTACAAAAAAAGTATTTTACTTAAAAGAAAGAAAAATGTTTTAAATTTTAATTATATTATGTATAAAAAAAAAGTATTTTAATTGATTATGTACAAATTATTTCTAAGAAATTGTATTAACTTAAAGAGAATTTATGTATAAATCAAAATAAGTTTTAATAAAATAAAAAAAAGAAAGAAAAAGTATTTTAAATAATTCCAATTCTTATGTATTTTTAGTATCAATGTATATTCATACAAGAGTTTTTTAATTGAAAGAAAATGTTTTACTTTTGAGGAAAAATATATTGTGTTCAAAAATTAGAATTATGTTGTAAAAAAAAGTTATATTAATTTATTAACAAAAGAAAATAAAGTATGTTTTATATTCTAAAAAAAAGGTTTAAGTGGTATACAGAAAGAGATGGGCTAAGGGGTTTTGGGTTTGTGAAACGGGTTAAGCCCAAGGATTCTCACAGCATTTCGTTTAGGGTTTCTTCAGAGTTTGGTCAATTGGGATTTAGGGTTTACAGTGCCGTTTGTGGTTTGGTCTTTATCTTCTCCGGCCAAGCGTCTAACTAACGCCTCTCCTTGCCTAGCCACCAGCGCTTCCTCTGTTTCCTTCCCTCTCCATGGTTGGATCAAGCTAATTCGTGGAATGGGTAACGATTTCGCCTTTGCATTTATTGGTCTTGAGAACAATTATTCGATTTTAAACCTCATGGTTTGATTCATGATTATTATTATGTTTTGCATGAAATGTGAGTAGAATGAGCAGAAAAATTCTACCTTTAACCTTGGGGACGAGGAAAGGAGAAGATTGGGAGGCGCTATGGCGGCTGAGAGCGAAGGGGCTGAGCTATCTCCGGTAACCATGGTACTCTGTGTCCTTCTTTGCCTTGTATTTGTTGCCTGGCTTGCTTTTTTATCTTTCTTCTCTTGTTGCCTCGATGCCTGCCCTGTGATGAGGCTTCCTCTGAGGGCCTTGAATGTTGATATGTTTGGTTGCCTTCTATGCTTAGTTCATGGTTTTGGATTTGTGTGATTGCCCAATGATGAAACTTTCTGAGGGATTGTGTGCTTGCTTTGCTGTGTTCTGAGATTGAATGCTATTTGCTTTGACAACTTCTTTTCCTCTTCCACTATGGGCTTGTTGAGACGCTTATGAGTTGCCCAATGATGACAGCATTCTGAGGGTGGTGTTGCTTTTATCTGACCCTGGTATAAACTTTGTGTTATTTAAATGGTTTTGGCCTTTGTCAGGTTGATATTCAGCAGGCTTTAGGCTTAGCACTGTCTTGAAAAGGGTTTATAGGTTTGATATTCTGGTTTAGGCTTGGATATCAGGCTTTAATGTTTGACGGTTGGTATTGTTTACTGGTTGTTCTACAGTTCAGTGAGGCTTGGACAGGGTTGGTGGCCTTGAGTAGGTCATTTCTTTTCAGCAGGTTTGACTCTTGGGTTTGAGACTTTTTGCAGGTTGAGACTTGTGAAGGTTGAGACTTGTGAAGGTTGAGACTTGTATGCTGTTTAGGTTAGGCTTTAGCTTGGACAATTTTGTGGTTGAAAGGCTTAAGGCTTTGAGGCTCACACTTCTGTTTGTATTTTTGGCTTTTTGTTTGAGTTGAATGGTAAGGCTTTTTGTGCTTGCAAGGTTTACAGGTTGGGTGAGTTTTACTGGTTCATGGCTTTTGCTATGGCTTAGAGTTGGACAGCTTAGTGTTTGCATATACTGGTTTGAACATGATAAGGCTTTTGCTTCTGGTTCTTATGCAGGACGTTTGGCTTTTAGTTTTGACAGGTTATGGGGCTTTTGTGCAGTAACTGGTTTGCTGTTTGACTTAAAGCAGGTTATGGTCTTTTTGAATGGTAAGGCCTGAGCTTTGAGGCTTAACCTACTATTTGTATCTTTGGATCCGGGGTTGGAGGCTTGGGAAAATATTACAGTTTTGTGAGGTTCTCCCTTTTGTTTTTTTTGTTGTATCTGCCCCCCTCCTACTGTTCTATTGACAGACTGTTTTATATTTCTCTTTCTCAAGCCTAAAAGCCAGTAAGCCTGTTCTTTTCCCTCTTCTTCTCTCTCCAGTACAACTTAAAACATTAAATAATGTTTATCATGTACTTTAGTTCTGAAAAAGCAATGGCTGGGAAATGATGAAACGATATTGCTTGCACTTCTAACCTTTCTCTGCATACTTTCTATTTTCCTGATATTTGCATATCTTCTTTTGACAGCTTTGATGGCTTTTTGTACTTTGACATCCTTTGGGCAACTTTTGTTTAGTTTGTGACTTTAGTTAGGCCATTCTGTTTGCCTTTGGACTCTGTAGTTTGATTTGGATTTGGACTTTGTATCATGCTATTTGAGACTTTGGAAATTATGCAGTTTTGATAATTTTGAAATGTGCAATTTTTTACTTTGTGCATTCATATTTAATTTGCAAACATTTTCATCCCTCTTTGTGAACCGGGAGAAATCCCGTGATTTGCAGAGAGGGCTAACTGATCCCGGCCGTTTGCTTTTAATGATGAACTCTATATCTGTCTGCTTTTTAATTATTTATCTGCAATTGACTTTTTTTCTTTTGTTTCTTATTCTTTGCAGATAAAATCAAGTGAAGCAGAGGGAGCATTGGATAGAAGAATGAAGATTAGGAAACTTAGAAAAAATAGGATAGTTTTATTCCAAATTTAATCACTTGTAAACATTTATTATTATGAATACATTGTAAATAAATACCGTATTCAAACAATAATTGTAACGAATAATTAAAAGATGAATAAAAATCCACTTTTTTATCAGTTAATTCCTTTCCTTCCTTTCAAATGTTTATTTATTATTTATAGTTCTTTAAATTAAAATAATTGAAAATAAATTCCAACTATTTAATCTTTAGAATAATAAATAATTAACTAAACATTGTTTCAGCGTTGATCAATTAACAAACTTGGCGCTTCCAACATCCAAAGCAAAACAACAGTCAATCACAACAATTGCCCAGACGTATTTTCCTTTTATTGACTTTAATCAAACACTGCGAATTCAATCCAAATGCATCTTTTCACTGATTTAGTCACACAATGCGAATTCAAATCCAAATGCCTCAATCCACATCTCAGAATAACTTGACAAGCACTGTAGCATTAATCTTTCTGAGAACGCGCGCACAAAAACCCTAATTCCTGATCAAATGCCAAAGAAGCGTTCGCCTGATCAAAACTGAGCCAAAATCAACCAAACCTTAAACAAACTGTATGAACTGTTCCAAAGCCATGAAAACCAATGAAAACCCTAATTTTGTCTGACTGACGAGAAAAGTCTGTTTGACCGATTCTTGAGCCAATCTGAAAAATCAGGAAAAGCCTGAAGTTGTGATTTCCTGTGGAAAAATGCGAGGGCAAATTTTGGGGTACAACAATGGCCTTTAGTGCCTAATATTTTATGATATGATTGTCAGTATGGGATTTTAATCATTAGTATTATTTTGAAATAAGAATTATTTTGCTGCGAGATGCATATATGTTATTGTATGAAATATGATTCTAAATGCGTGTTATGATCATGACCAGTGTATTTGTTATTGTTGAGTTTCGTGAAGTATATATGGTTCTCTCTTGAGATATGTGTGCTAATTTACTCTGATTATACCATATTATTTTTGCGGGATTAATGGGGTGTTACATTATACATTTTAGGGCGGTGTATGATTTTGAATGCGCATTTGTTTGCAGACTGTGATAAAAATAGGAATTTTAAAAAATAAAAAACTTAAGAATAATAGTAAACAACAATATCATGAATGATATGATTAAAATAAAAACTATTGAAAATTGTACTAGATAAATCAGTCATTTTAATATTTTACAAATAAGGCAATTATTTTATAAGAGAGAATACAATTTTAAAATATCTAATCAATCTTTATTAATATGCTCCCTTAACCTTTTTCACATATTTGAAAAAAATGGTCGATAAATTTCTATTATTCAATATTTGGATCGGAGATTTCATTTTCCTGATTCATATTATTACTAAGATATGAAAAAAACAAAATTATTAAAATTTTATTCACTCACTACATTATTGAATCGGTAGTTTCATTTTTCCCATTTCATATAATTTCCACAATATGAAAAATTGAAATTTATTAGAACATTAAGGATTCAATCAAAAAATTTCTCATTGTACCTCCTTGAAGTTAAACATTAAGGAAGCAAATATATTTGCATCATCACAACATCTGACTCATTATTCCATTGGCCAAATAAATAAAAATTTAGTAGTAACAATTATACGCATGTCTGTGAGATTCAATGTTACAAATAATTAGGGATGTAAATAGATATCCATGGAGACAAATACTATAATATCCGTATTCGCCCTGTTAGATAAATATGATATCTGTATCCACCCCATATTTGTATTTATAGTTGATTTTGCTTGTTCACCAAACAAACTCTAACTAACTAACTCAGCAAATACACAATAAAAAATAATTGTTAAGTCTAACTCTATTTAAGTACTCTCCTTTGACAACAACATATTTGACAACTACTTGTGGTGATTAAATTCTGAGAAATTGTTAAGGTTAAAATTCATCGATATTGAATCATAAATATACCTTGTGAAAGATACAGCTAAATCAATTGATTAACTTTTGTGTATCATCACAAAACCATCTTTCGCATTTGTGAATTGATTAAGTGTTAACGTGATCAAGCTCCAACAAAATTATAATCTTCATATTTTTGTTTTTCAACCTTTCCCACACATTTTTGAAAAACCTATGATAACCCATTTTGGAAAACCAGTCTAATTTTAGAAGGGTCTATCCCTCCTCTGGACCGTTTCATTACTCCATATTCTTACCCAACAAAATGTTCCTTTACGAAGCCTCTGGTGTCAAAGTCTTCATTCCAAAGAGAATGTGAAACCTTAATCCCTGAAGGAGTTAGGGGAGTGGTACCCTAAGACGAATTTCTCCACCTCCAAATTAATGGTGTCCTTACCTCAAGTAAACTTATATTTTTTATCTTGAGTCACTTTAGCCTCCCATGGCTTCACAATGTTAAGAGGTGTGAGGAGATTATAGTCGCCTCCTCCATCAGTTTTCTGTGACTTTCACCCCGGGCTATCAAGCCTAAGGAATTTCTTTTAGGGTCGATAAACCAAGCCTCTTTCTAATTAGCCTTCCTATTTGCATGTCGAGCCTTCTTCTAAGCAATAGACATGGGAACCATCTCCAAATTCCTAAATATGATATCGAACGCCTTGATAAAGTCCCAATTGTTTGGTTGTATTTGAGATGGGGCAACATTAATGGTCTTAAGGATATAAGACTCAAATGTTGTCAAATTAATCCCTACTCATAGGTCATAAACAAAAAAGGAGGTACATGTAAAATAACTTGCCCTCTGATCTCGATAGCACTGTTAGAACAAAGTTTGAATCTACTACCCTATGTTTAAGTTTTGATGATAACAAAATGAACAGATATATTATTTATATGATTCATGTATGAACTATTTGCTACCTAAAAATATTACATTCTGCTTTGCAGAAACTCTGATAGGTATCAGCAAGAGCACACTTAATCAGCATCAGAATATTGGTTCTTGACATCAGCATCAGAAGTTGCTATATCAGAATACCAGAATCAGAAGATTAACTCACGTGTATGCTGAAGCTTGATGAACAGAACTGCGCTCAACACTCTGATAAAGACAACAACAGTTCATCAGCACTTAAGCAGAGTCAGAATGAGCCAAGCCAGAACATGCATTAAGTAAGCAATGGTACTATGCATTGAAAGCAAATTATTACCAACGGCCTCATTCCAGACAAGATCTGCTTGATAAGGAAAGTTTGTTATTAGCATTGAATCAAGAATATTGCTCCAACGTTCAACAATCTCAGTGCTATATAAACAAGACTATGAAGATTAAATTGGCTAATGCTCTCCAACATTTTACACGCCTAAAAGCTAATCATAATCTTCCTTCTCTCAGTTTGCTAAACGCTACATATCTCCTTACTCAATTATTGTTTAGCAATCTAGTTTCATAAGCTTAAGTTGTGTATACATCACAGTTGTGATACAGTTTTGTAGAAAACATTCACACACCTAGATTTATCTTCTTTGTAAGAAAGTGTTTCCTTGATAAACCGGGTTGTGGTTTGCATCAAGAAGGCTTTAGCAGTTGTTAAAGCAGTTTGTAATATTCAGTTGAATATAGTGGATTAAGACCTCGTTGGAGAGAGGCGAAATCACCTTGACGGGTGGACTGGAGTAGTTTGAGATCAAACGAACCAGGATAAAAATATCTTGTTCATTGCATTGATTTTCAGTTTTACAATTCAACCCCCCCTTCTTGTGTTTTTCACTTCTTCAATTGGCATCAGAGCGCCTGGTTCTGAGCTAAAACACTTAACCGTGTCAGTACAAGATCCAGCGTCAGAAAAACAAAATGGCAGGAACTTATTCTCACACCAACAATGACAACCATGAGGACAGAGACAGATTCAGCGGCAAACCTCCAGTCTTTGATGGAGAAAACTTTGATTACTGGAAAGACAGAATTGAAAGCTTCTTTCTGGCACATGATGCTGATCTGTGGGACATGGTGACAGATGGATACACGCACCCTGTGAATGCAAGCGGTCAGAAGATTGATAGAAAAACAATGTCTGACCAACAAAAGCGTGACTTCAAGAATCACCACAAGGCCAGAACCATCCTTCTCAGCGCTATCTCCTATACTGAATATGAAAAGATCTCCAACAGAGACACAGCAAAGAACATTTTTGACTCACTCAGAATGACGCATGAGGGCAACGTTCAGGTCAAAGAAACTAAAGCTCTGGCGCTCATTCAGAAGTATGAGGCGTTCAAAATGGAAGAATCTGAATCCATTGAAACAATGTTCTCAAGATTCCAGATTCTGGTAGCTGGTCTCAAGGTTCTGGACAAAGGATACTCTACTGCTGACCATGTCAAGAAAATCATTAGAAGTTTACCCAAGCAATGGAGACCAATGGTTACAGCTCTGAAGCTAGCAAAAGATCTCAACAAAATTACTCTGGAGGAACTTATAAGCTCCCTCAGAAGTCATGAAATAGAGCTAGAAGCTGACGAGCCTCAGAAGCAAGGTAAGCCTTTAGCATTGAAATCTAACCAAAAATCTGAGTCTAAAGTTTTGCAGGCAGTTGAAGAAACATCTGATGGATCCTCATCAGAAGAAGACGAACTCTCCCTCCTCTCCAGAAGAGTAAATCAACTGTGGAAGCAAAGACAAAGGAAGTTCAGGAATCCCAGAAGATCTGATCAGAACGAGTCCTCTTCCAGATACAGAAGGACAGATTCTTCCTCTGGATACAGAAGATCTGAAGGCTCCTCAAGTAGCAAAAATCCAAACACCAAGGACATCATCTGCTATGAGTGCAATGAGCAAGGACACTACAAGAGTGACTGCCCAAAGCTTCAGAGGGAAAAGCCCAAAAAGAAGTTTGGAAGAGAAAAGAAGAAAAGTCTCATGGCTACATGGGATGACTCTGACTCGTCTGAAGCTGACTCAGAATCAGATGATGAGAGGGCAAACATAGCTCTCATGGCTAACATTTCAGAAGAGAGTGAAGCTTCTGAATCAGACTCAATCAGATACTGAAGAGGTATTTCCTAACTTTGCTGTTAATTTTACCAAGGCTGAACTTGCTGAAAGCCTTAATGAAATCCTGGAAAGGTATCAGCAGATTAGAGTTAAGTTCAGAGACCTGAAAAGGAATCTTGAATCTGACTCTAATAAGACTGAGAGTCTTAAATTGGAGAATTCTGAGATGAGAAATAAGATTTCAAAATTAGAGAACACTTTACAAAACTCTCAGAAGGAACCAATTTCTGAAACTCCCAGCAACGCTGATGAGATCATCAAGGAGTATGATCATAGTTTCCAGAAGTTCCTTGCTAAAAGCATAGATAGAAGCAAAATAGCTTCAATGATCTATGGAGTTAGCAGAAACGGCAGGAAAGGAATAGGATACCAAGGTAAGGTTCCTACACCAAAGAATGTCATGGACTTAACCATTAAACACACTCCTCTGAATTCACATTTTGTGTATGGTCACACACATGATATTAAATACACTAGCAGTAAGTACTCTGTGAAACCAAAATTCAACCAGAGTTTTGGTAAAACTAACAAATCAGGACCCAAGAAAATCTGGGTACCTAAGGATAAAATAACACATGTTGCAGATATCTTTAGCAGCAAGTCAGAAACACCAGTCATGGTACCTGGACTCTGGCTGCTCGCGACACATGACGGGAAGAAGGCATATGTTCCAAAGCTTGGAACTTAAGCCTGGAGGCTACGTTGGCTTTGGAGGCAATCAGAGGGGAAAGATAATTGGCTCTGGAACTGTAGGTAATGGAAATCTTCCCTCTATTAATAATGTTCTGCTAGTAGATGGATTAATGCATAATCTGTTATCCATAAGTCAATTAAGTGATAACGGTTATGATATAATCTTTAATCAAAAATCATGTAAAGCTGTTAGTCAGAAAGATGGGACTATCCTGTTTAATGGTAAGAGGAAAAACAACATTTACAAAATCAAACTTTCTGAACTAAAAAGTCAGAATGTAAAGTGCCTTCTGTCTGTTAACAACGAGCAGTGGATCTGGCACAGAAGATTGGGGCATGTTAGTATGAGAAGAATATCTCAGATTAACAAACTCAATCTGGTCAGAGGACTTCCTGATTTGAAGTTCAATTCAGATGCTCTGTGTGAAGCATGTCAGAAAGGCAAGTTTGCAAAACCTTCTTTTAAATCTAAAAATGTTGTTTCTACCTCTAAGCCATTAGAACTTCTGCATATTGACTTATTTGGACCAGTTAAAACTGCTTCAGTCAGTGGCAAGAAGTATGGGTTAGTAATCGTAGATGACTATAGCAGACGGACATGGGTAAAGTTCTTAAGACACAAGGACGAGTCACACTCTGTGTTTGTTACCTTCTGTAACCAAGTTCAGAATGAAAAGGACCTTAGAATCGTTAAAGTCAGAAGTGATCATGGTGGAGAATTTGAAAACAAAGATTTTGAGTCATTCTTTAATGACAGAGGCATTCTGCATGATTTCTCTTGTCCTAGAACTCCCCAACAAAATGGAGTTGTAGAACGAAAGAATAGAACATTGCAAGAAATGGCCAGAACCATGATCAATGAGACAAATGTTGCTAAGATCTTCTGGGCAGAGGCGATAAACACAGCGTGCTACATTCAGAATAGAATCTCAATAAGACCTATTCTGGAAAAGACTCCATATGAATTGTGGAAGAACAGAAAGCCCAACATTTCATATTTTCATCCATTTTGATTTACCTGTTTTATGTTAAATACAAAGAATTATTTGAACAAGTTTGACTCTAAAGCACAGAAGTGTATTATGTTAGGATACTCTGAACGCTCAAGAGGGTACATAGTATACAATACAGAAACACAGATTGTGGAAGAATCAGTCAGTGTTCATTTTAATAATAAGATTGACTCTGAAAAGTCAAAGCAGAATGAAGTTTTTGCAGGTATGGAAATTGAATTTACAGGTTCTGAAGACAAGTCATCAGAAGCTCTCAACACAGACACTCCTTCAACGTCTGAAAGGAGCACTGCTAGCAATCCTACAACAGCTGCTGATCAACCTCAGAAGAGATTACCTAGAAGCAGCTTGGATCACCCAGAAGAGACTATCTTAGGAAGAAAGGAAGATCCAATCAGAACAAGAGCAAGCTTCAGAAACTCTGAAGAAACCCTCATGGGACTTGTGTCTCTGATTGAACCTTCTTCTATTGATGAAGTACTTCTGGATAATGACTGGATTCTGGCAATGCAAGAAGAGCTGAATCAATTCACCAGAAATGACGTATGGGATCTTGTTCCCAGACCAAAAGGATTCAACGTCATTGGAACAAGATGGGTCTTCAGAAACAAGCTAAATGAACAAGGTGAAGTCATCAGAAACAAGGCATGACTGGTTGCACAAGGTTATAGTCAGCAAGAGGGGATAGACTATACAGAAACCTTTGCTCCAGTCGCCAGGTTAGAATCTATCATACTTTTAATTTCATTTGCTGTTAATAGAGGCATTACTCTGTATCAGATGGATGTCAAGAGTGCATTCTTAAACGGTTATATAGAAGAAGAGGTTTATGTGCACCAACCCCCTGGTTTTGAAAATACAAAACATCCAGAACATGTTTTCAAACTAAAGAAGTCACTATATGGTCTGAAACAAGCTCCCAGAGCTTGGTATGAAAGGCTAAGTAACTTTCTGTTAGAAAATGAATTCACCAAAGGGAAGGTGGACACTACCTTATTCTGTAAATCAGTTAAGAATGACATCTTAGTTTGTCAAATTTATGTTGATGATATTATTTTTGGTTCTACTAATCCTTCTCTTGGAAGAAAATTTGCTAAGTGTATGCAGGCAGAATTTGAGATGAGCCTCATGGGGGAACTGAAATTCTTTCTAGGAATTCAGATCAATCAAACTCCAGAGGGAACTTACATTCATCAGAGCAAATACATCAGAGATCTTCTGAAGAAATTTGACCTCTCAGAATGTAAGCCATCAAAGATTCCAATGCATCCCACGTGAATTCTGGAAAGAGAAGAGGTAAGCAAAAATGTAGAACAGAAAGTCTACAGAGGTATGATTGGTTCTCTCCTTTATCTGACTGCTTCAAGACCTGATATATTATTCAGCGTTTGTATTTGTGCTAGATTCCAATCAGATCCTAGAGAATCTCACTTAACAGCTGTTAAGCGAATTTTCAAGTATCTGAAAGGTACTACTAATCTGGGTTTGTTTTATAGAAAATCTAGTGATTACAATTTAGTAGGCTACTGTGATGCTGACTTTGCTGGAGACAGAGTGGAGCGTAAAAGTACTTCTGGAAGCTGCCAGTTTCTGGGAGAAAATCTGATCTCTTGGTCCAGCAAAAGGCAATCAACAATTGCGCTATCAACAGCAGAAGCTGAGTACATAGCAGCAACAGGATGTAGCACACAAATGCTCTGGATGAAAAGTCAGCTTGAAGACTTCCAGATTTTTGAGAGTAACATTCCTATACTCTATGATAATACTTCTGCTATTTGCTTAAGTAAGAATCCTATTTTACATTCTAGAGCTAAGCATATAGAAATAAAACATCACTTCATTAGGGACTATATTCAGAAAGGAATTTTGAATTTAAAATTTATAGATACAGACCATCAATGGGATGATATCTTCACTAAACCCCTTTCTGAAGATAGGTTCAATTTCATTCTGAAACATCTCAGCATGAAAATCTTCCCAGAGTGAAAATGTTTTAATTCCATATATTTATCTTCAGAATGTATTTGTTTTTCTATGAACTTCTGATCAATCTCTTTTCAGAAAGATAGAACATGCAGATTGTATCAGATGCAAGTCTAAAGATCTGAGAGTCTAAGCTCAAAGACAGACGTGCTGATCACTACATCAAACAAGTGTCATCCAATCATCAGCAAATCTCTGAAGCAGAACGCGTGCACGGTTCTGAGAAGGCAAAACGCTGATTGGGTGCATTGAGACACATGTTTGGTAACCGTTTTAAGTATCTTTCTCAAATCCCCCAAAATCAGCAAGCATTAAATGAAAGTAATCATGTTTTTAAAACGTAATCATGATTTTATTCCTCTTTATTGAAAACGTTTACAATTTCAAAATATTCTGAAGCCTATTTAAGCACGTTAACCTCTCACTTTAATCTTTTACAGTTTCTCATTATTTCTCAAAGCATTCTCTGCATTTTTCTGTGTTCATCTCTCTCAAACCCTTTTTTCTCAGTTTTTCCTCAAAATCCTTAAGTGTGAACATGGCAACCTCCAGTAGTGCTTCTGCAGGTTCTCAGAAGACAGCATCATCTGAACAGTATCAAGTGCCATTCAGAACACTCCTCACTCCTGTGAAGAATCTTGAAGTGTTATCTGAATTGATCATTGATTTTGGAAGTCTGAAGGAAAACAACTTTGATTTAACAGAAGAAGTTAGGGCACAGAAATGGGAAAGGTATTTTGACAGGTTGGTTGGACCAACATTCCCTATGTTAGTCAAGGAGTTCTGGATTCATGCAACGACTTCAACGCATCAAGTCACCTCCTACATTATGGGGAAGAAGATTGTGATCACTGAGGATCACATAGCAAGGTTAATTGGTTACAGTGGCGGGTGGCGTCCGCTGTATTGATATGGCTGAGAGATGTGCTGACGTGGGCGTCATAGCAGAAAGGATTTTCACCCATGGGGTGCCCAGCAGCAAGATCAAAGATCTGAAGGATCATCACAGAGTTTGGGCGAAGATAATTCTGGGGTGCTTTAACCATAGGAAGCCAACTAGTTCCCCTGATTACATAAATGTAGATCAGCAGTTTCTGATCTACTTTATCAATCAGAAGGTAAAAATCAACTTGGCTCATCTTCTGTTTAATCACCTCAGAACAAGCGTGAAGGAAACCAGGGAAGAAGAAAGAACAAAGAGGGATTGGATACCCTTTGGAAGGTTGATATCAGATATTCTGACTGAGAATAGGCTGATAGAGCATCTGATAGAAGCTCAAGAGTTAAGCACCATTGAACCAACGGTTGGGAAGCCTCTGAACGCGAAGAACTTGAAGAAAATGAAGTTGATAGAGAATATCAAAAAGGAACCCAGCGCTACTCCTATTGCTGATATCACCAGCAGAAGAGTCCCACTGAGTGACTTTCCTTTATTTTCTGAGATAGAATCCAAACCAGTGGTGGTTCTCAGATATCTGGACGCGTGCAAAGCTGATGGTACAGATCCCAATCTGAAGATCAAAGATCTGCACCAACCTCAACCAGAAGTGACACTGAAGAAGACGAAGAAAAGGAAGGCACCTTCAGAAGGATCATCCCAGCAGACACCCAAGAAAAGAGGTAATTTATCTGCTGCTTCTGTTTTAAATTCTTCTACTATTCCAGCATCAATTCCACCTCCAACCTCTCATAGAATCTCAATCCCCATCCCAACAATAGATGAAACTGAACCAGAAGATGACCCTTCTGAGGCATTACAACTCAGAAGACCCCGAACCAAACATCCCAAACCAACAATATCAACAACATCAACAATTGACAAAGTGCTGTCTGACATTGATCAACACATTAATCCAAACTCTGAACCATAAATTGTCCACTCTCCACGACCAGAAAAACCTCTCTCACCCATTACAAAAGAACCTCTTATCCCTGAACAACCAGAAATTCCAACAACTTCTCCACAACCAGCAATTCCTTCTCCCTCTCCTCAACCAGAAATTCATCCACCATCACCTCAACCTGAGTTTCATCACTCTGAAACTCCAACTCCTCCATCTTCTGAACCTCATTCACCTCAACCATCACCTCTGGCAATCCAGCTGCCATGTGGAACAACAGTCACAATGGCCCAGCTGCCATCCTCGTCAGAATCTACACCACCAAATACTCCCAAAACCCCAAACAGTCCAATCATTATCTCTAATTCTCCCACTCCATCTCCAAAACAAACAGCTCCCGAGCAAACCACCGAAAACCCCAGCAGGACCTTCATAGACTTAACAATCCTTGACCGTCTTGCTGATCTGAAAAATAAAATAGCCATTCCAAAACCAAAACAACCAGATGTTGGCTCTGGTATTATGAATTTTGAAACAGGTTTGCAGCAGTGTATTGCTTCTCTGAAGCAAGTCTGTCCTGTAATGCTTGACCCAACTGCCTCTGACCAGCTCTGGTCACAATTCAGAATTTGGGTACGTGCTGAAGCCCTCAAGTTGCAGGATATCAACTATGAGCAGGCACAACAGAACTTCAACAAGCTGCTGAAGGAAGTTGAAAGTCAGCTGTCACAGGAAGACGTGCTCCCTCTGCATAGTGAGCCATGGTCTGAGAAACAGCCAGCTTCAAAGGTGCAACCAGAAGAAGACAAGACTATTCAAGCTGAAGCAAGTCAAGCAGAAGATGTTGCAGAAAGCTCTCAGAAGCTCCCTACTTCTGATGTTTCTCAAGCTGCCTTGGACAGGCAGACTCTGGAAGAGCTGAAGCTGAATGACATGCGTCTGCAGCAAAGAATGGATGAAAATGACCAGAAGATGAAAGAAAGGATGGATGTGCAGGATAGCAAGATAGACACAGTTGTCAGCATGGTGCACAAGCAGAATGAGACTGCTGATCAGATCAAAGCCATGCTGGAGAACCTGTTCACACGCCTTCCTCCCCAACCTTAGTTTTTTTCATTCATGTCTTTTTCATGTTTTCTTTGATTATCTGTTGTACTGTTTTGTTTGATTCTGAACCTTTTAATATGACAAGTTTTTCTGCCTTAACTGTTTTAGCACATCACTTACACTTTTTGATTGCTGAAAAAAAGGGGGAGAACAAGAATGATATTTTAAATAATAACGGATTACTAAGACAGAAATTCTCGAACATTCTAACTCTGATATACTTGAATATGTTTTCTGTTTTGCTTAAGTCTACAGGTACAAGAAAGCTCCATGATACTCTGAAGACTAAAGCTCTGATACTCTGACCCAAAGCAAATCTCTGACAAGAAAAGCTCTGATACGCTGATCTGAAGCTCTGCTCTGATATGTTGATCTAAAGCTTCTGATAGTCAAAGACTCTGATATTCTGATGTTCAAAGAAAGGCAAAAAGATCTGATCCTGAAGAACTCTTGGAATCAAAAAGGGAAGTAATAAACTCAGGGGGAGTATCTCTCAACTCTGATCCCTTATCTTTGATAACTTCTTATTCTGATACATCCTATCACTAAGTTATCTCTAATGCTTTTCACGTTATTTTCAATTAAAAATATCTGGTTTTTGTCATCATCAAAAAGGGGGAGATTGTTAGAACAAAGTTTGAATCTACTACCCTATGTTTAAGTTTTGATGATAACAAAATGAAAAGATATATTATTTATATGATTCATGTATGAACTATTTGCTACCTAAAAATATTACGTTCTGCTTTGCAGAAACTCTGATAGGTATCAGCAAGAGCACACTTAATCAGCATCAGAATATTGGTTCTTGACATCAGCATCAGAAGTTGCTATATCAGAATACCAGAATCAGAAGATTAACTCACGTGTATGCTGAAGCTTGATGAACAGAACTGCGCTCAACACTCTGATAAAGACAACAACAGTTCATCAGCACTTAAGCAGAGTCAGAATGAGCCAAGCCAGAACATGCATTAAGTAAGCAACGATACTGTGCATTGAAAGCAAATTATTACCAACGGCCTCATTCCAGACAAGATCTGCTTGATAAGGAAAGTTTGTTATTAGCATTGAATCAAGAATATTGCTCCAACGTTCAACAATCTCAGTGCTATATAAACAAGACTATGAAGATTAAATTGGCTAATGCTCTCCAACATTTTACACGCCTAAAAGCTAATCATAATCTTCCTTCTCTCAGTTTGCTAAACGCTACATATCTCCTTACTCAATCATTGTTTAGCAATCTAGTTTCATAAGCTTAAGTTGTGTATACATCACAGTTGTGATACAGTTTTGTAGAAAACATTCACACACCTAGATTTATCTTCTTTGTAAGAAAGTGTTTCCTTGATAAACCGGGTTGTGGTTTGCATCAAGAAGGCTTTAGCAGTTGTTAAATTAGTTTGTAATATTCAGTTGAATATAGTGGATTAAGACCTCGTTGGAGAGAGGCGAAATCACCTTGACGGGTGGACTGGAGTAGTTTGAGATCAAACGAACCAGGATAAAAATATCTTGTTCATTGCATTGATTTTCAGTTTTACAATTCAACCCCCCCTTCTTGTGTTTTTCACTTCTTCAAGCACTTCCATATTGATCCTTTCACCCTCTTTGTATGGCTCCAAATATAGGTCCTTACGAAACTAAGCCACCATAGCCTCGCTAGTGTACATGATCCCAACATCAACAACTCATACACAATTGGTACTAGTAGTTGTCATTGATGATCATGTTTATACTAGGAAATAATAGGGCAAAATAAGTTCATTATTATTATCCTATAGTCGCCAGATTCAGAACTACTAGAACTATGATCATAGCTCCCAAATATTCCTAACACTGTGTGTGCGTGTGTGTGTGTGTGTATGTGTGTGTGTGTGTGTGTGTGTGTGTGTGTGTGTGTGTGTGTGTGTGTGTGTGTGTGATAGAGAGAGAGAGAGAGAGAGAGAGAGAGAGAGAGAGAGAGAGAGAGAGAGAGAGAGAGAGAGAGAGAGAGAGAGAGAGAGAGAGAGAGAGAGAGAGAGAGAGAGAGAGAGAGAGAGAGAGAGAGAGAGAGCGAATTTTGACTTATATTTATTGGGTTTAATTTTCCCTCAGACTGAGTAAGGTCATCATCACCTAAATAATAGAGTTGTATATACTACTATAGGGGCGGAGAATCAACAACCTCAATACAAGCATGGAAACAAATCAAAGTCACACATTGCTTGGATATTTCAAATGCATATTCATCATTACATATCATTAAATAAACCATGTTCCTCAAAGAACCTAGTTGTCACGCCTATCCTAGTTGTTTCCTCAATATTAAAGGACATCACGCCCCGAAAGTGAGAACTAACCCTTTACACACTCGCCATTTCAAAGCTCCACACATGTAAGACTCATTCTTCGAGGACTCGTGCCTAAGATACTCGCCCTTACTGGCCTCGTGCTTGAGGGAGTGTGAACCAATATACTTTAGCTTAACCAAATTGCTCTTCCAAGCCTCATGCTTAAGGGACTATGAACTAAAATAACTTCGTATAGGCCTCAGAGAGGTCGACCCATCACACATTTAATTCAGAAATGACACATGGGAAGATTGGGTGCGAAAGGGCGTGATCATGTGATATTGTCTGGTCTAAGTCAATATGCCACAATCATGTAATATCTGATCCTACCCAATACGGATCTTGGTCACGTGATATCGCATGGTCCATCGTAATACACATCAATCATGGATCGTCCAATCTAACAGAATACATCCCAACCCTTAAACATAGAAGGATGCGTCAAACAACATACTGTGAGACATTATTGAAGTCATCACTAGTCCAACATGATAATTGCATCCCCCATTAAGAGAAGAATGTTAATTCCTCGTATTCCTATGATCAGGACGAACATATAGGTATTAGAAATGGTCTTCTTGACAACGACTTAGCCAAATGATTAATTCTATAAATACCACAACCATACGGTTGAAAGGAAGTTTTTTTTTTTTTACAAATTAAAACTAAAAGACTTTCTTGAGTATCTCATTACCCGTAAAATATTCTCA
The DNA here is from genome assembly GCA_948472305.1 of Vicia faba. Taxonomy (NCBI): domain Eukaryota; kingdom Viridiplantae; phylum Streptophyta; class Magnoliopsida; order Fabales; family Fabaceae; genus Vicia; species Vicia faba. Next base: position 1,173,562,671 of record OX451741.1, read on the forward strand.
GTTATACTGATCACTTATTAAATATATTTAATTTTAAACTTTTATTATTTATCTTTTTAATTTAAACAAAATTTAAAAATATTTTTTTTAAAAAATTAACTCGTACTTTGCACGATTGTCCATTTTAATATAATTAATTTTACATAAAAATAAATCATAAAGTATTTTAAAAAATAATATTTTATGATAGGATCAATTTATTTAAGAGACACACATAGTAATGAATTTATTTTTTAAAAAACTTATAAGAATGGGGAAAAACTCAAATTAGTGTTATATTTAAGGACTGACTTAACATATAAAAAAATTGAGAGAAATTTTCAAAAGAGTAGACTAGTAAAAAAAGAGGAGTTAATTAAAGTTGTTAAAAGTTTGGAGCCTATTGAGTGACACCAGACGCCGCCTAGCACCGCGCATATCTACCTCGGCGCACGTTATCAATTTCTCATCTTCCTAGCTGTCGTTAGTTGAAATATGGAACATAAGTCTCCAAATATTTTAATTTAAACTCAAAACAAAAACAAAAATAAAATTCACCCCAAAAAAAAAAAAGACACAAGAAAGAATAGAGAGAGAAACGAGTTGGGTTTGTTTTTTGGTTCATGCTCTTTTCCACGAACAGGTCCTCTCGATTCAGATCATCCTCAACCGCACTCTCTCTCTTTTCCCAAATCTATTACAACCCACGTCAAATCTTTACCAATCTCACCCTCTCATTCTCTATTAACACCCCCTGAATACGAAACCGATCAGGTTCTTTTATTCTACTCTCATTCTATACACAATTTCATTATACTTTTCTCTCTCGTTTCTTTCTTTTTCTCACATAGTTTGTTTCTCTTCAATTAATGCAGGTTACGATTTCATCGAAAATGAACGTAAAATTCGACGGTGTTGGAGACATATAGCATGCAGTAACTGAAATTACGTATCGAGTGTGAGTGAGAAAGAAGGAGAAATTAACAAGGTAAAGAAGATCGTGAGAATCTAGAACTATGACGAATCAAGTTGTGAGAGTCAAAAGAGAGACGATTGCAGCATGCATGACTTGCCCACTTTGTAACAAGCTCTTCAAACAAGCTACAACTATATCCGAATGTCTTCACACGTGTAAGCCCTTTCGATCGATCTCCTTCAATCCCGTTTTAAATTCATCTTCTTTTTTGCATTATCTATCTATGGGTTTTTGCCTCTTTTACTATTCATCCAGATTCATTATTTGATTCTTCTAAAAAAAACTTTTTTATTTTTTTATTTCTCTCTCTCTCTATATATATATATATATATATATATATATATATATATATATATATATATATACATATGTTTTTCAGAACTCAGAAACATTGTTGTTTGGATTGGTTAAGTATTCAGTAGTTTATGTTGTGTGTGTTTTGCACTTGTGTTGTTGTTTGTTCCACTAATGTTGGAAAGTTGTTTGAACTTTTCACTACAATAACAACTATTCATTTACTATAATTCATACCTTCTACCTATTTTTTAACCGCATGCAATGACATTATACCATGTGGTTTTTCTTATACATTTCGGTTTGATAGTGTTTGTTTTATTTGATGTTTTCATAATCTATTTATGATGATATAGCTATTTGTTGACTTCAATTTTCTGTCTGCTTTTTTGAGCTAAAAGTTATATTATTTGTATTCAGTTTGCAGGAAGTGCATTTATGACAAAATTTCTGATGAGGATTTGGAATGCTGTCCAGAATGCAACATTGATTTGGGCTGTGTTCCACTTGAGAAACTAAGGTCAACATTCTCCGCTTTTCTCCGATTTTTCAACTCGTTCTTATTCTCTGAAATGTATGGATGTAAACTATATATATGCATGTTGTGCCATGAGTGCTTTTGTAAGGATGCTAAAATGACTTATGGCTTTATGCTATGTTGGTGTTATCAAGATTATATCGTTTTGTTGCCGTATGAAACTAGCTCAAGAAGAATATATACTTCCAGCCTGAGAATTTTTTTCATGATAATGCATGCATGTAGATGGGGAGTTATAATCATTTGAATTTTATATCTTCTAGTAATTTAGTTGATAATGTATATAGTATATAGCATTATTTCACATGTTTAATAGTATATAGCATATTTAATGTAGATTGTTTTAAGACATGCTAAATCAGAAATTAATGTAATGAAAACTGTAACGGAAATTAATGTCTGAATTGCTGCATGCTAAGTTACAACCTTGATTTCTGATTATCAGGCCGGACCACACTAAGCAAGATGTAAGGGCCAAGATTTTCCCCTTAAAGGGAAGAAAGGTGAAAGAACCTGAAGTTGTTGCGGCTTCAGTACCATTGCCAGCTAAAAGAAAAGAAAGATCTTTGTCGTCTTTGGTGGTCAACACACCAAGGGTATCGGCACAATCAACCATGACAGGAAGAAGAACAAAACCTACAAGAAAGGCTAGCAGTCTGCGGTCCTCTAGTTTTTCATTTGAAAGATTGATTAAAAAAGAGGAAGCATTATTGGACGACCGTCCCGAGAGTTCAAGCTCACCTGAAACTTCAAATAAGTTGCGCCAGAACAATGGACAGGTAGCAGGAGGCACAATCTAGCTCTCCATGTTTTATTGTGTAGTGCTGACACCCGCGGTTGAAGGCGTGCCCATTGTCCGCGTCCGACACGATAGAACATATGTTGTTACATTCGATCAAATATTTCCCTTTCTCAAATTATTACCCGTGTCAATGTCGTGTCTGGTGTCGACGCCCGTGTCAATGCTTCATATTTATTCATTTGATTTTGCAGATATTAGCACTAGTTTACTTATATTCTTATGCTTGAACTTTAACTTGATGCAGAGCGAGGGTAGTCAATCCACGCCAAATAAAGAAACAGAGAATGGTGCTGAAACATATGATGCAAAGTTGGATCTTTGGAAACCGCTGAATTGTTTAGTGGAAGTCGCAAGCAGGACTAAATCTTTCAAGTCTAATACACAAGGTTCCACTGCTAAACTTGAACCTATTCAAGTAAATGAAAGTGACTCTCAAGTGCAGAAAATAAAAAATAAGGAAAATAAACGCAAGGCAAAAGCTGAGGGTGAAAAAATTAGCCCTTTTCCAGTTTCTTCAGACACAGCAAAACCCAATAAATTGCGCAGAGTACGCAAGAAAAAGGAAACTTTTGGAGAATCAGGCATAACACCCCAAGCTGTGGTGGATTCTACCAGCAATAAACTCTTTATGAGTGGTCCAATTTGGTTCTGCTTAGTAGCTTCTGAAAACCAGTAAGATATATCTTCGAAACTTAAATTGATAACTTATAATCTTATATCATGCAATCAGGTGCATAATATGATCTATAGATCCACTTTCAGGACGTTGAAAGATCATCTACTAATTTCAGATTAATGTTTCAGGGAAGGAGATGCACCCTTGCCACAAATTCCTGCTAGCTATCTGAGAATAAAGTAAGTTCCTTTAGAATCTTTGAACGTTGAGTATTGATTATGTTAACTACTTAAGTTTAAATTTATTTCATGCTTAAAAATTGGAATTTTATACTTGGAGCAACACATACCACTATATTTTATTGAATAATACATATGTATGAATTTCATGTATTACATCTATAGTAAATTTTTAAGCAATATATTGAATGACTGAAGAAGGAATCACTTACTTTGACCTTGCATTGGTTGTGCATCAGAATATCACATTCTCTTAGCATTCCGTAATTTATAGACTTTAATAGTCATGCAATTTTCGTTTGTTTTTTCACTCCAGTACACAATGGAGACTACTTTTGTAAATGTGACAACTTGTATGCCGAGGAAATACATAAGCTACTTTAGCATAAGGAAAACTAAAATGGTAAAAAAGAAGATTAATATTAAAGACCTATCTCAATAAAATGAATATGTGAATTTTTAGTTACACACGTGCTGTCAAGAAATCCAGAATTGCATGTAAATGATTTTTTTTTCTTTCACATCAGTAAATATTGCAGTTAGAATATGATGCTCTCTGGATTAATATTTTAGTGTAATTCATTTGTCTATACTGTGCTGAAGGTTAATGTGTATCAAGATTAAATGGTTTTTGCTAGCTATTTGAATGACAGAAACATGCTTGAGAAACTATTTTCCCTCTATCTTTGCTACTGCTGCTAAAGCTTAATATGAATAAACATAAATCATGGCTAACATAATATCTCTTGTATTTGCCACAGGGATGGAAGCGTACCTGTCTCGTTTATCCAAAAATACCTAATGAAGAAACTAGATCTGACGAGTGAAACTGAGGTAACTCCAATTCATATCTAGCTTAAAGACATTGGTTTATTATGGAATAACATGATCTTGAACTCTTGGTTATCGTATGAAGAAAAATGTCAGCAATCCTCTTGTTAACATTCTTATTGTGTGGTCTCAATGCTGGCACATACAATGAATTTCATCAAATAAGAATGTTGGAGTATCTTATAAAATAAAGAACATTAATTACAATTATTTGATCAAAATTAAACAATTTAGATTATATTATTTATGAAAAATCCCACATATAACTTTTATTAACTATGAGAGAAGATTGCATGAGATTTGTAACTAACAACCGTCAATATTAATTTAATGATTCTAAATCAATATTATTGTGTGTCACGGTAATCAAGTGTTCTTTGTCTCACTCACTACCCGTTCTCGACACATGTTGTCTCACTCTTTGGTTAATTTAATATGCAGATTGAGATTAAATGTATGGGACAACCAGTGCTCCCTACTCTGAAACTACATAGTTTGGTTGAGTTGTGGCTGGATTCTGCAGCATCCGCATCAGACCGAATTCCGGCGATTATAGGGTCCTCAGCAAAGGATTTTGTCATGGTTCTAGCATATGCTCGGAAGACTCCACACCCTTGAACACGGTTACACACTTTGGAACTTTTCATAGCTGTATCATCACATTTTAAAGTCACATAATTTATTTATATAGAAATTCATCTTTCTCCATAAAAACAAACCCCTAATCTTCCATAAGTTTAGAGTATCCTGATCTGGTTGATCATTGTAATGATCATTACATCCTGATTTTTTGTTAGACTTTTTTTCTTTCTTAGTAAATTGTCTTGTTCTTCCAATAAGTTGGAGTGCACGTGTGGATTAGGTAGCTACAGGCCACAATACTCATCAGTCGATATTATTTGTTGCGAATTTGACATATGAATGAAGAGTTTTTTTGTTTTTCCCCCCAAATATGACATGAACGATTTATGCAGCCATATCACTGATATCACTGAACTCAATGCCAGCCATATCAGTGATATCTGCCTTTTGTACTGAAAAGCTATTAGTAAATGCAAGATTGTGCTGTCTGGTCAAAAGTTTATAACAAGTGTTGGCTTTCCATGGTTCTCTTTTTGCTTTATCCTACCTGTTGTTTGGCACTTACGTTATTGGTTGATAAGCATGAGAGATTTTTTTTTATAAAAAAATTGTTTCTTTAAACAAAAATTTATTATTTTATTATTTTAAAACTTAAAAAACAGTCTTACAAAACTAAATCAAATAGGTCCTAGATCTTCTGTATTTTTTGCCTGAATTAGTTTTGAAAGTTTTTTAGCTTTGTGCCGCTGTATTTGTCCTCTTTTTTTCTTTAAAACATTTGGCTTAGAAAATCTGACATTTTGTCTGTATTTTTTGCCTCGATTAGTTTTTGAAGTTTTTAGCTTTATATTCAGCTATTTTTGTATCTGTCCTCCTTTTTTTCTCTTTAAAACATTTGGCTTAGAAATGTTGGTGTTAATCTGGGCAAGCAATTTTTTATTTATTTCGGAGAAATTGTCTTTTTTACTGACACCAGGAGGTAATCAGGTCATGTTAAAATAATATATTATTAAATACAATTTATTTGTTTATTTATTCCAATTACAAACTCATAAAATTGCATGTGAATCATTTTCTTTCTCTTCTTTATACATGCAACACTCAAAATCCAGATCTGTCATGCATTATGGTCATCCTTAATTTCTTCACTTTCAAATCAAAGTAAAAGAACAACACCAACAAATTCAACGATACCTAATCATCTTCTTCGTCATCCACTAACACCAAATTTTTTCTTTTTAAAAGTTTGATTATTTTTGAGAAAGATTCATATTTAAAGTTGTTATTTGATGTTCATAGATCTGACCTTTTAGATTTTGATTTTTCTAAATATGAGTTATACTAAAATCTATAAACATCAAATAATAATTTTAGATGTGAGATGAACGTGTTGAATTCAAAGACCATAATAAGATAAGGTAAAATCGGGAAACATTTAAGATCAATCTCTTTTATTTTCTAGAATAGTTGAATCGGATTGTTTTAGACTCTCTCTCTTTGGATCTATTTTTTTTCTTCAGATTTGGTTGACAAGTTTTGAGATATTTTTGTTTGCGATTCTTTGTTATTATTTTTTGGTGTCTCGTTATATTTTTTCCTGATTTTGTGGTAGATGTAATTCTTTATTTGTGATAGTCGTTTTCAATTCTTTTGGCGTAATAGAAATTTATTTAATGTTGGAATTTTGTGATGAATCTGTAGTTTTTTTTTCTTCTAAATTTGTTGTTGTAATATTTTATTTTCAGATTTTTTTTTTTGGATTTAGGGATTATGTTGAGATTTTTTGAAAATATTTTTTTGGTGGATTTAGGGATTTTTTTTCTTCAGATTTGAAATCTGGATTTAGTAATTTTTTCTAGATTTGAAGACACCTTATTTTTTACAAATTTAGATAATAATACTGATGAGTTTGAAATCTGAATTTAATAATTTTTTTCAGATTTGAAGACATCAGATTTAGTGATTCCAATAATTGATATGAGTTTGAAATATGGATTTAGTAATTTTTGTGTTATTCAATGAAATTTAGATGAAAAAGATGAAGAAAATGAATGTTTTGCAGGCAAGATGAAAAAGATGAATGTTTAAAAATGAAGAAGATGAATAAGATGAATATTTGAAGATGAAGAAAATAACTATGAAATAGAATTAATTATTCAGATTATTTAATATAAAAAACATTAAATAATTAATAATTAAAATTAGATAAAAATATTAATAGATAATCAGTCATCCATCACAGTCATCTGAATTAAATAATAATATATTAATGGGTAAAAATGTAACTTCTTCATGGTGGCCTAAAATCATCTGGCTCAGGCTAAATGCCACCTTAGAAAATCTAACATTTTGTAATTTTGATTTCAATGAATTTTTATCATAAGATTTAATATAGTTTCGTCAGTATATAAGATTTTAATTAATATTTTTAAATTAAAAAAACATTTAAAGTTGTAAGTGTCAATGTAAATTGTACTCGTAAAAGTACATCCTTGTTATTTCGTGTATGACCAATGGAGTTCAGTTGTTTACTGTATTAGGGAGAGTTAATAAGGATCTTCTATGAGTGATTTGTGTATGAATTGTCTCAGTGATTTATCGATAACTAGTTAATATAAGGTCTTTTAAGCTTTGAGTCTTTTATGACCAATTTATTGGCCATTATGATTATTGTCTCTTGTCTAGCAGGGGACAATAAATGGGCAACAAGCCTTTTTCCTTCTCTGAGGTCGGTAGTTTATGATCGTTAATACGCTTCCAAATATATATTTGCAGATTGAAGTGTACCAACTATAAATTGGTTAATCCTCCTTTGGGTAGATTTGCTCACTTTGGTCAATTTATATTGAGGCCACTCCATGCCCGAGTTTATATCCATTCCAGTTACTCTACACTCAAGTTTGTACTAAGTCTAGATAGCAACCCAAATATATAAGGACGAAATGCTTTATAGGGAGAGACTGGATTATACATAATTCCTCAAACATGAGACATGTTTGGGCGAGGTGTTTTAAGTGCGAGACCATATTGTACACAATCTTTTAATGGATGTTTCCCTATATGTCAGGGCCATCCGTAGCTTGACCAAGCCGACTTCACCATTAAGGATCAAGTTGGTATAATTAATGATGATTCCCACCCCAGCTAGTTACCTTATGACTGACTCTCTTTATCTTGGTGTAAGTTGCTTATATCCTAAATATCCCCTGGGTCGTCCTTTTTAGAGTGTTGGCAAGTTCTTTTATCTATTGGTGTCAAGTCAGTTGAGACGAACAAGCTTTTTAACTGATGGTTGAGCTCACCTTTTAATCAAAGATGGCTTGCCCTTGCTACTTTATGGCAGGCTTTTGCGACCTTGTCAGATGTTTCCTGGAGCATGATTTATCTATAGGGAATCCTTTTGTCTTACTACTAAGTCTCTCTCTCTCTCTCTCTCTCTCTCTCTCTCTCTCTCTCTCTCTCTCTCTCTCTCTCTCTCTCTCTCTCTCTCTCTCTCTCTCTCTCTCTCTCTCTCTCTCTCTCTCTCTCTCTCTCTCTCTCTCTCTCTCTCTCCTTTCATTTTTCTCCCCCTAAATAGGCCTAAAGACACACCGTGATACAGTGGCAGAACCGATTGTTAATACTGATTTTGCATTTTGTATTCGTAAATGTTGCGGTAAACAAGAGTCGCCATCGACTTTTCTTTTATCCAATTTAAGGAAAGGGTGAAAAGAACAGAAAAAGAAATTTTCGAGAGTTTTATGAGTAAGGGGGGTAGATTATGGAAAGAGAAGGTGTTAGCACCCTTTCCATCCGTAGTTTTCTACAGGCTCTTAGATGCTTAGCTCATGTTTTGAAAATTTCTTGTGCTTTGTGTGTTTTGAAAACGCCTTAGTGCGGCGATTCGCTTTGTGATAAATCTTGTATCAGTCCTCAAGAGTGTTGACAAGGCGAATGTTTTTGAAAGTGTTTTGAAATGTTTTTGTGTAGGTGCAAAAAGTTGTTTTGAGCAAGCATCTAAGAACTTATCTACTTATACTCGAAAAGGTCGTTCTTTTCTCCCTATCCTTTAGATAGTGCTATCCTACTATTAGTGAGTAGGTAGCCCTATCGTTGGATGTACGAGGTACAAGCATAGGGTCGTTGTTATGGTCATTGAAGGCTACATGTAGGGATACCTTAGTAGTTCGAAGGAACTGTCATCATATATTCGTAGGCAACATCGAGGGACAAGATCATTTCTCGCAGGCAACTCGAGGGACATTAAGGGAATATGATCTTTATGATGACTTTAACCGAGGGTCTTCGCTAAGGGTATCCCTACGTTCGAGGGACATGACCATTGTCTTTCCGAAGGCAACCAAAGTAGGTGCCTAGAGGTGCGAGTGTGAAATTGTGCTTGATTCAAATATATTATCTTTGAATTAAGTTATGCTATGTTCAATTAATCATTATTTTTCCATGCAATCCTATTAGCCATACATCTAAGCAGCTTAGTAGGGTGCAGTAAGTAAATTGCGGAAAATAATATTCCTAAGCTATTACAAAGCCTTGGGGCAGCTACATAATTAAATGCGGAAATTTAAACCCTAATTAAAGCTATTACAAACTGGGAAATAGTTACATAATTAAAAAATAATAGTACAAAAAATAACAACACGCAAAAATTAAGACGAGAATAAGTTTGACAAAGCCTAAAAATCTAATTACTTAATAAAATATTTTTGGTATTTTATATGAAAAAGATTTGAGATTTAACATAATTTCTAATTAATTTTAAATTAAAGAAAACAAGTTAAAATCAATTAAACTAAATTAATTTACAAAAGTTGATTTTGATTATAAAAAAAAAAACCTAAGTCTATTTTTTTGTGACTTTTTATTGATTTTATGATAAAAAATAAAAATGAATTCGAAAATATATAAAACAATTAAAATAAAGAAATGAAAACAAAAAGAAAAAAAATGGGCCTGATATAGTGAAGCATTAAGGGGGGTGTAATATGGAAATTGTTAGGCCCAGAACCAAAGCAAGCCCAGACTCCTGTGTGTGATCCAGTGTTGTTGGCCCTTATGTGGTCTATCATGAATGCCTGGATCTAGATCATTGATCTGGCGTTGTGATGGATCCAATGGTGATGATGATGGAACACATGGTGCGCGCGTTAGCCCCTGTAACACTGAATCTGCAAGAATGAATTGGAAAAATAATAGGCAAGAGGCAGGGAACGAACCCTTGCCCTTGCCCATAGTAACGCCTTAACATGCACTGCCTCTACCACTGGGACGGTTTTACTTCCAGTAATATAAACACAATAATAAATATATAATGTAAATATGGTCCTTAATGCTGACTGTATAATACACACATGTCAAGTGGGTCCCTGCCATTTGAATAAACCAACCAGAGGACTCCATTATGCCACGCAGGGTCTCCAGCCAATCAAACCACCTTAGACGGTGGCTCCGGTCACCATCTCCGGTTGGCCAAAAAATAAAACCTGCAAAATCTCATGAAAACAAACATGAAAAGAACCCTAGTAGACTAATTAAGCCCTTGCGAATCCGATGATATGGCTGGTTTGCCCTGAAAAGGACTGTATCCTGAGATACGAAGCTTGATTGAAGCTTTGCCCTAACAATGGCAAACCTTCATCCCTGCGTTAGCTCTTTCATGTAATGGTCACAAAAAATAAAAAAGAACAATATGAACACATGTATATACAAATAACTCATTTATATTGCATGATCAAACGATTTTGAGCTTGTGAAAGTATACCTGGCCGGTGACACTTGAAGGGGAGGTTCTGGGATGTTTCAGGCCTGAGTGATGTATGAACACGACTCCTAGAGGTCTCAGGAGTATGATTGAACGCTTCAAAAGGTCTGAGAACGGCTGGATCCGATGATGTAAGTTTCACTTTTCTTTGAGAAATTTTGGAATTTTTGCTAGGGTTTTGGAGGCAGCTGCGCATGTCCCTCTGGTACGAACTTGTTAGGAATATATATCATATCATATTAGGTCAACAAAAGGAGTAAGAATCCTTGACATTGACTGTAAACAAATATGCTTCAAAACTTTCCAAAAAAAGAATATTTTATTCCTTTCATGATTCCATGCGTTTCTTGCAAGTTGTCCATGCCATATTGGGCTTCTTAACTGATCATAAATTTAAACATGCGCCTAGGCCCATTAACCTTACACTTTGTTTTGATTTAACTTGTTTTAAATGAATACAAATTCAAATAAAAAAAATAAAAACCATGAAAAATAAGGGAATGGTTTTAGGGGTCCTTAAACATGTCATGAATATGTTTGAACCTCAAAAGTTAGGTCCAATAGCTCAAAATGCAATTTTGCTCAAAGTGAACTTCATGCATTTTCACAAAATTTCCCAACTTGTGCATACCATAACTTGCTCAATTTGCATCATTTGAAGGTGATCACCGACTTTTCAGAAAGCTCAAGATGTCCTATACAATCTCTCTTTTGATCATTTTTGCATTTGGAGACTTTATCTTGATGTATGTTTTCTTAACAAAAAGTGTCTTTTTGTTAACTTTTTGAAATGACCTATAATGCATGGGCTCATATCTTTCCTGTAACGCCCCGATTTTATTAAGTGTCGTATTTATTTTATTATTTTCAAAATTATTGATTAATAACAATTTCGTGAAAATATTATATTTTAACCGATATATTTATTAATATATTCGGCGATAATTAATCGGACCGATATTTATTTATTCAGGATTAATTGATTAAGTGGTGTGTTTATTATATTATTTAATATTAATAATGTTTGTTGAATTATATTAATAATTAATATAAGTAATATATATATATATATATATATATATATATATATATATATATATATATATATATATATTATTAAATAGTTTAATAATATAATATAAGTAAGTAATATAAGTAGGGTGGTAGGATTGATGTTGTTTTAGTTTATCAGAAAAACAAAATAGCATAGAAACAGATTGAGAAAAAAAGGAAAGAAAAGGGTTTTGGAGAAAGAAGAGGAAAAAGGGCTAGATCAAGCACAAGCTAGGGTTTGTGGATTGAAGAGGAAATTAAGAGAAAAACAGTAAGAACATCAAGAGGTAATGGGTTTGATAATTTCTATCCTATAAATAGATTAATGATAGGTTTTATATGAGTTAGGGTTGTGAAGATTTTGGGGGTTGTTCTTGAAATTTATTGGTAGATATGATTAATTAGCAGCAAAGTATTATTAGTAACAAGATGCTGAAAGTTGAAAACAGTTCCGTTTGGTCGAATTAGCCGAATTAGGCGGTATAATTAGTTGTCCGGAATTTAACAAAATTTGACAGGGTAACTAAGTTTAATTAGTAGGTAAATGTGGTTATGTCGTTTTGTTGAAATTATGTCGATTACACCGACTTGCCGGTACAGCTTGATAATTTGTTTTGTTCGGTTTATGGATATTGTTGATTATAGGTCTTATGACCAATGTCGTGTTATTTTTGTGTTGTTGTTGCGAGATATCATTGAGTATATATATATATATATATATATATATATATATATATATATATATATATATATATATATATATATATATATATATATATATAGATTACGCTATTGATAATGTAATATTAAGATATAATGTGAAATATATTGAATTTAAACGGTAATTCAGATAACCGGTAAATGATAGAAACGGGTCCGAATTAGTCGGTTCGAGTTGCGTTTCGGCGACTCGGTTGTGATGTTAATAATATTATTAATGTCGATTATTTTGGGATGATTTTTTACGACGAGTATATTTTTGGTGAATATTAATTCACATCCGGAATTAATTAAATTATGAATATTGTTGATATGCTTCTATTAATTGAATGTATGATTTTGGCGATTAATGAATTGTTGTTGATGATTTGCATAATGCAAAATATGTTGTTGTTGATCGTTTTACCTTGGAGTTTGGTAAACGAAACGTTGAGGGCTTATGCCAAATGATGAGTTGTGGTTGATGTTGTTGTTGATTGTTGTTGTTGTTGTTGTTGTTGTGTATGTGAGTTGTGTCCATTGAGTCACATATGTCAGCATAAGCGAAGGGGGCTGTAGCCTCGACCTTAATGGCAACTTGTTGATAGCCTTAATGGCAATGTTGATGGCCTCTAATTATGGGAAATAGCGATGGGGGCTGTAGCCTCGGGTACCATATGCATAAACATTGTCGAGTCACATTTTATTGATTATGTCGTCGTAGTGGTTTATGTTGTTGAAGTTGTTGAGTTGTTTGGTGTCATACTAATTGTTGTTGATTTTTATAATGATTGTGCGGTGTTGACAAAGTGTTGAAATATATGAATTTAATTGATGATAAAAGTGTGAGAGTTTGGAGTTTATGTTGAATATTATTTATATTGGTACCTGTGATCGGTGGAAATAGAACTGACTGTTTTAAAGCTGGTTTGCGAAATGTCGCGGTAAGCAAGAGTCGCCACCGTCTTTTATGTTCTCCAACATGGAAAGGACAAAAGCACAGTAAAATTCCTTTTTCGAGATGTCTCTCGGTTCGGGAGGTAGATTTATAGAAAGGGAAGGTGTTAGCACCCTTTCTATCCGTGGTTATCCACGGGCTCTTAGGTACTTGCTCACTATGTTTTCAAAAATTGTTTGCTTTTCAAGTGTTTGTGGGTTTTGAAAAAGTTCTTTTGAAAAACTTCTAGGTAACTCTTGTATCAGTCCTCAAGAGTGTATGAAGTATTTGTTTGAAAACTTTTTGAAAGTGTAGGTGCGGAAAGTTGTTTTTGTTTTTGTTTTGAAAGAGCAAATACCCAGGAGAAATCTACCTACTCTAAGGAATTAAGCTGTGTAAGAGTCCTTTAGACAGTGCTATCCCACTATTGAGAAGTAGGTAGCACCGTCGTTGGAGGTATTCGGGTCAATTCGATTATTAGGGACAATGTGGTCACCAAAGCAATGGTAGGACGCCTTAGCGGTAACCCTAATGTCCTAGATCCTTTTTATCCGAGGCAACCGTTTCGAGGCAACTGGATCTTTAGATAGGAGGGCGACCTCTAAAACACCCTATACTTGATAACCACGTCGAGGCAACCAGTGAGGCGTACCCTAGGAGTGGCATGTGCATGTGTGTCAGGTTCAGTTAAGATTATCTTGTACATGTTATTTGTGAGCTACGGATTGATTTTATTTGTCATACAAATCTTGTCATGCATAATTAACAGTTTAATAGTTTGCGGGAAGTAAAGTGCAGAAAGGTAAATCTACGCTATTACAAGGCGCGGGTCTATACATCGCCAAAAACAAAACCCGTTTGGAAAATAAATGCGAGAAAAGTAAAGGAAGCGGTAAAGTTCTAATTAACTATTACATTTCTGAGCAGATACATAAATATAAAATACTGAATTAAAATAAAATGCGCGTGAAAGAATTGAATCGGGACGTCCTAGGGTTTGACCCTTTATGAGAAAAGAATTGAATTTGTCCTTTTTTGCAATTAAATTAAATATTAAACCTAATTTACTAATTAATTAATTAATTAAAAGACAAAAAGTATTTTTTAGTTTTTTAATGTTTTTAATGAAATAAAATAAAAAAAAATTAAAAGTCAAATGAAAAACCCTAATTCTAAATTTGTTTTATTTATTGTAAAAGAAAATTAAAATTAAACCCAATTAATAAAAAGACTAAATTAATTAATTTACATTTATTTACAAAAAGTAATTGAAATTAATAAAAATATTTTTTTAGGTTTTCTGAATTTTATTATGAAAAAATAATTTATGAATTAATTAAATAATAGTAATAATAATTATTAAAGAAAATAAAAGGAAAAAGAAAATGAAAAAAAGAATAGTAAACCAGGGGTGCTGGGCCAGCATTGGGGGTGTGCTTGGCAATCTGAGGCCCATTTGTTTCTCAAGCCTTTCTGACTTTGGGAATTGTCCAGGTACGTGTTGACTGGGCGTATGGTGTGGATCATCTTATGACCACTGGATTTGTGGCTGTGGCCACTTGGCGTGTATCTGGGTGAGGCATATGGTGAGATGCTTTGTATAGCGCTGCATGAGATCACGTTAAACAAAATATGAAACAATTATTTGGGGGACCTGGGAATCGAACCCAGGTCCCAATGGTTGCATGCCATATCATCATCCACTGAGCCAAGCGCTTGTATTTGTTATAATAATGGGCAATAAAAATAATATAAAAAAACAACGCATATGCTAGAAACAAATGAAGCGCGCGTTATTTTTTGAATGAACCAACCATGATGCACCACGTCCTTCGTCTTCCCCAGATTCCCTGTAAAATAAAAACAATTAGCGGGGGTTTTAAACCCCCACAACCTGCAATAAGAGAAAATAGCGAATAGAGCTGTATGCAATATAAATTGTTCACGAGATGTCCAGCATGTTCGTCTTGTTCAGACGGTTTCAATCATAGGTCTCTTGAGGCTTAATTTTTCCTAAATAAGAAAGCCCCAATTTTAGAGCTTGGAAAACCTAGAAATCGTTCATGGCGTTTTCTGTTTCAGGGCATATTAATCCAATTATCTTGTACTAAAAGCTTCGTACAGTCCTTATGAACACAAAACAATCAACAAAAGATGTCAAATATGCATGAATCAAAGTATATGATTTTGGAAAAATTGTTCAAACCGTGACACTGTAATGGGCGATTCTTGGAGCTATGAAGTTGGAAACTGATTGCAAATCGTCCAGGAAACTCCCAGCAATGTCTTTGAATCCACAAAAGCCTTTGAATTGGCCTGGAAGTGAGAAAACAGTTTTGACTTTGTTCTTGATTTTTTGAATATGGTTATGGCTCTGTATGCAGCAATCTCACGTGTATAGCATTAGGGTTAGGTTATGCATGTGTAATGGAAGGGAATTAGGTCAAAGTTTGGGCCAAGGATCCATGGAATTATGGTTTGTATCTTTGATCTTCAATCAAATCTTTTTGCCTCTTTTTGATGGAGAAAACTTGCCAAAATTGGAGATCTTTGTCCCCTTGATGTGCATACGAATTTGCCAGCTCATATTGGTCATATTTGCTTCATAAAAAGATTTGAAAACCATATCTTTGAATTTCCTACATTTTAAATCAATTAAATGAATTAATATTAATAAAAAATTCAATTCAATTAATTAAAAATAAGAAAATAAATCAATTTAAGCTCAATGGGTCGTGCATAGGCCTTGTACAAAGTTTCAAGAAGGAATTTGAGGCCCATTAGCAAAAATGATGTGTTTTGAGCAAAGTTGACTTTTGCAAATTCACAAAAATTTCCCAACTTCTCCAATGCATATCTTGCTCAATTATGATCATATGAACATGTTCTTGGACATTTTGGAAAGGTCTTGAAGTCCTCTAACCAATGCCTTTGGTCCCATGTCATTTGGATTTACCAATCTCAAGTTATGGTCTTTGACTTAAAGTGCATTTTTGTTGACTTTTGAAATTGACCTATAATGTAGAAATTGATAACTTTTTGTGAGAGCATTTATTGGACTTGGAATGTGAAAATGAGTTGTAGGAAATTTCATCCCCTTCAAAATTAGCATTGGATGGGATTTTTCTGATGAACCATGAAAAAGTTATGCCCTGGTCAAGATACAATTGACTTTTCTACTGTCCAAAAATAACAACTTTTGCATCTTTGATGATTTTTGAGCCATGCTTGTGGAATCATGATCAAGACTTGATAAAATGATGATTATGGCCTCAAAATAAGATGTTGACCAAAAATCTTGACTTTTGACTGTAAAATGACCATTTTACCCCTACAGTTGATTGTGAAGCAAATGAAGCTTTTGACTGTGCAATTTGACCCTGTGAGTCTTGAGACTTGGCATGTAGATGCTTGACAATGTATATAGGCCTATGAGACTTGATTGAGCCATTGAAAACCTCAAATTCCTGGAAGGAACCAAAACCCTAATTTGGACTGGCTTAGGAGGATGTTTGGACTGTGCAACCCTTGAGAAATCTTGAACCATTTGAAGATGATTCTTGATAAACTTTGAAGAATATGGGAGGGCAAATTTTGGGGTACAACAGTACCTCTTTATAATTCCGAAACTATATATTATTTATCATCTCTTTATTTATGTGATTTGAATTATCTCACCCTTTACTTGTTTCGCCGTTGCCTTTATCCTGATAATGTGCAGGTGATCCTCGTGGATGAATGGATTAGCTCGAGTCTTTTTGTGTCGCCTATGCTCTGATTAGCGTAACACTCGGGAATGGGGCGCTTTTGAATATTTTGTTTAGGATAGCATATATGTATATCCTATTGTTGTATATGTGGAATATGTTGCATTTTGACATGCTTATGTTCGTAACATGATATTATTATTTTGGAGATGTATATGCCTTGTATGGTATGACGTTGATGGATTCCGCTGCCTTGTGCATAATTATATGCTTATATGATATATGATGATGTGATCGGTATATCCGACTTTTGATTGTTGAGTTGTTACATTAAAATGCAAAGTGAAAAACCATGAATATGTGATGCCTCAATTTATTTATGAAATTTTATTACTCTGATTTTATTATAAATACCGTTGGATAGAATTAGGGTGTTACATTTCCAATGATGCATTTCTTGAACTTAAGGGCTGAAGAGAAGTTGTAGGGAATTGGATTCTCTTCAAAATGATCCTTGGTGGAAATTTTTATGATAAAGTATGATAAAGTTATGGCTGGTCTCAGTTGACTTTTCCTATAGAAACCCTAATTAGTAATTTTTGACTTTTGATGAATTAGGAGAATTTCTTGAGGAATCATGATCAACCCTTGATAAAATGAAGGATATCACTTCAAAATGTTAATGTTGACAAAAAATCTTGAAGTTTGACTACATATGGGCCATAGTTAACTTTTGACCTAGTACAATTGATTTTCAAGAATTTGAGCAGTTGACTGAGAAAACTTGTAGTGCAAGGCATGAAAATTTTCATGGACAATCTTGAAGACATATTAGGACCATGGAAAACATTTGAGACCATTGGAGCTCATATATCTTGATGAAAATTGAAACCCTAGTTAGAGGTTCATTGCCTTAGGAGGAGACTTTGGTTGGTCAATTCTTAGTCATCTTTGAGAAATTTGAGGACCTAAATGGGCATGCCTTGAGTAAAATAAGAGGTCAAATTTTGTGGTATAACAGCTGCCCCTGTTCAATCTTCTTAATCCTGAAGATTTAGATTGGCTTGTCTGCCTTTCAATCTAAAGGTGGAAGACGATTGAACACTAGAGTGCCCAGAAATTCGTACTCACCCAAAGTAACACTGTTGGTTGATAATATCGAGAATGGGATTACACATTCCATTTGGAAAAGGTGACATAAGACCTTCGGAGATGGGCTTAAAGATGCCATCTAGAGAAAGTGACGAAGAGTCGTCGAAGATGGGCTTAAAGACGCCATCTAGAGAACATGCTGATTTCATGAGAGATTCCTGTTCCTGCCGTTGAGGAGGACTCCGTTGAGGAATGTTGGTCTCTGTTTCAGGAAATAGAGTGTAGGAGCTTAATTTGTCCATTACTTTGCTGTGAAGTTATCTCTTGATTGAAGAGATGAAATTGGGCTGTTATCTGGTCGGGATCCAGGCTTCACAACAACTTGCCGAGGACAATAAGATTGACTGCTATCTGGTCGCATTCCAGGCTTCACATCGACCTACTGGGGAATATGAAATTAACTGCTATCTGGTCGGTTCCAGGCTTTGCGGTAATTTGATGGAGTAAACTGCTATCTGGTCGAATTCTAGGCTTTACAGTATCTTTAACTAGATAATAATCAGAAAAATCTTAGGGTCAATTTAACTGAACCACAGAAAGTATCTATCGAAAAAGAATCAGGATAAATCATTGATTGATTTAAAACTGAACCAGCAGAGGTCTTGAATTATCTTTAGCTGGAATATAATCAGAGAAATCTTAGGGTCGATTTAACTGAACCAGAGAAAATGTCTACCAGAAAAGAATCAGGATAAATCATTAGTCGATTTAAAACTGAATCAGCAGAGGTCTTGAATCATCTTTAACTGGAATAGAATCAGAGAAATCTTAAGGTCGATTTAACTGAACCAGAGAAAGCGTCTACCTGAAAAGAATCAGGATAAATCATTGGTCGATTTAAAACTGAACCAGCGGAGGTCTTGAATTATCTTTAACTAGAATAGAATCATAGAAATCTTAGGATCGATTTAACTGAACCAGAGAAAGCGTCTATCGGAAAAGAATCATAATAAATCATTAGTCGATTTAAAGCTGAACCAACAGAGGTCTTGAATTATCTTTCTGAGGAAAATGCTGAAATAGCCCTTCGTCAGATGTAGCCTTTGAGAAGACTGTCAGGCCATATAAGTAGTTAATGATGTTTGTTGATTGATCTTTTCTGAAAAGGTAAATAATTAGTTGTATGCAATGTCATGATGTATGAAATGAATTGTGTAATGATGTTCTCAAAATAAATGATATTATGTTGTATGCAATATGTATGCGCATGCCATGATGTATGAACATGGAATGCTGTTGCGACATTTCTTAGTCTGGGAAAATAAATTCCTGACTGCTGCTGGAGAGTACTAGGAAGCTGAATCCCAGACTGCTGTTTGGTAGATGAGGAAAGTGGTTCTTTCATTTCTGCTGGGGAGATGATTTGTCGGGGATTTCCTCTTTTCGTTTGAGGATATTCTGTCGGGGATCGTTGACTTTTGCTTGAGAATGCTCCGCTGGAGAGAAGATGCTATGTTGGAAGAATTTACCAAATGTAGAGAAATAAACTCCGTTGGGGGATGAACTTCCGCAGCTAGAGAAATAAACTCTACCAGGGATGAGGATTTATAAACGGTTTGAGATTATAAAAACTCTGTTGGGGCATAAGAGGTCAAAACTTCGGTTGTTTTCACTCTGCGGGGATATAAGCACCACTAGGACGTGTGCTGAGGGCGTAGCAGTGACTTTGTATCAAGACGTCTCTGCCTCTGTACCTATTGGAGAAAGTAACTGCGGGGGCTACAGATGGCTTTTAAGGTATTGTCCCGTTTCTTAAAGTCATTAGCAACTGTCTTTCTATTTTTTATGCAAGTATTTGTAAACAGTAATCATATTCAAATGCATATGTCAAAAATAATCACTGGACGTTTTTGAAAAACAAAACACAAAAATAGAAAACGAATGATTTTGTACTTTCAAGGAAATGATTTGTATTGATTTTGAAGTTTTCCTATAACTGGCGTTTTTGTACAAAAAGAAACGACCATTCTAGTAAGAGAATGTCGTCGTAAAAGTGGAAACTATAGTATAAAGAGAAAACAGCTATGTGTACTAATCCCATCAAGTTTCAATTCTGCTATTGCACTCATGTCCTTGAGCGTCTCATCACTTTGCTACCTGTCCGAAGCTGACTGGATTGATTGGTACCGTTTGAGCTTGATGGTTGATACTGAAGTCTGGTTGCAAGGTGATCCAACGGGACATAGTTATACGCTTTAAATCCCTAATTTTTTCCTGGACCGCCCTTTCGGGTTTTCAGTCCACCGGGATACCCTTTTTTGCCCAAACCGCATTTTCAGGTTTTCGACTTGCCAGGTGTACAAATTTTTTGTATTTATCCCTAATTTCCCCCCGAACCCTTTTGGTTCGCTGGGATGCCCTTATTTTTTCCTAGGCCTGTCAACCTAGAGGGTCTCTATTCATGCGTAGTATCTTTTAACTATGTTCGCATTCACAGGGTGAGGAAGGTCGTCACCATCCATAGTAGTTAAGATCATGGCTCCACCAGAAAATATGTTCTTGATCACAAATGGCCCTTCGTATGTGGGATTCCATTTTCCCCTGGGATCACCTTGTGGCAGTATGATACGCTTGATTACTAGATCACCAACTTGATATACCCGACGTCTGACCTTCTTATTAAAAGCCTTAAACATACACTTCTGGTACATCTGGCCATGACAGACAACCGCAAGCCTTTTCTCATCAATTAGGTTTAGTTGGTCAAGTCGAGTCTGAACCCAATCGTCTTTGTTCAGCCCTGCATCTTTCATGATTCTAAAAGAAGGGACTTGGACCTTAATAGGTAGGACAACTTCCATACCGTATACCAAAGAGAAAGGAGTTGCCCCTATTGATGTGCGTACTGTGGTGCGGTAACCATGAAGAGCAAATGGTAACATCTCATGCCAATATTTATATGTCACCGTCATCTTCTAGATGATCTTCTTAATATTCTTATTAGCAGCCTCTACAACGCCATTCATCTTCGTCCGGTAAGGAGAAGAGTTATGATGCTGAATCTTGAATTGCTTACAGAGTTCAATGATCATAGTGTTGTTGAGATTTATACCATTATCTGTAATGATTCTTTCGGGGATACCATACCGAAAAATAAGGTTATGCTTGATGAACCGCGCCACAACATTCTTGGTAACAGTAGCAAAAGAGGCTGCCTCAACCCACTTCGTGAAGTAATCAATGGAAACAAGGATGAAGTGATGCACATTGGAAGCGGTATGTCTGATTTCTCCAATCATGTCAATGCCCCACATTGCAAACGGCCAAGGAGCAGTCAAGACTTTAGAGGAACTGGAGGTGTGTGCACCTTATCAGCATAAATCTGGACCTTGTGACAAGTTCGCGAATGTTGATAACAATCTTCTTCCACAGTAGACCAATAGTATCCCGCCCGTAGGATCTTTTTAGCCATAGTGTTTCCACTAGAATGGGTGCCAAAGGTACCTTCATGTAAATCATCCATAATATTCTCCGCTTTATACTTGTCTATATACCGAAGCAAAGTAGAATCATGGTTGTGCTTATAGAGGATCTCGTTACTGAGAAGGAATTTGGCAGAGAACCTTCTTAAGAGCTTCTTATCATTGACTGAAGCTCCTTCAGGATACTCTTGGCCTTTGAGATATCTTTTGACTTCATGGAACCAAGGTTTTTCCACTACCTCTTCAGTATCAATCTCGTGACAGTATGTGGTTCATCCATTCTCTCAATAGTGATATGAGGAGCCTCATTATCCCACCCGACCTTTAACATGGATGACATAGTGGCTAGCGTGTTCGCTAATTGATTTTCCTCTTGTGGGAAATGCTCAAAAGTAATTTCTTCAAAGTATGGGATTAATGTCAACACATGCTCTTTATATGGGATGAGATTAGGATGCTTCGTGTCCCATTCTCCTTTGATATGGCTGATTACCAAAGCTGAGTCTCTAAACACGCTTAAGAACTTGATCCTTAAATCTATTGCAGCTTTGAGACCCATGATACATGCTTCATACTCAGTCATATTGTTGGTACAGTTGAAAAATAGCCTAGCAGTGAAAGGAGTATGACAACCTTCAGGAGAGATGATCACGACACCGATGCCATTTCCAAGTGTGTTGGAAGCTTCGTCAAAAACCATAGTCCATTGGGATCCTTTCTCAGGTCCTTCATCTGGTCCAGGTTCTTCACAATCAGTTACTAACATGATGTTCTCGTCCGGGAACTTAAAATTCATGGATTGGTAATCATCCACAGCCTGATGAGCCAAATGATCAGCTAGTACACTTCCTTTGATTTCTTTCTGGGTTATGTATTGAATGTCGTATTCAGTCAGGATCCTTTTCCATCTCGCTATTCTTCCGGAGAGAGCGGGCTTCTCGAAGATGTACTTGATATGATCCATTTTAGAGATCAACAAGGTAGTGTGAGTCAACATATACTGTCTTAGTCGACAAGTAGCCCATGCCAAAGCACAACAAGTTTTCTTGAGCAGTGAGTATCTTGTTTCACAATCAGTAAACTTTTTTCTAAGGTAGTATATTGCATGCTCTTTTTGACCAGACTCGTCATGCTGCCCCAGCACACACCCTATTGAGTTCTCTAATACCGTTAAGTACATGATCAGAGGTCTTCCTTCAACTGGCGACATTAAAATTGGAGGCTCTTGAAGATATTCCTTGATTTTGTCAAAGGAATTCTGGAATTCGTCATTCCACTTCACTGTTTGATCTTTCTTCAATTGCTTAAAGATTGGCTCACAAGTAGCGGTCAGATGAGAAATGAACCTAGCAATGTAGTTTAGGCGTCCCAAGAATCCCCTAACTTCCTTCTCAGTGCGAGGAGTTGGAATTTCTTGTATAGCTTTAACCTTTGCAGGGTCTACCTCAATACCTTTTCCGCTGACAACGAAGCCTAAGAGTTTACCAGATCTTACTCCAAAGGTGCAGTTATTCGGGTTCAGCCTCAGTTTTTACTTCTTCAGCCTTTCAAATAGCTTCTGTAGGTGATCAAGGTGCTCTTCTTCGGTCTGAGACATGGCTATCATATCATCGACATAGACCTCTATCTCGTGATGGATCATGTTATGAAATAGAGCTACCATGGTGCACTGATAGGTTGCCCCAACATTCTTCCACCCAAAGGGCATAACCTTGTAGCAGAAAGTTCCCCACTGTGTGACAAAGGTTATCTTCTCCATTTCCTCAGGTGCCATTTTGATCTGGTTATACCCTGAGAAGCCATCCATGAAGGAGAATACTTTACAATGGGCAGTGTTGTCAACCAGAATGTCAATATGGGAAAGCGGGAAGTCATCCTTGGGGCTCGCCCTGTTCAAGTCTCTGTAATCCACACACATACGTACCTTACCGTCCTTCTTAGGTACCGGCACTACGTTAGCAACCCATTATGGATAGGAAGTAACAACTAAGAAACAAGCATTGAATTGTTTCATAACTTCAGCTTTGATCTTCTCTGACATTTCTGGGCGCATACGAAGAACCCTCTATTTTACTGGAGGGCAGTCCTCTTTTGTCGGCAGGCGATGAACCACAATATCAGTGTCAAGTCCTAGCATGTCTTCGTATGACCATGCAAAGATTTCCATATAATCATGTAACATCTTTATTAAACTCTCCTTGATACTATGCTCCAGATCGACACCTATCTTGACTTCTTTCTTATACTTTTTAGTACCCAAGTTCACTGTCTCAATCGACTCTTCATGGGGTTGTATTACCCTTTCTTCCTGTTGTAACAGTCTAGCAAGTTCTCCTGGTACTTCATAATCTTTCTCACCTTCGTCCTCGGCTTGGTTGATCGAATTTTCAAAGTCATAACTGGCAATAGCAGAACCGTTATCAATATGATCCAAAGTAAATGTGGATCTGCAGTTTGATACATGAGTGTGTAAGAGCATAGCTGTATTGATAAAGTGAAAAGCATAAAAGAAAGACAGAGAGCGCAAAATTTGTATGCAAAAACGTCCAATGCTTTATTAATGACATATGAGATTGAAAATGATAACCCTTACAAATAAACCATTGTGCCTCGAGTAAGACACAAGGCCATAGAGTTTATATTGTTTATTTATTACATATCCGAAAATAAGAAAGACAATTAATCCTGAATAAAAGTAATCGGCACACAATATTCAGCCGTCCAATTACTAGGTCCACCATTGGTAGTAGGGAACATCCAGCTGTCCATGTCACAGTAACCATCACTATCTTCTAAAGCGTTGATACCATGATTGCTGATGCATAGGGGAGGTCCTCCGGCACGAGCACGACGAACAACCCTTTAAGTTCCCGAAGTAAAACCCAAACCAAACTTATAAGATTTGTATGGAATGTCAGGGAGTTTCCCCTAAATGGTACACCCACCTTCTTCAATTAGTGCTTTGGCGTCCTTGAAAGAAGCCATCTTCAATGGAGGTCTGGTGATCTTCGGTGCACTGGTAACAATCTCGGTTGCAGCCATGGTCTGAGGCACCTCTTCAAAGTTCAGACAAGGGGTCTCGATGAACTTGCCGTCCATATAGACATACCTGAAAGAGTTCAAGTGGCTTACCATGTACTCTTCCTCACCACGTACTGTGAAAATCTTTCCCTTCACTGGGTACTTCAACATCTGATGCAGAGTGGAAGTAACAGCTCCAGCCCCATGGATCTAAGGGCGTCCCAACAAACCGGAATAAGATGGTCGGATATCTATCACGTAGAAGGTGGAGCCAAAGGTTTGGGAACCAACTTTGATAGGGATGTCCACCTACCCGTGTACCATTCTTTTTGAACCATCTAAAACCCTCACCACAGTGTTACTGGGCTTCAGAGTCAAACCTTCCCAATCTAATATGTTAAGAGCCTTCTTGGGCAGAACATTCAGCAATGAACCGGTATCCACTAGAACATGGGCCAAAGTAGTGCCCCTGCATTCGATGGAGACATGCAGCACATCATTATGTTTTCTTCCTCTGGGTGTCAAATCAGCATCAGAAAAACCCATTCCATTATCAACAGTCAAACTAGCCACACAATCTTCAAATTGATCAGCAGAGGTTTCTTGTGGCACATGAGCTGTCTTGAGGAATTTTACCAAAGCCTTTGCATGGGCTTCAGAGCATAATAGTAGGGCCAACATTGAGATCTTGGAAGGAGTCTATCCCAGTTGTTCAACCACATTGTAGTCACTCTTTTTAATTATTTTCAAGATTTCTTCCATTTCCTTCTTAGAAACCTCAGGGATAGCCTCCGGATGAGCCTTCGTCTGGACAGGCTCAACCAATATCTCTTTGCCCCTAGTCTCAGCCGACTCGGTGACAGGGGTGGCAGCAGGGCTAGTAGCAGGATTTGTCATAGGAATACCAACATGAGTAGCGGCATGGACAATCACAGGAGTAGTAATGGGAGTATTAGCAAGAGTAGCAACAGGAATGATCATAGAAGTAGTAAAAGTTTCAGGAGGAGAGATCTCGGGAGAGAAAACTCTTCCGCTTCTTGTTATTTTACTGGTCCTAACGATATTACCGACGTCAGGATCAGTACCTTCAGTAACTTTGTCTTCAGCAGCCAACATGTCTTGCTTGACGCCATGGTAATAGACGTCAGCCCCATGATTCCAGGGAACGACTTTATCTGAGGAATATAGTATTGGACCTGGCATGGTGATGATCAGGGGAGCAAACTTTGGA
Organism: Vicia faba; assembly: GCA_948472305.1. Taxonomy (NCBI): domain Eukaryota; kingdom Viridiplantae; phylum Streptophyta; class Magnoliopsida; order Fabales; family Fabaceae; genus Vicia; species Vicia faba. The sequence goes on from OX451741.1 coordinate 1,173,588,508, forward strand.
AAAGATGTAATCCTGACGGGTCTTTTGGTGGAGACCCTTGGAGGATTGGCGGAAATGGTTATAATAAAAACGTCTTTACATGAAACACTTGTGACTGGAGTCTTCTCAAATAAAATTTCTTTATCATCCATCAGGCACTGAACACCTTCTTTCAACAAATGGAAACCAATTGGTAGAGATAAACATAAGTGGCAACCTTCACTATAACCTGGAAATAAACCGGCTTGCAACAATTTCTTTTTAACAGTCATGAGAGGAGTAACGAGTTCCTCAACAGAAGCAACAAACATATCATCGTCAACAACATTAACACCATGGCCGTGCTTAGGCATGGGGGTAGTTATAACATTAGGAGTCTCTGGAGCATCGAATTCAATCTCCTTTGCCTCGATCAAATCCTGCACCTTATTCTTCAAGCCCAACAACCGTTTGTATCATGGCCTGGAATTTCAGAATGGTAGGCACACCGAGCCTTTGGATTATAGTGGGGAGATGCAGTGTTGAGATTTTTGGGAGCTTCCCTCAAATTTACCAGATTGGATTTTAGTAAGTGCGGTAAAACTTGAGACAAGGTCATATTGATCGGATAAACTGTCTCATAGGTCTTTCTGCTTTGGGATGATTATTCCGCTGTTGAGTAGCTACAGGCTTGGATATCATTACAGCCCCTACTGTTGGACAATGTTCAGTTCTGCCCTGATTTCTTTGACTGTAAGCATCACCAACCTTCTTCTTTCCACGAAAGGTCTCTTTCCTGCACTTGAAGAGGTATCCTTTTGAATCTTGCCACTCTTAATCCCGACTTCCACTCTTTCTCTAGTTAAAACCAGCTCAGTAAAACTAGCTGATGAGCTTCCCATCAGATGGTTGAAAAATGGACCAGATAGAGTACCCAAAAACATGTCCACCAACTCTCTATCAGACAGAGGAGGCTGGAATATTTCTACTAAGTCTCTCCACTTCTGGGCGTAATCTTTAAAGCTCTCGCCAGAACCCATGGACATACTTTGGAGTTGTGTACGGGTTGGAGCAAGGTCAACATTATATTGTTACTTCTTATAGAAAGCAGCAACCAGGTCTTCCCAATTACGAATATTGGTTCCCTCCAGCTGATAGAACCACTCTAGCTGAGTCCTGGATAGACTGTCTTAGAAGAAGTGGACCCAAAAATCCCTGTCAGCGGTGTGAGGATGAATCTTTCTCACATAAGATCGAAGATGCATCTTGGGACATGAGACCCCATCATACTTAGCAAACACCGGAACCTTAAACTTCGGCGGGATGACAACCCCAGAAACCAAACCCAGCTCTTCAAAATCCAGCCCATGTACCCTCTAGTTTCCATTGCATTCAGATGATCCTCCAGCTGTTTGTATTTATCATCAGCAGGAGGATACTGCTCCTCATTATAATCATATTCATTATCAAATCCCTTAGGATTGAGGTCTTCCTCTCTTGTATCCCTATCCTAAGTGTCTCCTTCTTTTAACGAAGTTGCTAGTTTTGAAGCTCGTCGCACTGGTCCTCTGATCCTTTTTCCCAAACTCACTACACCAACTGGTTTCTTTGGCTTCTTGGTCCTTTCTTTGACGATCAGGGCTTTCATCTCTTCTTGCCCCTTTCCATAGCCATGATCATTTGTTGAAACTGAGCATTTTGAGTTTGGAGGTCCTTCACTGTTTGTTCGAGAGCCATTTCTTTTGCTGAAATAAACAATGAAAACAATAAGAAACCTGTCTTGAAACCTGTTTATGCAATGATATGTATGATATGCGTATGCAATGTTGTAATACGATGGGAGAACTGACTTGATTGTTTTGCGTTTGATCGCAAATGTTGCGGTTAGCAAGAGTCGCCACCGACTTTTCTTTTATCCAAAAGGAAAGGTGAAAAAGCACAGGAAAGACCTTTGAGATTGTTTCTTGAGTTCGGGGGGTAGATTATGAAAAGGGAAGGTATTAGCACCCTTTTCATCCATGATTTTCCACGGGCTCTTAGTTACTTGCTAGATCACTTGCTTTTGTTTGAAATTGTGATTTGTGTGGTTTTGAAAGTGTTTTGTAAAAGAGGCCATTTGTTTAGGCAATCTTTGTAATGATTCTCGTTCGTAAGAATGTATACAAGGATGTTGATCTTTTCAAAATGTTTTCAATGTTTGTAAGATGTTTAGAAATGTGTGTGTGTATGTTTTGAAAATAACAAGGATATTTGTTTTGAAATGGAGCAAGTAATTAGGAGCAATCTACCTACTCAAATGTCTTTCTTGTTCATTTTCTTTTCCTTTGATATTGTTGTCTTACCATTGATTTGGTAAGCAACCCTATCTTTGGATGTAAACGGGACGAGCGTGGGTCATCGTATAGCCATGATTACCAATGTTGCAAAGTATCTTAGCATTTTTGAGGGACTAAGATCATTTTTGTAAGGTAACTTTGAATAGCGTCATTGAGGGACTATGATCTTGTATTTGTTTGTTTTGCTAAGATACCTTACATGCGTAATATGACCATTTTTGTATAAGGAAACCAAGTGGGATAACCCTAGGGGTGTTTTGTGTGCAAGTGTCATTTTCATGCTTGATTTTGTCTTGGATTAAGGTTTTCTATTTGATTGGTTTTATCTTGCCATACAAACCCTAATTACTAGCATGTTACATAAAAGCGATAAATTGCGAAATTTAAATGTCCTACGCTATTACAACATTTGTGGGAGGGGGGGGGGGGTATACAATTTATGAATGGGGATTGCAATAATATAAATCTAATTAAGCTATTACAACCAAATTGAATATGTACAAATATTGGAATAAAAAAATATAAGATGAATTAAATATGCAAAGATATGTAACGGAAATAAGATTTTTGTTTGGTTTTTTATGTGAAAAAGGTTTTAACCTAAACCTAATAAATAAATCAAGATTAACTTAAATCAATTAAGAAAATAAATTATTTTTTTAGAAAATATTTTTGAATAAACCCTAATTCTATTTGATTAAAAGAAAACAAATTTCTTTAAGAAAAAGTAAGTATTTTTATATTTTTTGTCTTGGAAATAATACATGACATTATGAGATATTTTGGTCCTTTTATATTAAAATAAATATTTAATGGGTATAAATAAAAAATAAATATTAAACTAGTTCTAATTTAATTTACAAATTTAATTAAATAAAAATGGATAATATATATAACTAAATAAAATATTTTTTGTGAGAAAAATAAAATAAAATAAGCTAAAACATTAATCTATCATTTTTATATTTTTTTATGATTTTTAATATTAAGAAAAATATATTTAATAAAATAAAAATGAAAATAAAATGAATAATAAAAATATATTAGGGCAGGGGTATCATGAGTAAACAGGATGCAGATTTAGAAAAAATCATAGGCCCAATGAAACAAAAAGCCCAGCGCTGCAAAGTGACAAAAAAAGGAAAAAATGTGAGAAAATGCAAAAGGCAGGCGCTAAGGCTTGAACCCGTGACCTATAGTATTTTTGCGCGCTGCCTTACCACTGGGATGGCTGTACATCCGTTCATATAAACAAAAGCATAAATATATATTAGAAAACGCCTCCTGAAGGCAACTTCATCTTCAACCTTGAGCCCGTATCTCTCTCATTTCTCCATAAAAATGGAAAGTTCAAACATGAAAATTACAATGTTTCTTCTTACGAGTTCAACCATATAATTTATGTAAACTAAAAATCAAAGATAAGATCTAATTTTATTGGCCCTAATTTGAAACCTAATTTTTACAGAAATTTCAAATCCAAAATTCTCTATACACAGTTAATATAAATGAAAACTATGAACATGGTTAGCTTTAGTGCAAGAATATCTACATTTTTCTTTCACAAATTAGGACCAAATTATGCTTGTATGAAGAGATAGAAGTTTGAGTTTTTACCTCTTTCAACTAAGATCGTGAATGGAGTTTGCTTGCTTGGACCTCCCTGAGTTTATTTCGATCCTTACTTTGTCTTGAAAGTCCCTGAATCTCCCTACTCAAGTCAACCTGCAAGCTTGATGTTTGAAAATGGTAGATGGAGGAGGAGGAGGAGTTACAGTGAGGGAACAGGGGTCTGGATCGCTTAGGTGTGATGTGTATTAAGTGTTTAGGTGGTTAAAACTTAAAACGCACGAGTGGATTTGAAGATGGCTGAGTAAGGTTCAAAACTGTCAAGATATGGCAGATTTTCAATGGCAAAATGTTTGGGAGTGTTTCTGAGTCTTAGCCTTCGTGTGTTAGGTTGCAATACACTTGTATATAAGTATGGAAGAGGTTAGATATAAAGCTTTCTCAAGATTTTCGAGTTATAGCCTTTTGACTCTATTACTTGCTTTTGAAGAAAAGTGAGGAGACAAGTCCCTAAGTGTTGTACAAGCATGGTCTGGTTTTTGAGAGGCTTCAGGAAAGTTTCTTTTGGCTTTGGCTTTGCTTGTGTGCAGAGAAAACAAGTGCAAGGCTCAAGAAGTGGAAAATTGCAAAAGTAGTGCTTTATCAAAATGGAAATGGCACCTTTGTGCCAAAATGTAATTGTTCTTGTACAATGCATTCAATGCTTGGCTTAAAGCTTCCAACATCTGTGAAAACATTTAATTATGGAGTGAGAAACAAGTTTGAGGCCTGCAAAGCAAAGATTATGCAGCCTAGACTTGGATTTGAATTTTTGTTCATCATGAAATGGCTTGTAATCAAAGTGATAAATCACCAACTTCATCTCTTCGATTCTACCTACTCAAGAATGATCTCAAGGAGTTATTGGACATTTTGGAAATCTTGAAATGTTATATATAACTCATATTTGAATTGCTTTTGAAGATTCCCCTTGGAATTATGTTAAAAGTTGCCATGAAGTTAGGTCAAAAATCTGCCTAACTAAGGCAAAATTTCACTAAGTTATTTTAGTTCATGAGCATGTATTCACAAAATTATATCTTGAGATCCAAGAATTTTTAGGAGAAATTATGTGAAGAAAAGTTTTAGATTTCATGGAGATCTACAACTTTCATGTTGGAAATTTTCTTTGAATCATCTTGCATCATGGTGAAAATATGGCTCAAAGTTGAGAAAAAATAAGAAATTTTCTATACTTAGAAAAATTTCTAAGTTAGGAAATTTCAACTTTTCAAAACAAAAATCTTAAATCCTTGATTTCTTGATGAACAATTTTCACATTTTGACATGTTTTGATGAATTATGATCTTTGGAACTTGATTTTGATCAAAAAGTCAAAGTTTGACTTTTTAGTGTACAGTTGACTTTTGATCAGTTGCTTGCAAAATTTATCTGTCAATCCAATGATCTTGCAATGTTTTGAACCATGTCAATAGGTCAAAATGATGTAATTGGACTCTTGAAATCATACTTCAAACTAATTGATCATTTTCTAGGTCCAAAATAAAAAATTGCCCTTTCTTAGTCAAAAACCCTAATTTTGACCATTTTGCCCTTTTGATGATTTGATCAAATTTCTTGAGGAATTGTGGTCCAAACTTGATCAAATGATACATATGAGTCTAAGATGTTTATGCGGATAAAAAATTATGAAGTTTGACTATAAATTGGACATGGTTGTCTCTTTCCCCAATACAACTAATTTCTAGGTCAACTGTCCAATTGACTGATAAAAAATGTGATTCAAGGCTTGAAACTTGACATGAATAATCTTGGGGGTCCATAATGATCATTGAAAGTCATATGAAGCATTGATAGTCCAAAATTACTTGTGCAAACTCAAACCCTAACTTTTGGTCATCAATGCATGAGGAGGTGTCTTGAGCTGGTCAAACCCTAATGCAGTCTTGAGTCAAAGAGATCTTGTGAGAAAATTCTTGATAAGTGAGAGGGAAAATTTTGGGGTACAACAACTGCCCTTGTTCAATCTTATTAAACCTGAAGAGTTAGACTGGCGAGTTTTGCCATTCGTGACTCAAAGGTGGAAGATGATTGAACACTAGAGTGCCCAGAAATTTGCACTCGGCGATGCGATGATTGAAGGAATGGGCTCATAGAAAGTTGTTGGAGATGGGCTTGTAGATGCCATCCAAAAGTGATTGTTGAATTGTAATTTGTGAGCTGAAAGAATGAGTATCAAAATTGCATCCGTGTTTGGAGCATGTCTGTACTGTATCTGGAAGAGGCTTTGATTAAGTATTAGAATGGAATCCGTGTCTGGAGCGTATCTGTAATGCGTCTGAAGTTTGAATATGAATGAGTATCAGGATGGCATCCGTGTCTGGAGCATTTCTAAACTGTATCAAGTCTGAATCTGAATGAGTATCAGGATGGCATCCGTGTCTGGAGCGTATTTGAACTATATCTGAGAGTTGATTTTGAATGAGTATCAGAATGGCGTCCGTGTCTGGAGCGTATCTGAAATGTATCTGAGAGTTGATTTTGAATGAGTATCAGAATGGCGTCCTTGTCTGGAGCATATCTGAACTGTATATGAAAGTTGAATCTGAATGAGTATCAGGATGGCATCCGTGTCTGAAGCATATATGAACTGTATCTGAAGGTTGAATCCGAATGAGTATCAAAATAGAATCCGTGTCTGGAGCGTATCTGAACTGTATCTGAAAGAGATTCTGAATGAGTATCAGAATGGCATCCGTGTCTAGAGCGTATCTGTACTGTATCTGAAGGTTAAATCTGAATGAGTATCAGAATAGCATCCGTGTCTGGAGTGTATCTGAACTGTATCTAAAAGAGATTCTGAATGAGTATCAGAATGGAATCCGTGTCTGGAGCATATCTATACTGTATCTGAGAATTGTATCTGAATGAGTATCATAATGGCGTCCGTGTCTGAAGCGTATCTGCACTGTATATGGAGATTTGTAATATTTGTTAATGGTAGCTATTAACCTTATCCTGAAATGGGTAACATGTTAGCTAAAACATAATGTTTATGTTGTATGAAATGCATAGTATAATGCATTCGTGTTATCAATGTTTATGATATATGGATGCAATGCATGCGTATATGAGCTAGTTTGTTGCACTGCTGTTGGACTGGGGAAAATAAATCCCTGACTGCTGCTGAGGATATGGGGTATAAGTCTTCATGTTGTGAAGTCTAAGTGTTGATGAATTTCTGTTTAGAGAAATAAACTCTGTTGTAAGGGAAATGCCATGTACTGCTTGTAAAATCTCATTGGGGAATCCTGAGAATTTTGACGACTTCCACTAGGGATCAATAATTTGAAACTTTGTTCTGTTGGGGATTTAAATGACGTACTGCAGGAGATTACTTATGGAATAGTCTAGATATATTTCCCTATCCTTTCAACCTATCAGTAATTGCCTCTTTTCATTTCGTTTATTTGTAAACAGTAATTATGTTCAAATGCATATGCTCAGCAATGAATCATTGGACATTTTTGTAAACAAAACAAGCGTAAAGAAAAGATAAGTAGTTTTTCACTTTCAAAGAGATATCTTTGTATTGACTTTGAGTAAATATTTTTGTACAAGGAGACAAACATTCTAGTAAGAGAATGCTGTCGTAAAAAATGAAAATTTTGATACTGAGAAAAGATAGCTATGTGTACAAAATCCCACGGGGTTTCCATTCTGCTATAGCCTTCATATCTCCGAGCGTCTTGTCTATTTGTTGCCTTGTACGAAGATGATTGAATTGATCAGAACCTCTGAGTTTGTCAGTGGAAGCCAAAGATTGTCCGTAAAGTGATCCAATGGAACATAATCATACGCTTTAATTCCCTAACTTTTTCCTGGACCGCCCTTTCGGGTTTTCAGTCCATCGGGAAACCCTTTTTTGCCCAAGTTGCCCTTTCGGGTTTTCAACTTTCCGGGTGTACAGATTTTTTTTGTTTTATCCCTAACTTTTGCCCGAACCTTTTTGGTTCACCGGGATGCCCTTGTTTTGCCTAGGTGTGTCAACCTAGCGGGTCTCTTATGCGTAGTATCTTTTGATTATGTCCGTGTTTGCAGGGTGTGGCAGGTCATCACCATCCATGGTGGTCAAGATCATTGCCCCACCAGAGAAGATGTTTTTGATTACAAATGGTCATTCGTAGGTAGGAGTCCATTTTCCCCTGGGATCACCTTGTGGCAAGATGATACGTTTGATCACTAGATCCCCAACTTGATATACTTGGCGTCTGACCTTCTTGTTGAAAGCCTTGATCATCCGTTTTTGATACATTTGACCATGGAAAATAGCAGTAAGTCTCTTCTCATCAATCAAGTTCATTTGATCAAGTCGAGTCTGGATCCAATCGTCTTCGTTTAATCCTGCATCCTTCATAATCCTTAGAGAGGGGATCTGAACCTCAATAGGCAAGACGACTTTCATGCCGTATACCAAAGAATAGGGTATTGCCCCGGTTGATGTGCGAGCTGTGGTACGATATCCGTGGAGAGCGAATTGTAACATCTCATGCCAGTCTTTGTATGTCACTGTCATTTTTTGTATGATCTTTTTAATGTTCTTATTTGCAGCTTCGACAACACCATTCATCTTCGGCCGATAGGGAGAATAATTATGATGTTGTATCTTGAATTGCTCGCACAATGCGGTGATCATAGTGTTGTTGAGATTTGTACCATTGTCAGTGATGATCCTTTCTGGGATACCGTACCGGCAAATGAGATTTTGCTTGATAAAAAGGGCAATAACATTTTTGGTAACGGAGGCAAAAGAAGCTGCTTCAACCCACTTTGTAAAATAGTCAATGGCCACTAGGATTAAGCGGTGTCCATTGGAGGTTGTCGGCTTGATTTCCCCAATCATATCAATTCCCCACATAGCAAAGGGCCAAGGAGCTGTCAAGACATTCAGAGGAACTGGAGGTACATGTACTTTGTCAGCATAAATTTGACACTTATGGCAGGTTCGAGAGTGTTGATAACAATCTGCTTCCATGGTAGACCAGTAATAGCCTGCCCGTAGGATTTTCTTTGCCATCGTATGGCGACTGGAATGGGTGCCAAAAGTGCCTTCATGTAATTCAGCCATGATCCTTTCAGCTTCAACCTTATCTACGCACCGAAGTAACACAGAGTCATGATTGCGTTTGTACATGATGCCATTACTAAGGAAGAATTTAGTAGAGAATCTCCTTAAGAACTTCTTATCATTGATTGAAGCTCCTTCTAGATATTCTTGAGCCTCGAGATACCTCTTGACTTCGTGAAACCAAGGCTGGTCCACTATTTCTTCAGTATTAATCTCGTGACAATATGCTGATTCATCCATTTGTTCGATGGTGATCCGGGGAGCCTCGTTATCCCAATTAAGTTTAAACTTAGATGACATTATGGCTAGAGCGTCTGCTAGCTGATTTTCTTCTCGCGGGAAATGCTCGAAGGTAATCTTCTCAAAATATGGTAACAATGCCAGAACATGTTCTTTATAAGGGATAAGGTTAGGGTGTTTAGTGTCCCATTCCCCTTTGATCTGACTGATGACCAAAGCTGAATCTCCAAATACACCCAAGGATTTGATTCCCAAGTCTATGGAAGCTCTGGGACCAAAGATGCATGCTTCGTATTCCGCCATGTTGTTTGTACAATTGAAGCAAAGTCTGACAGTAAAGGGAGTATGACACCCTTCTGGAGATATGAGTACAACACCAATACCATTTCCAAGTGCATTGGAGGCTCCATCGAAGAACAGGGTCCATCAGGAGTTGTCTAATGTCATGATGTCTTCATCCGAAAATTCGAATTTCATGGAGTGGTAGTCTTCTACAGCTTGGTGAGCAAGGTGATCAGCTAGTATACTGCCCTTTATAGCTTTCTGGGTAGTATACTGTATGTCATATTCTGTCAGGATCATCTGCCATCTCACTATTCTCCCAGAAAGAGCAGTTTTATCAAAAATGTATTTTATCGGACCCATTTTAGATATCAATAAGGTAGTATAGTCAGCATATACTGTCTTAGCTGACGAGCAGCCCATGCTAGAGCACAACAAGTTTTCTCGAGCAATGAATATCTGGTTTCACAGTCGGTAAAATTTTTGCTCAGGTAGTAAATAGCGTGCTCTTTTCGGCCAGACTCGTCATGCTGCCCCAATACACACCCCATTGAGTTTTCTAAAACAGTCAGATACATAATCAACGGTCTTCCCCCGACTGGTGGCATCAACACAGGAGGCTCTTGTAAGTATTATTTGATTTTGTCAAAAGCAACTTGGAACTCATAATTCCATTTGACTACTTCATCTTTCCTCAATAGTTTGAAGATTGGCTCACAAGTAGCTGTCAGATGGGAAATGAATCTGGAGATATAGTTCAAACATCCCAAGAATCCTCTGACTTCCTTCTCCATACGAGGAGCAAGTATCTCTTGTATTACTTTTACTTTGGCAAGATCGACCTCGATACCTTTGTTGCTGATAATAAAGCATATGAGCTTACCAGATCGTACCCCGAATGTGCACTTGTTAGGGTTCAACCTCAGTTTGTACTTCTTCAGTCTCTCAAACAGCTTTTGTAAGTGATCAAGATGCTCTTCTTATGTTTGTGATCTGGCTATCATATCGTCCATGTAGACTTCCTTTTCATGATGTATCATGTCATGAAATAAAGCTACAATGGCACACTGATAGGTTGCCCCAACGTTCTTCAATCTGAATGGCATTACCTTGTAGCAGAATGTGCCCCACTGTGTGACAAATGTTGTTTTCTCCTTGTCCTCAGGTGCCATTTTTATTTGGTTGTAACCTGAGAATCCGTCCATGAAGGAAAACACTTTGTGTTGGTCCGTATTGTCAACTAGGATATCAATGTGGGGGAGTGGAAAATCATCCTTAGGGCTTGCCCAATTCAAATCTCGGTAGTCCACACACATTCTCACCTTGCCGTCCTTTTTGGGTACTGGAACAACATTGGCAACCCATTAAGGATAAGAGGTGACAACCAAGAATCCATCGTTGAATTGCTTCATGACCTCTGCTTTAATCTTTTCTGACATATCAGGCCTCATGCGGCGAACGTTTTGCTTTACTGGCGGACAATCCTCTCTTGTAGGCAGATGATGTACCACAATATCTTCATCAAGTCCTGGCATGTCTTCATATGACCAGGCAAAGACTTCGACATAATCATGCAACAACTGAATCAGAAGCTTCTTGACACTGGGTTCCAGATTGGCACCCACTTTGACTTCTTTTTTATCTTCTTCAGTACCTAGGTTGATCGTATCCACGGGTTCCTCATGAGGCTGAATAGTTCTCTTTTCTTGTTGTAGCAATCTGGCAAGTTCCCCTGGTACTTCACAATCTTCCTCACCTTCGTCTTCGGCTTGGTAGATCAAATTCTCATAGTCACAAAAGGCCATAGCAGTATCGTTACCCATGGGATCCAGAATGGATGTATACCTGCATTATGAGTGTGGATGTATGTAAGGGTATAGCTATCTTTGAAAGAAAGTAAAATGTAAAAGAAAAACAATGAGCACAAAAGTTTATATGCGAAAACGTCCATGATTCATTGATGACATATGAAAAATGAGATGATAACCCTTACAAATGAACCATTGTGCCTCGGGTAAGACACAAGGTTTTAAGAGTGCGAATTATTTTAAATATTAGAGATCCAACAAAATGTAAAGACAAATTACTGAGGGATGAAAGTGATCGGTACGAAGTCTGTAGCCTCCCAATTGCTGAGCCCTCCATTGACAGTCGGAAAGATCTAATCCTCCAGGTTGCAATCATCTTCACCATCTTCTACTGCGTTGACTTCACGGTTGCTGATCTTTAGGGGTGGTCCTCCAGCATGGGCACGGCATACAGCCTTTTGAGCATTTGAAGTGAAGCCTAGGCCAAACTTGTCAGACTTATATGGGATATATGAGAGTTGTCCCCAGATAGTGCATCCTCCTTCTTCTACTACTGCTTTAGCATCTTTCAGTGACGACATCCGGAGTGGAGGCCTTGTAATCTTGGGAATAGTCTTGGTCACTGCCACATCTTAAGGGACCTCTTCAAAGTGTTGAAATAGAGTTTCAATGAATTCACCATCTAATTCCACATATCTGAAGGAATTGAGATGGATGATCATGTATTCTTCCTCTCCATGGACGGTGATAATCTTTCCTTGAACCGGATACTTCAGCATCTGGTGCAATATAGAGGTAACAACGCCAATATTGTGGATCCATGGTCAGCCTAGCAAGCAGGAGTATGAAGGGCGGATGTCCATCACATAAAAGGTTGAATTGAAGGTTTGGGTTCCAACCTTTATGGGAATGTCCACCTCCCCATGTACCATCCTCTTCGAACCGTCAAAAGCTCTTACCACTATGTTGCTTGGCTTCAAAATCAAACCCTCACAGTCAAGTCTATCAAGAGCTTTTTTAGGTAATACATTCAGAGATGAGCCAATGTCCACCAAGACATGCGCCAGAGTGGTGCCCCTACATTCCACTGAGACATGCAACACCTCATTATGCTTTCTTTCCCTCGGCGTCAGATCAGCATCTGAAAAACCTAAACCATTGTCTGCAGTTAGACTGGCCACGCAGTCTTGAAATTGATCAGCAGATGTCTCTTGAGGTACATGGGCGGTTTTTAAGAACTTCACCAAGGCTTTTGCATGCGCCTCAGAACACAGTAGTAATTCCAGCATGGAGATCTTAGAGGGAGTTTTCCCCAATTGTTCAACTACATCGTAGTCGCTTTTCTTTATAATTTTTAAGATCTCCTCCATTTCCTTCTTGGAGGTCTCAGGCATAGTCAATGACTGAGCCTTCATCCGGACAAGCTCAACCATAATACCTTTTCCTCGAGCCTCGGTTAACTCGGCAGCAGGAGTGTTAATCGGAATGATTACAGAGGTTGTAACAACTTTGTCAATTGGAGTATTGTTGGAGATAAATGTGGGACCGGGAACAACCTTTGGAGCAGCCACATGGATAATTACGGGTCCAGAAATTGCTTTTGGGGGAGCAATTTATGGAGAAAAGATCCTACCACTTCGGGTAATTTTGCTAGTTCTGGAAATGTTACTGATGTCAGAGTTGACCTCCTCGAAGCTTGAATCTTTGGCTGCTGGCCAATCTTGCTTGATACCATGGTAATATACATCCCCTCCATAATTCCATGGTATGGTTTTGTCGGATGTATATGGGACTGGCCCAGGCATTGTGATTATTAAAGGAGCTGTTTTCGGAACTGATGTAATTCTAACGGGTCTTTTGGTGGATACCCTGGAAGAATTGGTGGAAATGGTAATGATAGAAACATCTTCAACAAGAATAGGTGGGACAAGAGTCTTTTCAAATGAAATCTCTTTGTTATCCATCAGGCACTGAATGCCTACTTTCAACAAAGGACAGTTGGTCGGTGAGGATAAACAGAAACGACAATCTTCATCACAACCCAGGAACACACCGACATTCAACAAGTTCATTTTAACAGTCAAAAGTAGGGTTATGAGTTCATTAACTGAAGTAACAAACAATCCTTCTTCAATGGCATTAGCATTGTGACCATGTCTGGGCATAGGAGCAGAAATGACATTTGGCTTCTCGGGCGTATCAAACTCAATTTCTTTTGCTTCAATGAGGTCTTGTATTTTGTTCTCTAGGGTCCAACAGTTATTAGTATCGTGACCAGGACTTTCAGAGTGATACGCGCAACGGGCATTGGGATGATAATGAGGGGATGTTGTATTGGGGTTTTTCGGAGCTTCTTTCAAGGTAACCAAGTTGGATCTTAGTAGATGGGGTAATACTTGAGATGGGGTCATGTTGATTATGGTAAACTGCTTGACTGGCCTTTCTACCCTTGGTTGATTACTTCTTTGTTGATCAGATGTAGGCTTTGGGATCATAACATCCCCCACCATTGGTCGGCGTTCGGCCCTATTTTGGTTTCTTTGCCGATATACTTCAACCACCTCTTTCTTTCTGATAAAGGGCTTCCTTACAGCTGTAGAAAAGGATGCGTTTTTCTGGATCTTTCCATTCTTAATACCAGCTTCTATCCTCTCTCCGGTCAATATTAGTTTAGTAAAGCCTGCAGATGAACTTCCAATTAAATGATTGAAGAAGGGACCGGATAAGGTTCCTAAGAACATGTCTACCAATTCTCTCTCAGACAGAGGGGGTTGAACTCTTCCAGCCAAATCTCTCCATTTTTGTGCATAGTCCTTGAAACCTTCATTGGAAACCATGGCCATACTCTGGAGTTGAGTACAGGTAGGCGCTAAATCAACATTGTACTAGTATTGCTTATAGAAAGCTGTAGCAAGATCTTACCAATTGTGAACATTAGCCCTTTCTAGTTAGTAGAACCAGTCAAGTTGAGTCCCAGACAGACTGTCTTGGAAGAAATGCACCCATAAGTCTTTATCAGCGGTATGGGGTTGAATTTTTCTCACGTATTACCAGAGATTCATTTTAGGGCATGAAACTCCGTCATATTTGGAAAATGTAGGCACTTTGAATTTCAGAGGAATCACAATCCCAGACACTAGTCCCAATTCCTCAAAGTCCAAGCCTGGCACTTTTTGGATTTCCATCGTGCTCAAACGCTCTTTAAGATGTTTATACTTGTCATCAGCCAGAGGGTATTGTTCCTCAGAGTAGTCATCTTCTTCTTCCTCCTCTTCCGATTCTGACGGGACAACTGTTTCCTTGCCTTTCCCCTATCTTTCACCGGATGTTGTTGCAAAGTCCAAAATCCTTCTTGTCTGCCCATGAAATCTTCTTCCCATGTTTAAGACTCCGTCTACCTTCTTTGTTTTCTTTTTCCTCTCTTCAGCCAGCAGAGTCTTTAACTCTTCTTGCCCCTTGGCTAGGGTCATGAGCAAATGTTAAAACTGCGTATTCTGAGCTTGGAGATCTTTCACTGTTTGCTCGAGATCCATGTTACTGAAATAAACAGTAGAGAGATGAGGAGACTTGTTGCAAAAGACCTGTTTATGTTATGATGAATGATATATGCATATGCAATGTTTTCAAGGATTTCAAAGATTCAGATTTGTTTTAGACAAAAAAGAAACACATGTTATATTAAAGTTTGAGTACATCAATGCCCCTTGGGCAAAATAATACAAAACTCTAAGATAGAAAAGTAGTGCGCATCCTCTTTGGTGCAATGTAGGCATTCAGAGTCTGCTCCTCATGAAGTAGCCTAGTGAGTTCCAAAACCTTCTTCTCGCTTGCATAGAATTGGGCTTCGAAAGTATCTCGCTCCCCTTTGAGTTGTATCTGATCCCTTTGTAGGTCTTCAAGAGATGTGGGCATGTCAGGATGTAGGATAGTGTATGGAATGCCTCCCTCCATGACAAGCTCAATGATTACCGGGAGAATGGAGGGGTAAGACATCATAAGACTCTGTGCGCGAGTTCGTACCCATTTGAGGTAAGGCTCAAGAGGGATGGAATTCTTGTGTCCCAAAGTTTTGCTATCCACCTTGTTTAACATCCTCCAAGCTCGGATAAATCTCTGGCGAAGACCTTGATCGTCATTGTCGTAGTCAAATACCAAACCTTGAATCAACATCTCATGCGGGCCATCCCTTCGGGCGTAAACAAACTGTCTTAAGGCTAAGCATGGGTTGTAGGTGATTCCTCCCCTAATGCCAAGTAGAGGGACATTAGGGAATTCTCCGCAATGGTCAACGATGATAACATTCTCTTTGGATCAAGAGCACCAATGAATGTCTGAATGTTTGAGTGTCATCAACCTTTGTGACCACCTTGAACCTTGCTCATTCTTTAATATAAATTGGGGAAGATGCGAAATAAATCATCTTGGCAAGAGAGGAGTGGAACACATAAGGACACCTCTTTTCCTCATTGTGCGAGTGTGAAAAGAGTGTAGGATATCCCCTAGAAATGTAGGCACCAGGTTGTGAGATATGAAGATTTTGACGGCATTCACATCTATGAGTTGGTACAGGTTTGGAAACAAATACATCCCATAGATGAGGAGAGCCACAATTTCCTCAAAGTCTTGCAAGTCTAGGGAATTCCAACAGCTTTGGGCTTTCTCAAACAGGAACTTTGCTAGGAAACCTTTGACACCACTCCTTGTTTCCCAATAAGTTGTGACATCAGATGAGTGCAAGTGTAGAGCTTGAGCAATCTCTTTCGGCTTTGGATCTCTTTCCGTACCGTTGAAAGGTAGTTGCTTGAGAATGGGAATCCTCAAGAGTTGGTAGAATTCTTCCAAAGTAGGCACAAGTTGATAGTCGGGAAATGTGAAGCAATGGTGCAAAGGATCAAAGAACTGAAAGATCACCTTCATCATATCCTCATCCGTGTTGGAGATGACCAAGTTGAGTAGACGACCATGTCTCTCGGTGAATGGAGAGTTTTCAGGAATCCTTGAAGCTAGATCCTTTAGCTATGGAGGGATCCTCACAAGGTTAACTTGAATAGTTTTCCTGCGAAGTGAATCCATATCCTACAAAATAAGAACAAAGATGAATCCCCAAAAATCCTTGAAATTGTTAGTGGATGTATATGATGTTCATGATGTCTATGATGTTATGTACAAGTATGCATATACAAGCAAAGAAAATAAGTCCTTAGTTTAGGCTTGCATGGGGTTTTGTAGGTAAGTACCCTCTTGAAGTTTAGTTGGCTTAACCTGTCCTAGTAATAGTAACCGGGTTCTAAGGAGCTCAATATCACTGGATTGTTTCCTTGGTCATTGTTTCAGCTCAAGCCTCTTTAATGGCGACCGAAATATCCCAAGAAACCAAACCTCAACGAGTGTAGTACTGAGTATCTACCAACTTCGGACTGCACCAAAGTCGGTCATCTCACTACATCCTAAAGGCCAAGTTGGTCAAGTAAAGGTTCTAAAAGTTCATTAGTGCTTCATGACATCACTCAGCGGCCCCGTATTCTCTTTGATTAACTCAAAGGCTACCGGTACCCACAAATATTTCACACTAACGCAGCTATTGCTTAGACCATGTCGGTATAGCCCGCACAGTTTCCACAACGTATTGCTACTTACCTATAATGTATCCCAAATCTGGGTAGAGGATTCAAATCCAAACAAAGAACCATAATGTAAAGCATACAAGTAAAACAATGTAAGCAAATAAATGTGATCTAATCCCTAAGGTAACCCCACTTTTAAAATATCCCCAGCAGAGTCGCCAGTTCTATGATACGGTGGGAGAACTGACTTGATTGTTTTGCGTTTGATCGCAAATGTTGCGGTTAGCAAGAGTCGCCACCGACTTTTCTTTTATCCAAAAGGAAAGGTGAAAAAGCACAGGAAAGACCTTTGAGATCGTTTCTTGAGTTCGGGGGGTAGATTATGAAAAGGGAAGGTATTAGCACCTTTTTCATCCATGTTTTTCCATGGGCTCTTAGTTACTTGCTAGATCACTTTCTTTTGTTTGAAATTGTTCTTTGTATGGTTTTGAAAGTGTTTTGTAAAAGAGGCCATTTGTTTAGGCAATCTTTGTAATAATTCTCATTTGTAAGAATGTATACAAGGATGTTGATCTTTTGAAAATGTTTTCAATGTTTGTAAGATGTTTGGAAATGTGTGTGTGTTTGTTTTGAAAATAGCATGGATATTTGTTTTGAAATGGAGCAAGTAATTAAGAGCAATCTACCTACTCAAATGTATTTCTTGTTCATTTTCTTTTCCTTTGATATTGTTGTGTTATCATTGATTTGGTAAGCAACCCTATCTTTGGACGTAAATGGGACGGGTGTAGATCATTTTTGTAAGGCAACTTTGAATAGCGTCATTGAGGGACTATGATCTTGTATTTATTTGTTTTGCTAAGATACCTTACATGCATAATATGGCCATTTTTGTATAAGGCAACCAAGTGGGATAAACCTAGGGGTGTTTTGTGTGCAAGTGTGTCATTTTCATGCTTGATTTTATCTTGGATTAAGGTTTTCTATTTGATTGGTTTTATTTTGCCATACAAACCCTAACTACTAGCATGTTACATAAAAACGATAAATTGCGAAATTTAAATGTCCTACGCTATTACAACATTTGTGGGAGGGGGTATACAATTTATGAATGGGGATTGCAATAATATAAATCTAATTTAGCTATTACAACCAAATTGAATATGTACAAATATTGGAATAAAAAAATATAAGATGAATTAAATATGCAAAGATATGTAATGCAAAGAAGATTTTTGTTTGGTTTTTTATGTGAAAAAGGTTTTAACCTAAACCTAATAAATAAATCAAGATTAACTTAAATCAATTAAGAAAAGAAATTATTTTTTTAGAAAATATTTTTGAATAAATCCTAATTCTATTTGATTAAAAGAAAATAAATTTCTTTAAGAAAAAGTAAGTATTTTTGTATTTTTTGTCTTGGAAATAATACATGACATTATGAGGTATTTTGGTCCTTTTATATTAAAACAAATATTTAATGGGTATAAAGAAAAAATAAATATTAAAATAGTTCTAATTTAATTTATAAATTTAATTAAATAAAAATGGATAATATATTAACTAAATAAAATATTTTTTGTGAGAAAAATAAAATAAAATAAGCTAAAATATAAATCTATCATTTTTATATTTTTTATGATTTTTAATATTAAGAAAAATATATTTAATAAAATAAAAATGAAAAAAAAATGAATAAAAAAAATATATTAGGCCAGGGGTATCATGAGTAAACAGGATGCAAAGTTAGAAAAAATCATAGGCCCAATGAAACAAAAAGCCCAACGCTGCAAAGTGACAAAAAAAGGAAAAAATGTGAGAAAATGCAAAAGGCAGGCGCTAAGGCTCGAACCCGTGACCTATAGCATTTTTGCGTGCTGCCTTACCACTGAGGTGGCTGTACATCTGTTCATATAAACAAAAGCATAAATATATATTAGAAAAAGCCTCCTGAAGGCAACTTCATCTTCAACCTTGAGCCATGGCCGGACCACCTATATCTCTCTCATTTCTCCATAAAAATGGAAAGTTCAAACATGAAAATTACAGTGTTTCTTCTCACGAGTTTAACCATATAATTTATGTAAACTAAAAATCAAAGATAAGATCTAATTTTACTGGCCCCAATTTGAAACCTAATTTTTACAGAAATTTCAAATCCAAAATTCTCTATACACAGTTAATATAAATGAAAACTATGAACATGGTTAGCTTTAGTGCAAGGATATCTACATTTTTCTTTCATAAATTAGGACCAAATGATGCTTGTATGAAGAGATAGAAGTTTTATTTTTTACCTCTTTCAGCTAAGATCGTGAATGGAGTTTAAGCAAGTTTTGAGAAGGCCTGAGGATCTTTTTAGCTTGCTTGGACCTCCCTGAGTGTATTTCAATCCTTATTGTGTCTTGAAAGTCCCTAAATCTCCCTACTTAAATCAAACTGCAAGCTTGATGTTTGAAAATGGTGGATGGAGGAGGAGGAGTTACAGTGAGGGAACAAGGGTCTAGATCGCTTAGGTGTGATGTATATTAAGTGTTTAGGTGGTTAAAACTCAAAACGCACGAGTGGATTTGGAGATGGCCGAGTAAGGTTCAAAACTTTCAAGCTATGGAAGATTTTCAATGGCAAAGTGTTTGGGAGTGTTTCTGAGTCTTATCCTTCGTGTGTTACGTTGCAATACACTTGTGTATAAGTATGGAAGAGGTTAGACAACAAGCTTTCTCAAGATTTCCGAGTTATAGCCTTTTGGCTCTATTACTTGCTTTTGAAGAAAAGTGAGGAGACAAGTCTCTAAGTGTTGTACAAGCATGGTCTTGTTTTTGAGAGGCTTCCAGAAAGTTGCTTTTGGTTTTGGCTTTTCTTGTGTACATAGAAAACATATGCAAGGCTCAAGAAGTGGAGAATTGCAAAAGTAGTGCTTTATCAAAATGGAAATGGAACCTTTGTGCCAAAAATGGAATTGTTCTTGTACAATGCATTCAATGCTTGGCTTAAAGCTTCCAACATCTGTGAAAAAATTTAATTATGGAGTGAGAAACAAGTTTGAGGCCTGCAAAGCAAAGATTATGCAGCATAGGCTTAGATTTAAATTTTTGTTCATCATGAAATGGCTTGAAATCAAAGTGATAAATCACCAACTTCATCTCTTCAATTCTCCCTGCTCAAGAATGATCTTAAGGAGTTATCTGACATTTTGGAAAGCTTGCAATGTGCTATATAAATCATCTTTGAATTTCTTTTGAAGATTCCCATTGGAACTATGTGAAAAGTTGCCATGAAGTTAGGTAAAAAATCTGCCTAACTAGGGCGAAATTTCACTAAGTTATTTTAGTTCATGAGCATGTATTCACAAAATTATATCTTGAGATCCAAGCATTTTTAGGAGAAATTGTGTGAAGAAAAGTTTTAGATTTCATGGATATCTACAACTTTCATGTTGGAAATTTTCTTTGAATCATCTTGCATCATGGTGAAAATTTGGCTCAAAGTTGAGAAAAAATAAGAAATTTTCTATACTTAGAAAAATTTCTAAGTTAGGAAATTTCAACTTTTCAAAACAAAAATCTTAAATCCTTGATTTCTTGATGAACAAGTTTCACATTTTGACATGTTTTGATGAATTATGATCTTTGGCACTTGATTTTGACCAAAAAGTCAAAGTTTGACTTTTCAGTGTACAGTTGACCAATGATCTTGCAATGTTTTGAACCTTGTCAATAGGTCAAAATGATTTAATTGGACTCTTGAAATCATAATTCAAACTAATTGATCATTTTCTAGGTCCAAAATAAAAAATTTCCCCTTCTCAGTCAAAAACCCTAATTTTGACCATTTTGCCCTTTTGATGATTTGATCAAATTTCTTGAGGAATTATAGTCCAAACGTGATCAAATGATACATATGAGTCTAAGATGTTGATGTGGATCAAAAATTATGAAGTTTGACTGTAAATTGGCCATGGTTGACTCTTTCCCCAATACAGCTGATTTCTAGGTCAACTGTCCAATTGACTGATAAAAAATGTGATTCAAGGCTTGAAACTGGACATGAATAATCTTGGTGGTCCATAATGATCCTTGAAAGTCATATGAAGCATTGATAGTCCAAAATTCCTTGTGCAAACTCAAACCCTAATTTTTGGTCATCAGTGCATGAGGAGGTGTCTTGAGCTGGTCAAACCCTAATGCAGTCTTGAGTCAAAGAGATCTTGTGAGAAAATTCTTGATAAGTGAGAGGGGAAATTTTGTGGTACAACAAATGTTTTCAAGGATTTCTAAGACCTAAATTTGCCTAAACAAATAGGGAACAAACGTTAATTGCATTAAGAAGTTTCAATGGTTACAAAGATGCCTCTTGGGCTTACAATAGGAGAAACCAAACAAAGATAAACTCTCAAAGAAAAAAAGGACTCAAGCTCCCCACGGGTGCATCCTCTTTGGAGCAATATAGGAATTTATACTTTTCTCTTCGTGAAGTAGCCTGGTGAGCTCTAAAACCTTCTTCTCGCTGAGGTAGAACTGGGTCTCAAAGGTGTCTCGTTCCTCTTTCAGCTGAAACCAAGATCTCTGCAACTCCTCGAGAGTAGTTGGCATGTCAGGATGGAGAATAGTATGAGGTACACATGTATCTGCAACTAGTTCCATGATGATGGGTAGAACGGAGGGATAAGGCATCATGAGATTTTGAGCGCGTGCTCGCACCCACTTAAGATAAGGCTCCAAAGGGATGGAGTTCTTATGCCCCAGTGTCTTGCTATCCACTTTGTTTACCATGCCCCAAGCTTGTATGAACCTATGACGGTAACCTTGAACATCATCCTCATAGTTGAACATAATGCCTTGAACCAATACACTATGAGGACCATCTCTCCTAGCATACCCAAACTGTCATAATGTCAAACAAGGATTATAAGTGATTCCTCCCCTAATGCCTAGGAGAGGGACATTAGGGAATTCCCCACAGCGATTAATAATGGTAACATTCTCCAAGGACCAAGGACACCAATGAATATCTGAGTGTGTGAGGGACATCAACCTATTAGACCATCTCATGCCCCGCTCATTCTTCACAACAGATTGAGGTAGGTGCGAAATAAACCACCTAGCCAACAGAGGAGTGCAACACAAAAGATTCCCTCTTCTCTTTACAGTGCGAGTATGCAGAGAGTGTAGAATGTCTCCAAGTAAAGTAGGCACCGGATTATGGGACAGAAAAACCTTGACCACATTCACATCTATGAGTTGGTCAGGATTAGGAAATAGCACCATCCCATAGATGAGAAGTGCCAACACTTCTTCAAAAGCTTGTAAATCTAGGGTATCCCAAAAATGATGAGCCTTCTCAAATAGAAACTTAGCTATAAACCCTTTGACGCCTCTTCTTGTTTCCCAATTTTCCACGACATCTGACCGCTGTAAAGATAGTTCTTGAGCAATTTCCTCAGGTTTTGGGTCTCTTTCCATACCATTGAAGGGTAACTGATCAAGAATGGGCATCCCTAATAACTGATAAAACTCCTCCATAGTGGGCACTAACTGGTAATCAGGAAAGGTGAAGCAGTGATGTAAAGGGTCGAAGAACTGAAAAAGCACCTTTAACATTTCTTCATCGGGGTTTGAGGTGACCAAGTTGAGAAGTCGGCCATGTCTTCCAGTGAATGGAGAGCTTTCAGGAATTCTTGATGCTAATTCCTTGAGTTGAAGAGGTACCTTTACGAGGTTGACTTGAATAGTATTCCTGCACATGGATGTCGTGTCATATAAAATAAGACAAAGATAAGCCCAAAAAATCCTTGAAATGGTTAGTATGATATGCCATGTTATGATGCTATGATAATCATGATTATTCTAAGAAAAACACAAATATAGCCAACACAAGCAAATCACACAAAGACCTTAGGTTTAAAGCTTGCATGGGTTTCAAGGTAAGTACCCTATTGAAGTTTAGTTGGTTCAACCTGTCCTAGAAATAGTAACTGGGTTTTAAGGGATCTCAATGTCACTGGTATTTCCCACAAGTTTCATTCCGATAGATAACTGACTTGCCACCAAACAAAACTCGGGAGTCAAATCTCAATGAGTGTAGTATCGAGTATCAACCGACTTAAGACTACACCAAAGACAGCTATCTCACTACTTCCTAATGGCCTAGTTGGCCAATTAAAGGTTCTAAGGCCAGTTGATATTTCACGACACCACGCGGAGGCCCCGTATTCTCCTTGATTAACTCAAGGGCTACCGGTACCAACCAAAGTGTCACATCAACATAGCTATCGCTTCAACTGTGTCGGTATACCCCACACAGTTTCCATGATCTATTGCTACTTACCTACAAGGTGTCTCAGATCCAGGTGTAGGATCTATAATTAACCAAACATACCCTCCAAAGGTAAAGCATACAAAGCATAAAAAAAGCAGTAAAATGATGAACTAAAACTCTAAGGTAACCCCACTTTTTTTTTCCAGCAGAGTCGCCAGTTCTGTGATATGGTGGCATAACCGACTGTTAATACTGGTTTTGCATTTTTTATTCCCAAATTTTTTGTTAAGCAAGAGTCTCCATCGACTTTTCTTTTATCCAATTTAAGGAAAGGGTGAAAAGAACAGAAAAGACCTTTTTGAGAGTTTTCTGAGTAAGGGGGTAGATTATGGAAAGGGAAGGTGTTAGCACCCTTTCCATCCGTAGTTTTCTATGGGATCTTAGATGCTTAGTTCATGTTTTGAAAATTTCTTGTGCTTTGTGTGTTTTGAAAATTGTTTTGAAAATGCCTTAGTGCGGCGATTCGCTTTGTGATAACTCTTGTATCAGTCCTCAAGAGTGTTGACAAGGCGATTGTTTTTGAAAGTGTTTTGAAATGTTTTTGTGTAGGTGCAAAAAGTTGTTTTGATCAAGCATCTAAGAACTTATCTACTTATACTCGAAAAATTCGTTCTTTTCTCCCTATCCTTTAGACAGTGCTATCCTACTATTCGTGAGTAGGTAGCCCTATCGTTGGATGTATGAGGGACAAACATATGGTCGTTGTTATGGTCATTGAAGGAAACATGTAGGGATACATTAGCAGTTCAAAGGGACTGTCATCATATATTCATAGGCAACATCGAGGGACAAGATCATTTCTCATAGGTAACTCGAGGGAAATTAAGGGACTATGATCTTTATGATGACTTTAACCGAGGGTCTTCGCTAAGGGTATCCCTACGTTCGAAGGACATGACCATTGTCTTTCTGAAGGCAACTGTTGTACCCCAAAATTTTCGCTCCCATTTTCACACAAGACATACTCCTAGAGGTCCTCAATTGCTCAAGGTTGACCACGAATAGATCAGACAAATTCTCCTCCTAAGCATTGGCCTTCTCACTAGGGTTTCATTTTTCACCAAGATGTGTGAGCTCCAAAGGTCTCAAATTTCTTCCATGGTCCTAATATGTCTTCAAGATTATCCATGACAAATTTCATACCTTGCACTACAAGTTTTCCCAGTCAATTGCTCAAATGCTTGAAAATCAACTATACTAGGTCAAAAGTAAACTATGGTCTATATACAGTCAAACTGCAAGATTTTTGGTCAACATCAACATTTTGAAGTGATATCCATTGTTTGATCAAAAGTTGATCATGATCCCTCAAGAAATACTCCTAATTCATCAAAAGTCAAGAATTGTTAATTAGGGTTTCTAAAGGAAAAGTCAACCAAACTTTGACCAGTCATAACATTCTCATACTTCATCCATTTTTCCCAACCAATGCTCATTTTGAATAGAATCCAATTCCATACAACTTCTCTTCATCCCCCAAGTCCAAGAAATTCACCATTTGAAAGATACAAGCTTATATATTATAGGTCATTTTCAGAAAGTCAACAAATTGCACTTTTTGTAAAGACCATTTACATCAAGATAAAAGCTTCGAATGCAAAATTGATCAAAAGAAGGATTGAAGTAGACATCTTGGGTCTTTCCAAAAAGTCCAAGATAATCATAATGAGATACAAATTGAGCAAGTTATGGCCTGCCCAAGTTGGGAAAATTTGGGAATTTTCAAGAATTATGCATTGAGCAAACTTAAAGTTTTAGGTCAATGGCTTAATTTCTTGGACTTCAAACATCTTCCTAAGCCTATAGAGGACCTCTAAAATTATTCTTGACATGCCTTGCATTTGCTAACTATTTTATTCATATTTATTTTAATTTATTTCAAATAAATATAAAATGAAATGTATAAAATAATTGGAAATGGAATTTGAGATTAGAGTTGATGTTTTGGACAACCTAGGCCCATAAAGTTTCGTTCAAGAAATTTCCAAATTCTTTCAAATTCAAAAAGGACAAGATTCCATGTCTTTGGCAAAGTTACAAAACATCATTCGTGGCTTTAAAAACACATGTTTATGGTTGTTATTGCCTTTGTTCTCTTGTCTCCTCCCTCCTCTCTATATAAAGGACACATTAGCAAGCTTCAAGACACATGATATACAACCTAGAAAAGCTCTACAATTTTTGCAAAAAATATCAATGTTGTAAAATTCTCATTTTAGGTTCCAGCCTTCCTCAGTCCAAACAAAAGATCCAAATACATTCATGGAGGCTCCCTGAAGATTTTGCAATCATTACCAAGCCCTGAAAGATCATAAAACGCCTCTGTGATACGGTGGCAGAACCGACTGTTATACACTGGTTTGCATTTTTTGTTTGCAAATGTCACGGTAAGCAAGAGTCACCACCGACTTTTCTATTATCTAACAAAGGAAAGGGTGAAAAGAACAGAAAAAGACCTTTTTTGAGATTTTTTGAGTAAGCAGGGTAGATTATGGAAAGGGAAGGTGTTAGCACCCTTTCCATCCGTGGTTTTCCACGGGCTCTTAGGTACTTGCTCATTTTTGAAAACTGTTTGTGTTTGTGTGTTTTGAAAGTTTTTGTTTACTTTATTGTAACTCTTGTATCAATCCTCAAGAGTGTGATAAAGCGTTTTTGAAAATAGTTTTTGAAAGTGCGTAAGTGTAAAAGAATATTTGAGCAAGTACTTAAGAGTTATATACCTACTTGAAAAAAGACGTTCTTTTCCTCATTTCTTTTAGATAGTGCTATCCTACTATTAGTGAGTAGGTAGCCCTATCATCGAATGTTGAGGGACATTCGAAGGGACGTTTTACAGTTATAAAGGTAACATACAGAGACACTTTAGCAACTTTTGTTTAAGGGACGAGATCATTTACCGAAAGGCAACACTGTAAGGGTCATCGAGGGACTATGATATTTTGATTTTACGAGTCTTTGCTAAAGCGTCCCCATTCTCGAGGGACATGACTGCTTTATTTTCCGAAAGGCAACCGAAACTGGGATACCCTAGAGATGCATATGTGCATATGTGTTCAATTCAGGTATTTTTATCTTTTTATTAGGTTAGCTAACATTTTAATTTACAGTCTTTCCATACACGCCTATTTACTAACAGTAATATATCAAAATAAAGCAGTAAATTACGGAAAATAAAATGCAGAAAAAGTAAATCCTAAACTATTACGCGACTTTGAGAGAGTTACATAAAAAAGAGTGCATGAAATAAAGTGCGGAATTTTAAATCTAAAATTATTACATCCATAAGCAGTTACAATATTTATAAAATACGAGAATCAAAATAAACACGCGCGAAATAAATATTACATCTAAAAAAACTAAAAAGTTCCAAGTAAACGAAAATCTTTTTTTTTTTTTGGTTTTGTTAAGAAAACAATTAACTCTAAATTTAGTTTTAATTAAGAAAATAAATATTGAATGAAATAAATCCTAATTCTTATATTTTTTTTTGTATTTTTTATTAAGAAAAATAATTTAAATTAAAATGAACTTAAATCTAATTAATTTTAAAATTAATAAAGTAAATTTGAAATAATTAATCTAATTAAATTATAAAATTTAAAAAATGATTTAAGAAATAAAACTAAGTCTATTAATTTTAATTTAAAAAAAGTTAAAGTGATTAGTTAATTAATTTGCCAAAATTAAAATTTAATTAAGAAAAATTCTAAATCTATTTTTATGTGACTTTATATTTGTTTATTGATTAAAATAAAAAAAGGAATTAAAAGAAATAAATAAAATGAATAAAACAAGAAAATAAAGATGGGCCTAGTAGCAAAAGTAAACAGGGGGTGCAATCATCAGAAATCCCTAGGCCTGAATCTTTGAAAGCTTCATGCCCTAACCATGGTATTTTCAGATTCTTGCGTGGAACCTCTGATTCAACCATCCATAACTGTTCTACATAAACTCAAACAAACGTTAGCATGCCATGAAATGTGATTAAAATTAGAGATTCGAAGTTTAAAATTTTACCAAACCGGTATTGTCAAATGGGGGCGTGCTAGGCGTGTGATGGACTGCTCTTGAGCCTTGTAAGACTCCTGGGGACTTCAAGAGGATGGTTTGAGGCTTGGTGTCAATCGAGAGAGACCAAAACCTCGAGATATGACTTGCACCAATTCTTTGATTTGTGGAGAGTTTTTTAAGAGCTTTTTGAGAGATTTTTGGAGAGGAATTCCGTGCTCCCTTTGGCTTATAATGTTATGCATTTATAGATGGAATATAGGAGTGAACAAAAATGGTAAAGAATCAATGCATTCATGGCCTTGGAGACAAGGATAAAACACATTGAAAAATGTCCATATTTGTGATATCTTTGCCTCTTTGGTCACTTGCATGAACCTGGTCCCTTTGGATGTATCTTGCACGAAAATATGGGCCTTCTAATAGATCAAGTCAAACCCATATGTCATGGCTCATTATTCTTTGCATTTTTATTTAATTTATTTGATTTAATTCATATTTAAATGGAAAAAAATTCAAATAAATAGAAATAAAAATAAAAATAGTGAATGGTTAGGTTTAGAGGTCCTTGGGTATGTCATAAACATTTTTGAACCCTAAAAGTTAGGACCATTAACCTAAAAATGCAATTTTTCTCAAAGTTGACTTCATGCATTTTTCACAAAATTTCCCAACTTGTGCAAACCATAACTTGCTCAATTTTCATATTTTGAAGATGATCTTAGACTTTTTGGATATCCCAAGATGTCCTCTACAATCTCTATTTTGATCAATTTTGCATTTGAATACGTTATCTTGATGTAAAAGGTCTTGGGAAAAAATGGCTTTTGTTGACTTTTTGAAAATGACCTGTAATGTATGAACTTGTATCTTTCAAATGGTGCATTTCTTGAACTTGAGGGTTGAAGAGAAGTTGTAGGGAATCAGATTCTATGCCATTTTTGACTTTTGATGGGTTAGGAGCATTTCTTGAAGAATCAGGATCAACCCTTGATCAAATGGTGGTTATCACTTCAAAATGTTGATGTTGACAAAAAATATTGAAGTTTGACTGTACATGGGCCATAATTGACTTTTGACCTAGCACAATTGATTTTCTAATACTTGAGCATTTGACTGAGCATACTTGTTGATCAAGGCATGAAACTTGGCATGGGGGATCTTGAGGATATATTAGGACAATGGAGAACATTTGAGATCTTTGAAGCTCATCCATCTTGATGAAAATTGAAACCCTAGTTGGGGGTTCATTGCCTTAGGAGGAGAATTGTATGGCTAACTCTTGGTCAACTTAGGGCAAGTTGGGAACCTCTAGGAGTATGTCTTATGTGAAAATAGGAGGGAAAATTTTGGGGTACAACAGCTTCCCCTGTTCAATCTTATTAAACATGAAGATGTAGATTTGCTTGCCTGTCTTTCGTGATCTGAAGGTGGAAGATGATTGAATACTAGAGTGCCCAGAAATTTGCACTCGCCCAAAGTGAGACTGCTGGTGAATAAATATCGGGAATGGGTTTACAGATGCCATTTGGAAAAGATGACAAAAGACTGTCAGAGATGGGCTTAAAGATGCCATCCAAGGAATGTGACGGAGAGGCGTCGGAGATGGGCTTAAAGATGCCATCCAAAATAGATGCCGACTTTGTAAGGAGTCTCTTTATGGGGATTCTTGTTCCTGCTGTCCAAGGAGGAGTCCGATGGGGAATGTTTTTTTTAGGGGAATAGAGTCTAGGAGCTTTGGTTGTCCTTTACTCTACTGGGGAGTCATCTCTTGACTGAAGAGATGGAAGTGGTTTGCTATCTGGTCAGGATCTAGGCTTCACAGTGACTTACTGAGGATGATAAGGCTTACTGCTATCTGGTCGTATTCCAGGCGTTACAGCAATTTACTGGGGAAATGAGATTAAATTGTTGTCTGGTCATACTCTAGGCTTTGCAGTTTCTCAAACTGGGATAAAAATCAGAAAAATATTAGTGTCGATTTAACTGAACCAGAGAAAGTATCTACTGGAAAAGAATCATTAACAAATCAATGGTCGGTTCAAACTGAACCAACAGAGGTCTTGGTTTATCTTTGACTGGATAGGAATCAGAAAAATCTTAGTATCGATTTAAGTGAACCAGAAAAAGGTCTACCAAAAAAGAATCAGTAACAAATCAAAGGTCGATTTAAACTAAACCAGCAAAGGTCTTGGTTTATCTTTGACTGGATAAAAAATCAGAAAAATCTTAGTGTCGATTTAATTGAACTAGGAAAAGGTCTTTAATTAACTTTGACTAGATAAGAATCAGAAAAATTTTAGAATCGATTTAACTGAACCAGACAAAAGTCTTAGAATATCTTCAACTAGAATAGGAATAAGAGAGATCTTAGTATCGATCTGACTGAACCAGAGAAGGTCTTTAATTAACTTTGACTGGATAAGAATCAGAAAAATCTTAGAGTCGATTCAACTGAACTAGACAAAAGTCTTAGAATATCTACAACTGGAATAAGAATCAGAGAGATCTTATTGTCAATCTGACTGAACCAGAGAACGTCTTTAATTAACTTTGACTGGATAAGAATCAGAAAAATATTAGGATCGATTCAACTGAACCAGACAAAAGTCTTGGAACATCTTCAACTGGAATAGGAATCAGAGAGATCTTAGTGTCGATCTGACTGAACCAGAGAAGGTCTTGAATTAACTTTGACTGGATAAGAATCAGAAAAATCTTAGGATCGATTCAACTGAACCAGACAAAAGTCTTGGAATATCTTCAACTGGAATAGGAATCAGAGAGATCTTAATGTTGATCTGACTGAACCAGAGAAGGTCTTGTAAGAACACCTTTCTGAGGAACATGCTGAAACAGCCCTTCACTAGACATAGTTTTTGAGAGGACTACCATGTCACATAAGTAGTCAATGGTGTTTGTTGATTTGATGTTTTCCCTAAAAAAGGTAAAGAGTTAGTCTTATGCAATATCATGATGTATGAAATGCACTGTGATGATGTTCTCAAAATAAATGAGATTATGCGATGTGTATGTGCATGCCATGATGTATGAACATGGGATGCTATTGAGATATTTCTAAGTCTGGGAAAGTAAATCTCAGACTGCTGTTGAAGAGTATTGGGAGGACTAATTCTTTGTTTCCGCTGGGGATGATGAAAAGATTTCCTCTTTCTGTTTGAGGATGTTCTGCCAGGGATTGACTCTGCTTGAGGATAACTCTGTGGAGAGAGGACGTTTTATTGGGAGATTCTGCTGATGTAGAGACATAAACTCTGTTGGGGCCTGAACTTCTGCAATTAGAGAAATAAGCTCTACCCGGGAGGAGGTTATAAACTGTTTAAGATTATAAAGCTCGGCTGGGGAACACAGATTTTAGCTCTCTGAAGGAACTTTGCTGGAGAAAGTAATTGCCGCTTGGGGTAGAAGAGACTAAAACTTTGGTTTTTTCTACTCTGTGGGGAACATAGATGTCTAGGACGTATGCTGAGGATACATCGGTGACTTTGCATCAGGACGTTTCTGCCCCTGTATCTGCTGGAGAAAGTACATGTGGAGATTTTTTGGATGGATCAATGTCGTGATTGTACTTGAACATGTATTGAATGAGTGTCAGAATGACATCCGTCTCTGGATCGTGTCTGAACTGTATTTGAAACATGTGTTGAATGAGTGTCAAAATTACACCCGTCTCTGGATCATATATAAATTGTACCTGAAACATGTGTTGAATGAGTGTCAGAATGACATCCGCCTCTGGATCGTATCTGAAATGTACTTGAAACATGTGTTGGATGAGTGTCAGAATGATATCCGTCTCGGGATTGTATCTGAATTGTACTTGAAACATGTGTTGAATGAGTGTCAGAATGACATTCGTCTCTAGATTGTATCTGAACTGTACCTGAAACATGTGTTGAATGAGTGTCGGAATGACATCCGTCTCTGGATCGTATCTGAACTATATTTGAAACATGTGTTGAATGAGTGTCAGAATGACATCCGTCTCTGGATCGTATCTGAACTGTATTTGAAACATGTGTTGAATGAGTGTCAGAATAACATCCGTCTCTGGATCGTATCTGAACTGTACTTGAAACATGTGTTGAATGAGTGTCAGAATGACATCCGTCTATGGGCCGTATCTGAACTGTATTTGAAGGGAATCTGAATAAGTATTAGGATGACACCCATCTTTGGATCGTACCTGAACTATTTCTAGAAGAGAAGTCCGGAATAAGTACTAGGTTAATATCAGTCTCTGGATCGTACCTGAACCATTTCTAGAAGAGGACTTGGCTTATTTAGAATGTTTCTGTTGGGAATTCCTGTTTAATTGTTTTTGAGAAGAAATCTGCTAGGGAACATTTATTTTGCTTGATTGTACGTGATTCGTTGTTGGAATTCATGTCTAATTCCCCCAAGTGATTCAGATGGAGATCTGCCCCTAGAAATTTGACTTTTTTGAGAGATTCCTTGAATCTTGACTTGGCAGCCCCTGATGATGGACAATGATCATGCTGTGCCCCTTGGTCGGAAGTGTTTTTCCACTTGAGGTAAACCTTTTCATTGAGAATGTTTTTATTCACTAGATATCCGTCGTGTGAATTTCTATGTTGTCGAACAGATAACTATATGCAAACAATGATATTTAAATAATGCAAGGTTTATGCTTGTCTTAAAGTTTTTGAAAATTCATTTTTTCAGTAAAACAAATTTTGCAAGAGAGTGATATCAACTCATGATTTATAGAAAGTCCTACAAGAGTCAGGATACCTTTTGTAACAATATGCTTCCGAACTAACCTATGCTTCAGTTATGACTTTTTAGGGTTGTAGCATGGCCTGGTTCACGGTTTAAGAAACAAAGGATAAAGGCTCAAATTTTATTTGTACCCATCCGTTCTTCGTGATGTTCTTCGATCCTATGCTGAGCTACTTATGAATTCAGATCCCAATTGAGTCTGGCATCTTGATGTTCCGGTGATGGTTCAGACACTGAAAGTTTATTTGGAAGATGCAATCATTTTTCTAATCTTTTTTTTTGTCGAGGATTTGTAGTAACCTATTTTTTTTAGTTTTCGTTATCCCTTCTTTTTCCTGAACTGTTTCTTTTGTGATTACAGTCAGCGGGATGCCCCAGTTTTTTTCTTAAGTCACCTTCATAGGTTTTGACTTAACGGGCTTTTACTTTGAGAGATAATGACTGTCGGTTTTAATGATTATGCGGAACCATCACCATCTTCTGATTTGGAAGGACGTCTTTGATGCCATTCATCATGTATGAAGTAGAATATTGCAACTGAATGCGCATCTGAATTAACTGAGAAAACTAACATGCCCTAGGTTATGATTAAGGGTTTTAATTTATGTGAAAATAAAAACTCCTACTTCTTTGGCTCAAAGGG
Source organism: Vicia faba (assembly GCA_948472305.1). NCBI lineage: Eukaryota > Viridiplantae > Streptophyta > Magnoliopsida > Fabales > Fabaceae > Vicia > Vicia faba. The sequence continues at coordinate 1,173,621,126 of OX451741.1, forward strand.
GTTGACTAGGGACTATCTTCCTTATAACTCCACTGTTTGGGATTTGAAACAACGGCTGTACATTGTCAGCAAGGTCTGTTCAAAAGTATATTGTAGATATTATGGTATCATTTTCGTCATCCTCCCTCTAAAGGCTTATAGATTTTTAATCGAGAGTCGAATATCACGTAAAGGAAGAAAGAAAACAACTTAAATAAAATGACAATGAAATCATTCAAGACAAACATATGCGATGCATTAATGGGAAAACCAAAGTTCAGCATAACAGTAATTTTTTGAACAATAAATGAAATTACAAATGAAAAATAAAAAATGAATTGGACGTTCTCAATGATTTGGCCTAGGAGCAGTGACCACTTTGTGAGTCTCTAGAGGGTCGAATTCGATCTCCTTGGCATCAATTATATCCTGAATTTTGTTCTTCAGAGCCCAACAACCATTCATATCATGCCCAGGGCTATCAGAATGGTATGCACACCTTTCATTGGGGTGGTAACTGGGAGCAAAAGTATTGGGGTTATGTAGAGGAGCCTTTAACGTAATCAACCCTGCCTTCAACATGTGTTGTAACGCTTGAGCTAGTGACATGTTGATTCTGGTGAACTGTCTCTTAGGCGTGACCTATTTACGCTGATTCCCCTATTGGTGTCGTTGCATAGGCGTAGGATTAGAGACCAATATTTCCCCCACAAATTGATTGTGGTCGTCTGCCTTATTACGACCCTTCTGGCCATACACAACACTGGCTTCCCTCTTACCAGCAAGTGGTTTTTTCTCAGCATTAGAAGATGCAGCCAACGAGATCTTCCCACTCTTGATACCACTTTCAATCCTTTCTCCAGTCATAACCAACTCTGTGAATCCAGATAAGGAACTCCCAATCAACAGATTAAAGAACGGGCCTGTCAGAGTGCCCATGAACATATCTACCATTTCCCGATCATTCAGAGGAGGTTGTACCCTGCCAGCTAGATCCCTCCATTTCTGGGCATATTCTTTGAAGCCTTCGCTAGAACCTATAGACATGCTTTGAAGTTATGTACGAGTTAGAGCAAGGTCAACATTGTATTGGTACTGCTTGTAGAAAACAGCAACCAAGTCTTCCCAGGTATAAATGTCTATTCTTTCTAGCTGGTTGAACCACTCCAATTGTGTGCCAGCTAAACTTTCTTGGAGGAAATGGACCCATAACTTCCGGTCGGCAGTGCGAGGCTGGATCTTCCTAACATAGGACCTTAATTCCAACTTAGGACAGGAGACACCATCATATTTAGCGAACGTGGGGACCTTGAATTTTGGTGGGATGATCATGCCAGAAACTAGCCCTAATTCTTCAAAGTCCAAGCCGGGTATTTGCTGAATCTCCATAGCATTGAGACGATCTTCCAGTTTTTTGTATTCTTCATCAACAAGAGGATACTTCTCCTTATCATAGTTAGATTCATCATCGTATTCTTTTGGACAGAAGTCTTCCTCTCTTGTTTCCTCCTCTTGATTATTTCCTTCCTTTTATGAAGTTATCAGTTCAGAGGCTCGCTCCACTGGTCCTCTGATCCTTCTTCCCAGATTTATTAACCCAGTTGGCTTCTTCGGCTTCTTTCTTTCTTTAACAATTAGGGCTTTGAGTTCTTCTTGCCCCTTGGTCAGAGCCATGATCATCTGTTGAAACTGGGCATTCTGAGTCTGTAGATCCTTCACTGTTTGTTCTAGAGCCATTGCTGAAATAAACAGCGAAGAGGATGAGAAACCTGCTCATGCAATGATATGTATGATATATGTATGCAATGTTTTCAAGGATTTCTAAGAATCAAATTTGCTCAAGCAGAAAAAATAGCAAACTTTAATTGTATTAAGAAGTTTAATTGGTTACAACGATGCCTCTTGGGCTTACAAAGGAGGTAGCAAAGCAAAAGTAAACTCCCAAAGCAAAGAGACTCAAGCTTCCCATGGGTGCATCCTCTTTGGTGCAATGTAGGCATTTATATTCCTCTCTTCGTGAAGTAACCGAGTGAGCTCTAGAACCTTCTTCTCGTTGGCGTAGAATTGTGTTTCAAAGGTATCCCATTCTTCTTTAAGTTGGATCCAGGATTTCCGTAACTCCTCAAGGTCAGTTGGCATGTCAGGATGAAACACAATGTAAGAAGTGTCTCCCTCAGCAATTGGCTCCATAATCACAGGTAAGATGGCGGGGTAAGGCATCATAAGACATTGGGCACGAGCTCACACCCATTTGAGGTAAGGCTCAAGAGGGATGGAATTCTTCTGCCCCAGTGTCCTACTATCAACTCTATTTATCATGCCCGAAGCTCGAATGAACCTCTTGCGATAACTCTGAACATCATTATCATAGTCAAATGTGATTCCTTGGACGAGTGTGTCGTGATGACCATCTGTTCTAGCATAACCAAACCATCACAATGCCAAACAAGGATTATAAGTGATTCCTCCCCTGATGCCAAAGAGAGGGACATTAGGGAATTCCCCACAGCGATCAATGATGGTAACATTCTCCGAGGATCATGAACACCAATGAATATCTGAATGTGTAAGGGACATCAGCCTATGAGACCATCTCATACCCTGCTCATTTCTCAGAATAGACCGGGGTAGGTGCGAAATAAACCACCTAGCCAATAGAGGATTGCAACACAGAAGGGTCCCTCTTCTCTTTAGAGTGCGAGTATGCAGAGAGTGTAGAATATCCCCAAGTAAGGTAGGTACCAGATTGTGAGACAGAAAAATCTTGACCGTATTCACATCTATGAGTTGGTCCATGTTAAGGAATAGTACCACCCCATAGATGAGAAGGGCCAACACCTCTTCAAAAGCTTGTAAATCCAGGATATCCAAAAAATAGTGGGCTTTCTCAAATAGAAACTTAGCTGGAAATCCTTGGACACTTCTTTTGGTTTCCCAGTTTGCCATTACATCAGACCGTTATAAAGATAGAGCTTGAGAAATCTCTTCAGGATTTGGGTTTCTTTCTGTACCATTGAATGGTAGTTGATTAAGGATAGGTACCTCCAATAACTGAGAAAATTCCTCCTTAGTAGGCACTAACTGGTAATCAGGGAAGGTGAAGCAGTGGTGCAACGGGTCAAAGAACTGAAAGAGCACCTTTAACATTTCTTCATCAGGGGTTGCAGTGACCAAGTTGAGAAGTCAGCCATGTTTTTCATTGAAGGGAGAGCTTTCAGGAATCCTTGATGCTAATTCCTTGAGTTGAGGAGGTATTTTCACAAGGTTGATTTGGATAGTGTTCCTGCGGGCGGATGTCATGTCCTACAAAACAAGACAAAAATAAGCCCTAGAAAATCCTTGAAATGGTTAGTATGATATGCCATGTTATAATGTCATGATTATGCTAAGAAATCACATATATAGTAAGCACAAGAAAATCACAAAAAAACCTTAGGTTTAAGGCTTGCATGGATTTTAAGGTCATACCCCCTTGAAGTTGGATTGGTTCAACCTGTCCTATAAATAGTAACCAGGTTCTAAAGGATCTCAATATCACTGATATTTCCCACAAGTTTCGTTTAATAGGCAACTGACTTGCAACCAAACAAAACTCAAGAGTCAAATCTCAATGAGTGTAGCATCGAGTATCTTCCGACTTTGGGAATACACCAAAGACGGCCATCTCACTACGTCCTAATAGCCAAGTTTTTCAATTAAAGGTTCTAAGGTCAGTTGGCGCTTTATGACACCACACAGCGGCCCCGTATTCTGCTTGATTAACTCAAGGGCTACCGGTACCAACCAAAGTGTCGCATTAACGTAGCCATCGCTTCAACCGTGTCGGTATACCCCACACAGTTTCCACGATCTATTGCTACTTACCTAACAGGTTCCCCAGATCCGGGTGTAGGATATATAATAACCCAAACAATACCCTTAAAAGTAAAGCAATCAAACAGACAAAGAAAACAATTTTAAAATGATCTAGACCCTAAGGTAAACCCCACATTATATTTTGTCCCAACAGAGTCGCCATTTCTGTGATACGGTGGCAGAACTGACTGTTATATACTGGTTTGCATTTTTTGTTCGCAAATGTTGTGGTAAGCAAGAGTCACCATCGACTTTTCTTTATCCAACAAAGGAAAGGGTGAAAAGAACAGAAAAATACCTTTTTCGAGATTTTCTGAGTAAGGGGCGTAGATTATGGAAAGGGAAGGTGTTAGCACCCTTTCCATCTGTGGTTTTCCACGGGCTCTTAGGTACTTGCTCATTTTTGAAAACTGTTTGTGTTTGTGTGTTTTGAAAGTTTTTGTTTGCTTTATGGTAACTCTTGTATCAGTCCTCAAGAGTGTGATAAAGCATTTTTGAAAATAGTTTTTGAAAGTGCGTAAGTGTAAAAGAAGATTTGAGCAAGTACTTAAGAGTTATCTACCTACTCGAAAAAAGACGTTCTTTTCCTCATTTCCTTTAGATAGTGCTATCCTACTATTAGTGAGTAGGTAGCCCTATCGTCGGATGTTGAGGGACATTCGAAGGGACGTTTTACAGTTATAAAGGCAACATACAGAGACACTTTAGCAACTTTTGTTTAAGGGTTGAGATCATTTATCGAAAGGAAACACTGTAAGGGTCACCGAGGGACTATGATCTTTTGATTTTACGGGTCTTTGCTAAAGCGTCCCCATTCTCGGTGGACATGACTGCTTTATTTTCCGAAAGGAAACCGAAGCAGGGATACCCTAGAGGTGCATATGTGCATATGTGTTCAATTCAGTTATTTTTGTCTTTTTATTAGGTTAGCTAACGTTTTAATTTACAGTCTTTTCATACACGCCTATTTACTAACAATAATATATCAAAATAACGCAGTAAATTGTGGAAAATAAATTGTAGAAAAAGTAAATCCTAAACTATTACACGACTTTGAGAGAGTTACATAAAAAAGAGCGCATGAGATAAAGTGCGAAATTTTAAATCTAAAATTATTACATCCATAAGCAGTTACAATATTTATAAAATGTGAGAATAAAAATAAACACGCGCGAAATATATATTACGTCTAAAAAAACTAAAATGTTTTAAGTAAACAAATTTTTTTTTTGGTTTTGTTAAGAAAACAATTAACTCTAAATTTAGTTTTAATTAAGAAAATAAATATTGAATGAAATAAATCCTAATTCTTATATTTTTTGTATTTTTATTAAGAAAAACAATTTAAATTAAAATGAACCTAAACCTAATTGATTTTAAATTTAATAAAGTAAAGTTGAAATAATTAATCTAATTAAATTACAAAATTAAAAAAATGATTTAAGAAATAAAACTAAGTCTATTAATTTTAATTTAAAAAAAAGTTAAAGTGATTATTTAATTAATTTACCAAAATTAAAATTTAATTAAGAAAAATCCTAAATCTATTTTTATGTGATTTTTATATTTGTTTATTGATTAAAATAAAAAAGAATTAAAATAAATAAATAAAATGAATAAAACAAGAAAATAAAGATGGGCCTGGTAGTAAAAGTAAACAGGGGATGCAATCATCAGAAATCCCTAGGCCCGAATCTTTGAAAGTTTCACGCCTTAACCATGGTGTTTTCAGATTCTTGCGTGGAACCTCTGATTCAACCATTCATAAATGTTCTGCATAAACTCAATCAAACGTTAGCATGCCATGAAATGTGATTAAAATTAGAGATTTGAAGTTTAAAAGTTTACCAAACTGGTGTTGTCAAATGGGGGCATGCTAGGCGTGTGATGGACTGCTCTTGGGCCTTGTAAGACTCCTGGGGACTTCAAGAGGATGGTTTTAGGCTTGGTGTCAATCGACAGAGTCCGGAACCTCGAGATATGACTTGCACCAATTTTTTGATTTCTGGAGACCTTTTTGAAAAGCTTTTGGAAAGCTTTTTGAAGAGTTTTTTGAGAGATTTTTGGAGAGGAATTTCGTGCTCCCTTTGGCTTGTAATGTTATAGGAATTTCATGCATTTTTCACAAATTTTCCCAACTTGTGCAAACCATAACTTACTCAATTTTCATCTTTTGAAGATGATCTTGGAATTTTGAAAAGCCAAAGATATCCTCTCAAATCTCTATTTTGATAAATTTTGCATTTGAAGATGTTATCTTGATGTAAATGGTCTTGGAAAAAGTGGCTTTTGTTGACTTTTTGAAAATGACCTGTAATGTATGAACTTGTATCTTTCAAATGGTGAATTTATTGAACTTTGGGGCTGAAGAGAAGTTGTAGTGAATTGGATTCTATTTAAAATGAGCTTTGGTTGGAAAATATATGATAAAGTATGAGAAAGTTATGCCTGATCAAAGTTTGGTTGACTTTTCCTATAGAAACCCTAATTTTCCTTTTTTGACTTTTGATGGGTTAGGAGCATTTCTTGAGGAATCATGATAAACCCTTGATCAAATGATGGTTATCACTTTAAAATGTTGATGTTGACCAAAAATCTTGAAGTTTGACTGTACATGGGCCACAATTGACTTTTGACCTAACATAGTTGATTTTTTAATACTTGAGCATTTGACTGAGCAAACTTGTTGAGCAAGGCATGAAACTTGGCATGGATGATCTTGAGGATATATTAGGATAATGGAGAACATTTGAGACCTTTGTAGCTCATCTATCTTGATGAAAATTGAAACCCTAGTTGGGGGTTCATTGCCTTAAGAGGAGAATTGTCTGGCCAACTTAGGGCAAGTTGGGAACCTCTAGGAGTATGTCTTATGTGAAAATAGGAGGACAAATTTTGGGGTACAACAACCTCAGTAAGCTCCATTTTTATATTGTCTAACTCGTTTCATGCATATTCGATGCATTACTTGGCCAGAAGTGTACCAAACCCCATCAGATCTAGCCTTCAAATCATAAGGGGTCTAGATCTAAAGGCTTAAATTTGAGATCCACCATGCGCCCTGAAGGCCTCATCTCACCTGATCCAGCGTGGCCCGGGCTTAACATTCACTTGGGTCTAGCAAAATTCAATTTCAGCACCCCCAATTTCTAATTATCCTGGCCCATTTCGCATTGTTTTTGTGACTTTGCTTTATATTTATTTTATTTTAATTTGTTTTCTTCATTTATTTAATTAGTATAATATAATAATAAAATCACAAAAAATATAGTTTTTTAATTAAATTAATTTTGTGAATTAATTAATAACTATTTTAACTATGTTTCTTTAATTAAAAATAAATTAGAACTTAGGACTTAATTTATGTTTAATTATTTTCTTTAAATAATAAAAAAACTAAAAAATAATTTAGACTATTTTTATTGATTAATTTTATTTTCTAGATATATTTTTAGGTTATTTACTTTCTTAAATCAAAAAACAATCAAAAAGATTTTTTTACTGAGCATTTTCTTAGTTTTCTTTTAGACGTAGTATTCATTTCACGCGCATTATTTTCATTCTCACATTTTTTATAATAATGTAACTGTATACTGGTATGTAATAGACTAAGTAGGACTTTTCATCTCTTTCTTTATTTTACTTTTCCCCAAGTATAGACATGTAAATATCCCCCTTCCTATAGCATTGTAATAACGTAGATTTAAATTCCTGCACTTTAAATTTCTGCAAAATATTAACTGCTAGTAACTAGGCATGTATGAAAAGACTGAAATCAAACGTTAGCAAACTTAACAAAAAGACAAAAATAATTTAATCAAACACAATTTCACACGTGCACCTCTAGGGTATCCCACTTCGGTTGCCTTCGGAAAACGGTCACAATTCTCGAAACGTGAGAAGTTTTAGTGACTATCCTCCAGTTTAAAGATCACTAGTCCCTCGATGACCCTCTCAATGTTGTCTCGGTTAAAAGTGATCTTAGAACTTTAGGGTGGTTACTAGAGCTTCTTACCAAGTTGCCTTCGTGACTGTAACGTCCCTTCGATTGTCCCTCATACATCCAACGATGGGGCTACCTACTCATTAATAGTAGGATAACACTGTCTAAGGGATAGGAGGAAAAGAACTACCTTTTTTAGTACAAAGTAGATAGTTATTAGAAGTTTTCTCAAAAACATTTTTGCACTTACACAAATACTACTTTTCAAAAACAATTTTCAAAACATTTGCTTTGTTGACACTCTTGTGGACTGATACAAGAGTTAAACACAAAGAAAATCGCCGCACTAAGGCATTTCAAAACATTTTTTAAACACACAAAGCACAAAGGTATTTCAAAATGAGTAAACCTCTAAGAGCCCGTAGATAACTACGGATGGAAAGGGTGCTAACACCTTCCGTTTCCACAATCTACCCCCTTACTCAAAAACTCTCGAAAAGGTCTTTTTATGTTCTTTTCACCCTTTCCTTAATTTGGATAAAAGAAAAGTCGGTGGCGACTCTTGCTTACCGCAAAATTTGTGAATACAAAATGAAAAACCAGTATTAAACAGTCGGTTCTGCCACCGTATCACAGAACTGGCAACTCTGCTGGGGATAACAAAAAGTGGGGTTACCTTAGAGTTAGTTCATTATTTAACTGCTTTGTGTGCTTTGATTGCTTTACTTTTGAGGGCTTTGTTTGGGTTACTAAAGATCCTACACCCGGATCTGGGGCACCTTTTAGGTACGTAACAATAGATCATGGAAACTATGCGGGGTATACCAACACGATTGAAGCGATAGCTATGTTGATGTGACACTTTGGTTGGTATCGGTAGCCCTTGAGTAATCAAGGAGAATACGGGGCCGCTGCCTGGTGTCATAAAGCATCAACTGACCTTAGAACCTTTAATTGAGCAACTTGGCCATTAGGAAGTAGTGAGATAGCCGTCCTTGGTGTAGTCCTAAGTCGTTTGATACTCGATACTACACTCATTGAGATTTGACTCCCGAGTTTTGTTTGGTGGAAAGTTAGTTGTTGATTGGAACAAAACTTGTGGGAAAGATCAGTGATATTAAGATCCCTTAGAACCCAGTTAATATTACTAGGACAGGTTGAGCCAACTAAATTTCAAGAGGGTACTTACCTAAAAACCCCATGCAAGCCTAAACCTAAGGCTGCTTGTGTGATTTGTTTGCTTTCAACTTGAGCTACTTGCAATGTTTTTATCTAACAACATGATATCCTTGTAGGATTTGTTTACAGTCATTATCCAGTAACCTGGACTTATTAGACTCACTTGTCTTCATCACCTTACACTTTTGCTTAACGCATAACATACACATCATAACATCATGCCACAACATCTCCTTAACCATTTCAAGGATCTCAAGGGTTTGTGATGTAGGTTATGATAAATCAGAAGTCTAGCAAGGGGCAAGGGGATTTATTTTCCTCTAGCCAATGCCGTCAAAAGATCAAAACTCAACAACTTGAGTCAGGTGCTATGACCCACTTGATATGGTGAGCTTGACTCTCGTAAAAGGACACTCAACGATACGAAGTTCTTCAATCAAAGCTTCAAATTTCAACCTATGACATTTTCTTGTTTACTCCGCGAGATCCTTGAAAACATTGCATTCATGCCATTTCATAACAGGTCTTCCAGTACAGGTTTCTCATCTTTTCGCTCTTTATTTCAGCAAAAGAAATGGCCCTTGAACAAACAGTAAAATACCTTCAAGCTCAAAACGCTAAGTTCCAACAAATATTTATGGCTTTGGCTCTGGGGCAGGAAGAAGTGAAAGCTCTTGTCATAAAAGAGAAGAAGAAGAAGGCAAAGATCCCGGTTGGCATCTTGAATATAGGAAGAAGACTCAGAGGACCGGTTAAACGAGCTCTAAATCTCACAACTCCATCAAACGAAGGGGATAATCATGAAGAAGTCAACAACCCCGAGGCTGATGAAGAAGAAGCTGATTACTCTAAGGAACAATATCCTCCTGCTGACAATAAATAAAAACAGCTCGAGGATCGTCTCAATGCTATGGAGATTCAGCAGGTACTTGGCTTGGACTTTGAAGAGTTAGGGTTGGTTCCTGGAGTGGTCATCCCACCAAAGTTCAAGGTTCCCACATTTGCTAAGCATGACGGTGTCTCCTACCCTAAGTTTCACTTAAGGTCCTATGTCAGGAAGATCCAGCCTCACACTGCTGACCAGAAGTTATGGGTCCATTTCTTCCAAGAAAGTTTAGCTGGCACGCAACTGGAGTGGTTCTATCAGCTAGAAAGAACAGACATTCATACCTGGGAAGACTTGGCTGCTTCTTTCTATAAGCAGTACCAATACAATGATGACCTCGCTCCAACTTGTACACAACTTCAAAGCATGTCTATGGATTCTAGCTAAGGCTTCAAGGAATATGCCCAAAAATGGAGGGATCTAGCTGGCAGGGTACAACCTCCTCTGAATGATTAGGAAATGGTAGACATGTTCATGGGCATTCTGACATGCCCGTTCTTTAATCTTCTGATTGGGAGTTCCTCATCCGGGTTCAGAGAGATGGTTCTAACTGGAGAAAGGATTGAAAGTGGTATCAAGAGTGGGAAGATCCCGATGGCTGCATCTTCTAATGCTAAGAAAAAGCCATTTGCTGGTAAGAGGGAAGCCAATGGCGTGTATGGCCATAAGGGTCGTAATAAGGCAGACTACCACCAATCTGTAGGGGCGGTGCTGGTCTCTAATTCGGCACGCGTGGAACAACCACAACAATGGGGTAATCAACGAAGGCAAGACGAGCCTAAGAGACAGTTTACCAAGATCAACAGGCCGCTGTCTCAAGCATTACAACATATGTTGAGGATGAATTTAATTATGTTGATATGACTTCATCCAAACCCTAAGACTTCTTCTCCTAACTACAAACCTGATGCAAGGTGTGCCTATCATTCTGGCAGTCCTGGGCACGATACTAACGATTATTGGGCAGTGAAATACAAGATTCAAAATATGATTGACGCCAAGGAGATTGAGTTTGAACCTCTTTAGACTCCCAACGTGATCACTTCTCCCATGCCAAATCATGGCCAGGATTGAGAGCATTTTTGTTCATTTGAATTCTCAAGTTGTATTTTCTTTGTTTGTTCAAACAATTATTATCATGTCAAACTTTGTTATTTCATTAATGCATTCCACATGTTTGTCTTGAATTAATTTGTTTTCATTATGCTTAAACTGCTTTCTTACTTCCTTTTTGTGATGTTCAACTCTTGATTAAAAGCTTTAAGCCTTTAGAGGGAGGATGACGAGAACGATACCATAATCTCTACAATATGCTTTTGAACAGACACCGCTGACGATGTACATGCATTGTTTCAAACCCTAAACAGTGGAGTTATAAGGAAGATAATCCCTAGTCAACCCCTTTGAGCCTAAGAAGTAGGAGTTTTCTTTTCACACAAATTAAAACCCTTAATCATAACCTGGGGTATGGTAGTTTTCTCAGTTAATTCAGATGTGCATTCAGTCGCAAGCTTTCCATTCATACACGAAAAATAGTGTAGAAGATACTCTCCAAAAGATGGTGATGGTTCCACATAATCATTAAGAACAGGCAGTCATTATCTCTCAAAATAAAAGCCCATTAAGTCAAAACCTATGAAGGAGACTTAAGAAAAAAATGGGGCATCCCGCTGGCTATAATCACAAAAGAAATAGTTCAGGCAAAATACATGGATAGTAAAATAAAAAAAGAAAGAGGTCCTACAAATCCTCAACAAAAATAAAAGGTCACAAAAATGACTGCCTTCTCAAACAAACATTCAATTTCTGAACCATCACCGGAATATCGGGGCCAACATTCCAAAACTCAACTGGGATTCGAAATGCACAATTAACTGAGCGTAAGACTGAAGAACATCATGAAGAACGGGTGGATACAAATAAATTTTAAGCCTTTATCTTTTATTTCTTAAACTGTGACAGGCCACGTTACAACCCTTAAAAGTCCTAGCTGAAGCATGGGTTAGTTCGAGAGCATATTGTTACAAAGGTATCTTGACTCCTGTAAGGTTTGCTATAAATCATAAGTTGATATCACATTCTTGCAAATTTTGTTTTACTACAAAAAACGCATTTTCAAAAAATTTCAAGACAGACATAAGCTTTGAATTCTTTAAATGACATTGTTTTCATATGGTTAATTGTTCAAATGGCATAGAAATTCACACAATGAATACTCAGTGAACGAAGACCCCCTCAATGGACAGAATCACCTCAGACGGAAAAAACATTCCCAATAACAAGCCTTTCATAATCAAGGGGCATGACATGGTGTCTAATTAATCTAGGGCAGTCAAGCCAATATTCAAAGAATCTCTCCAAAAATGCTGAATAGCCAGGGGCAGATCTCCATCTAAATCACTCGGGGGCTATTACATTGATCGGGGATTCCAGTAGAAAATCACTGTGAAATTTGAATCTTTGGTACCACCAAATTGCTTGTCAGTGGCAGTAGTATCAGATGGTGTTAGTATCATGTCTTTGAATCCTTCTATGACAGTTCTTAGAAAATATACCTAGGAAATTCAATACTATCACAAACTTGATCAAACATCAGGCGCACCAGATTCATCCTAAATCAGCCCCACACAGGCTCCCACGTATGAAAGGGCACATGTGATCACATAAAACATAGACAGTGACAACTCCCCACATCCTATGAGCGTGGACATAGTCAGAAAATACTATGCATGTGTTGTACCCCAAAATTCCCCCCCCCCATTTTTCATTCAAGATACTATCCAAGGGTTGCTCGAATACTCAATTTTGTTCAGAAGTTGATCAAACAGATCCTCTCCCTAGGCAGTAAGTCAAAAATTAGGGTTTGGTATCTCTTAAATAAAATTGAGTCTTCAAGGTTTCAAATGGTCTTCATAGATCTTCATGTCTCCTCAAGGATATTCATGCCAAGTTTCAAACCTTGCATTGCAAGTTTGCTCAGTCAATGGTTCAGACGACTGAAAATGACTCCATTGACCCAAAAGTCGACCTTTTGCAAGATCAAGTTCAAACGTTTGTAACTTCTTCATTATTCGATATTTTTGAGCGGTTCTTATTGTGTTTGACTCTCCTTGACGTCATCTCCAATTTCTCTTCACAAATGAAGAGTTGATTACGTGTGGAAGATCACCAAAATTCGAATATTTTAGAGGTCGCATCATGGACTTTGACCTAATCTTAAGTAACCGTCGCCTGATTTCTAAGAATTGTGATTTCCTCAAATTACAAGATCTTGAGACGATTATTCTTGCATATGGTCATAAGTGATGTCACTCACGAGTTTATCCTCAAAGATCGAAAGTAAATTGTGCTTGGAGGACTTTGAAAGTTATCGAATCGTCGCAAGTCATTTGTTTGATTTCAAATGTTCTTAACCACAATTTGTTTTTCTGAGAACTATGTTTCTCAGGTTGAAGTTTGTTAATTCTACAAGATTGATGAATGTTCTTAAGGCATTCTTGTTTTGGCAATGAAGTTCCATTTTAATCGAGCATGGCGTGCAAGTTCATTTCGAATTCAAATTTGATTTGGACAAGATGTGAAGATTAAGACTTTCATTTAAATGACCATAGTTTTGGGTTCGAGTTAACCAAGTGGAATTGGATTCTTAAACATTTATTTTCTTTAGGAATTTTATTGGAGTACAAGGTGCATGGTTTATTTGATCAGTTTTGATTGCTTGAAGTTCAAGTTACCAAGTCAATGTGTATCATTCAAACCATTCAAATTGAGAATTTCAAAATTCAAACAAAGTTTAAGATTTGTACAATAAATTTCATCATTTTACAATCTTTCCCAAGGTTTTATGTTCATTACACTACAAATGAAATTAATTACAAATTTTGTTTTGTTTACAAAGAAAGAAGTTTTGTTTTGTTTCTTCAAGTATTCATTGCTTCATCTTCAAGAAATCCATCCAATCCTTGTTAGCCATGATTTTCTCTTCACCTTACCTCGCTTGCCATCCATGAAACAAGAAAAAAAAGTTAGCAAGCAATCAAATAAGAGTGATGTGTAAAAAAGGGAAAAAAATTCATCATTAGGGTTTGTATTTAGGAATCAGATTCAAAGGCTTTTATCATAATCCCTCTTGTACTATTTTGAAAATCACAAGGTTGGGCCTTGGTTCACAAAAAGAAAAGGAAATTAACAATCATAACCTAAAGCCCAAGGCTGTCTAAACAGCAAACAAAATATGCAAACAAACAAAACAGGCTGCAATACAGCAAGGTCAAACAGCAACAGGGCAAACAAGTAAAGGGAGGCTGCAAGAAGCATGCAGCAGCTGCTGTAAACCTAGCAGCAAAAACAGCCTACAACAAGCAAGCAAGCTGCCAAACATACAAGTCACTGTAGAACATGCAACAAAATATTACAGCAGAACAACAGCAGGCAGCAGATAAAAACAAGCAAAATATAGCCCAATAGCTAAAACTGTCCATCAACAACAAGTAAAACCAAAGCAATAAGCCAAATAGTTAGCAGTATTTCGTTCAAAAACATAGCAAGCTTGCTCAACAAACAAGTTACATCATCATTTTCCTAAAATTATACAAACCCTTCAGAAATTTTGTGAGAAAAAGAAAATAGCCTTACATTATCATTGAAAGATAAAAGAGGAAAGAGACAATTTGAAAAGATATCACCTAGCTTACACAACATGCCAAAGTCAGCTCTGCCCAAAACTCAGCCCAAATGTTGCACAAAATAGGCAACTTAAGGCCTGCACCTCAAGATATTCAAAGTCAGCATATCAGAAAATATTCAAACCCTCAAATTTCCCCCCCACTTTTTCACCCTGTTTTCAATATAATAACACTTACTGTTTCACAAAGAAAGATGGGGAGAGGGAAAGACAATATACAAACCAACAAAGCAGGAGACCAACAAGAAAAACCAAGAGATTTTACACAACCAACTACCAGCAAAGAACAAAGGATAGGAGCCAGCAAAACCAACAAGAGAACAAAAACCAGCAAATAGAGGAGGATTTTTATCAAGCCATACCAGAAAGAAAAGCTTCAACAAGTATGATTCTTCCCCCTATTCTCACACCTCTCTGTTTGCATACTTTTGACACCAATTATTGTGTGATATCTATTTTCTACTGCATTAGAAAAGGGTAATAATTAAAAGTAAAAACAAAAAAACCATTGCACAGAAAAAACTACAAAATACAGTAATCAACCTTCAACTATCCCCTATAGTCATCAATCCCAAGTCCAAACTGTAACTTCATCCACCATTTCCGCAATCTCTTCTCTACTCACCTGTAGAAATAACAATAAAAAAATACTTCACTAAAAAAGGAAACCAGATAAAAAAGAAACTTAAACAAAAATGCAGTAAACCAATTTCCTCTGTAACAACCCATTCCATCAACACCCTTCAACTCTTCAGACTGGCCGCGATGCTTTTCTCCTCATCTCTTCCTTGGATTTCCCAACCACCATAAAAAAACTTCTTCCGAAAAACCTCCCCTCCGTCGTGTTTTCGAAAACCCCATTTCCATAGAATCACCACTTTTTGGTGACATCTCAAAACCTCTGATTGAAGCACCAAGCTCGCACCTCCGTGAATGGGATAACTCGTGTTCCCTCTAATTCATTGCTTCCGGTACAATCTTTTCAATTTTATTTCCTTTAATTTTGAAGTAATATGGTTGTTTTGATTGACTGTGATAAAGAGAAGAGAGGATTTGGGGTAAATTTCTATTTTCTCTTAGGTTTTGTGAATGAATATAAGAGGAGAGAGAGAGAGAGAGTATTTTTAAGGTTGTACAAAAATTTGGAAATCATGAGAATTAATTAGTGTTTAATTGTAATAATAACCATTTACTATTAGTGATGAGTGTGATACGGTGGCCAGAACCGGGACTGGTTTTTTAGGAATGTTGGTTTGCGTTTTGCGTTTGTGTTTGCAAAATGTCGCGGTAAGCAAGAGTCGCCACCGACTTTTATTTTATCCAACAAGGAAAGGAAAAAAGCACAGATAAATTCCTTTTTCGAGATATTTATGAGTACGGGGGGTAGATTATAGAAAGGGAAGGTATTAGCACCCTTTCTATCCGTAGTTATCTATGGGCTCTTAGGTACTTGCTCATCATTTTCAAAATTGCTTCTTTGTATGTTTGTGTGATTTGAAAAGTTTTTGTTTCGACTTCGATTTAACTCTTGCTTTTGTCTTCAAGAGTGTAATGAAGTGTTTTTGAAAACTTTGTTTGAAAAGGAATGTAAGTGTGAACAAAGTTTGTTTTGTTTGAGCAAGTACTTAAGAACTAATCTACCTACTCGAAAAAAGAATCGTTCTGTATTCGTTTCCTTTAGACAACACTATTCCACTATTAGTGAGTAGGTAGCACCGTCGTTGGAGTTTGAGGGTCAATTCGAAAAGGACATACAATCACTAAAGCAATGTTAGGACGTCTTAGTAATAACCCTAATGTCTTAGATCAATTATCCGAGGCAACAATATCCGAGGCAACCTTTCCGAGGCAACTTTGATCTTTGGACAAAAGGACGACCACTAAAGCACCCTATACTCAATGACCGTTTACCGAAGGTAACCAAGTGGGAGTGTACCCTAAGAGTGCGCATGTGCGAGTGATTCAATTTCAAATTATTTATCTTTGCACATTTTAGGGTTATCTAACCATTTTAAAGTTAATCATACATTCTTGTCATGCATCCTAATATCATACATCTAACAGTTTAATATTTTGCGGAATTTAAAGTGCGGAAATTAAACTACGCCATTACATGGCTTCGGGTATTTACATAGCAAAAAAAAACCCTTAAATAATAAAGCGATAAATGAAAATAAAGACCTAATTAACTATTACAACTTGTGAGCAATTACAATAATAGGATAAAAATAAATAATAAAAGTGCGCGCGATGAAATTAGAACGAGAGAGAACTTAGGGTTTTGACCCTTCTAACCTAATTACAAGAAAAATTGTTTTTGTTGTTTTTTAAATTATTTTTAAGAAAAGAATTAGGTTTTAGAATTAAATACACAATTCATTAGCTAATTAAATTAATTAATGAAAATAAATAAATGGCCTATTTTTTTTATGTTTTTGGTTATTTAAAAAAAAAGAAAATATAATTAAGTTAGAAACAAAACCCTAATTATTCTAATTGATTTTAAATTTATTTACAAAAGTAATTAAAGTTATCTAAAATTAACGACTTAATTAAATTAATTTAATTTTTGATAAAAAATAAAATCTAACCTAACTTGGTGAAAAGTATTATTTTTATGATTTTTTGATAAAAAGAAAATAATTAATTATGTTAGTGAAATAAAATAAATTAATTAAATAAAATGTAAAAGAAAAGAAAAAGAAAGCTGGGCCTGAAAGCAATATGGGGGTGCATCACTAGCAATCTGGGTCTAAGAAGCAAAGGTCCATGTTGACTGGCCAGATTCTCCACTATGCATTGACTAAGGCCTTTGGTGTTCCTTCAGATGACATCCCTCAGATCTGGATCTCAAGACACTTGGCCAGTTGGATTATGAAGACGTATGGTAGTCCTTGGTCTTTGTGGAACATGGGATCTATAGAAAGAAATAAAAAAAATGCAAACGTTGGAGGCTGGGGTCAAACCCCTGACCTCAAGCTCCCCAATGCCTTAACGCTTGCCTGGCTACCACTGGGCCAATTGTGTTAGTTATTATAATGATACAAAACAATAATTAAATATTAAAAAGGCAATATATATCAATTCAGCGCGCATTTTTTTCAAATAGGCGAATGGTTATTCGCCACGTCTTCATCTTCTCCAAGGATCTGTTGTTTTAGACAACAAACCTTTACCAACGAACAACTACTGTAGCTAAAACCCTGTGCCTATCAAGAATCATGTACAAGCACAATAAATCAATGGTGATGGTACCAATCCATTCGTCTCAGTCTCACGAACTTCATGGTACCCTAATCGTAGCCCAATTTCACCTGTACACCAAGACCCCAAATCGGAGCTACAAACCCTAACAATGGAAAACTATGATATAGGCTATGAAAACACAATTAAATATTACAGAAAGCTTGAAAATGTTCTAAGGATCAATAATATATGATTACATCATTCTATATGTGCCAGAATTATGCAAACCGATTTCAAGAAATAACCAAGGTCGTGAATGACTTACAGCGCGTTTTGGTACTAGAAAAGATCTGTTCTTGATTAATTTCGCTTGCTGAGGATCCCAGGAAGCGATTGGGATGGTTAAAGGGTCTTGAAATTGCTTCAAAGTATGAATTCGATTCAACACTTTCTCTTGTTTTTTCCAAGTTTGGTTCTGATTGCCGCACCTCTTTCTAGCCTCTCTTTTGGTCTGCACACCTTCTTTATGTACTGAGGAATGAATTAGGGTTGTCAATGTGATCACAATCTTCCTCCATTATTGCTTTTGATTTTGATTTGATACACTTGAATATCATTCCAAAAATAGCCTAAAACCAATATTTTTGTGCACTCCAAGCCTTTACACGAATTCAATCTCATGCTAGCTGGAATTTAAGACCTGAAACATGTACAAAATCTTGATTTTTCAATATTTTGGATTTTCTATGATTTGTTTTGATTTAAAATGATTTAATTCAAATAAAAATCAAAATAAATAATAAAAACAAGATAATGATAAGTGGAAAAGGCTAGGGCTCGTGGACCATGTTGCCAACCCAAAACAAGTGCAAAAGATTGGGCCTATTTGGCAAAAATTGAAGTTTTAGGCATAGTTGACTTTTGACAATTTTGCAAAAAAGGTCAACTTCACCAATGCATAACTTCCTAAATTTTGACTCTTTGAAGGTGTTCTTGGACTTTTTAGAAAGCTTGAGATGTCCTCTAGGCAACTCTTTTGGTCTCATCTTAATTTGATATTCCATGCTCATGTATGAAGCTTTGACAAAAAGGTGTTTTTATTGACTTTTCAAAATGACCTATAATGTCCAAATTCATAACTTCTTGTGAGTGCATATTTTGAACTTTAGAGTTGAATATGGATTGTATAGAATTTAATCCTCTTAAAAATGAGCTTTGGATGGGTCATTTCTCATAAAGTATGAGAAAGTTATGCTTGGTCAAAGTTGAGTTGACTTTTCCTACAAAACCCTAATTTAACAACTTTTGGTTCTTGATGAATTATGAGCAATCCTTGATGAATCATGATCAACCCTTGATAAAATGATGAAATATACTTCAAAATGAGGATGTTAACCAAAAATATTGAAGTTTGACTGTATGTGGGCCACAATTGACTTTTGCCCTAGCATAATCGATTTTTGGGCTTTTGAGCAATTGACTGAGCAAACTTCCTCTGCAAGGCTTGAAACTTGGCATGGATGATCTTGAGACCATATTAGGACAATGGTGAGGATTTGGTATCCCTTGTACTCAAGTATCTTGATGCAACATGAAACCATAATTTTGAGGTAGACTGCCTTAGGAGGGACCTTGTCTGGTCAACCCTTGGACTTCCTTGAGCAACTTGAGAATTTTTATTGAAATGTTTTGAGAAATATGGGAGGGAAAATTTTGGGGTACAACAGCTGCCCCTGTTCAATCTTCTTAAACCTGAAGATTCAGATTGGCTTGTCTACCTTTCGTGATATGAGGGTTGAAGATGATTGAACACTAGAGTGCCCAAAAATTTGCACTCGCATGAAGTGGTGCTTATTTTGTGATGTCAGGAATGGGCTTAAAGATGCCATTTGGAGATTGATGATGGGAGATGGGCTTAAAGATTCCATCCGAAGGAGTGTCGATCGCATAAGGGATTCCTTAGCGAGAGCTTGTATACCTGTTGTTGAGCAAGATTCCGCTAGGGAATGTTGATCTTTGTTGAGAGAAATAGAATTTTAGGAGCTTCGGTCGTCTGTTATTCTACTGGTGAATCGTCTCTGTTTCTTGAGAAAAGTTGAATTTTAGGAGCTTCGGTCGCCCATTATTCTACTGAGGAATCGCCTCTTAGTTGAAGAGGAGAAAATGAATTACTATCTGGTCGTGATCCAGGCTTCATAGTGATAAGACCAATTACTATCTGGTCGTAATCCAGGTTTTACAGTGACTTACTGGGGAGATGAGATTAAACTTGCTATCCGGTCGTAATCCAGGCTTTGTAATTTCTCAATTCTTATCTGGTCGTAATCCAGGCTTCAGAAGGAATTCAAATGTTATCCGGTTGCATCCGGGCTTCAACTTGAATTTAGGGCACACTAATATCCGGTCGAATCCAGGCTTCTTAGTAATTGTCCATGTAAACTTCTATTTGCTCAAAATCCAAGCTTCACAATGTCTTGTATCACTATCTGGTCGTAATCCAGGCTTCACGATGTATTATACCATTATCTAGTCGAATCCAGGCTTCATGGTGTTCTGTACTGCTATCTGGTTGTAATCCAGACTTCACAATACCTCACTTCTTATCTGGTCGAAATCCAGGCTTCAGAAGAAATCAAGTGGTTATCCTGTCGCATCCGGGCTTCCCTTTGACTGTTGGGCCTACTAATATTTGGTCGAATCCGGGCTTCATAGTAATTGGCCGAGTAAACTGCTATTTGGTCGTAACCCAAGCTTCACAGTGTCCCTTATCGCTATTTGGTCGTAATCCAGGCTTCACGATGTCTCATACCACTATCTGGTCGAAATCCAGGTTTCATGGTGTTTGGAGAAATCAAGATACTATCTGGTCGAATCCGGGCTTCATAACTTGTATTAAAGATATACCACTATCTGATCGTAATCTAGGCTTCATGGTCTTGTATTGCTATCTGGTCATAATCCAGGCTTCACAATAACTTGCTAAGCTGTTATCCAGTCGTAACCCGGGCTTCACGACTGGTGTTTATGATATACCACTATCTGGTCGAGTCCAGGCTTCATGGTAACTTGCTGAGCTGCTATCCGGTCGTAATCCGGGCTTCACAACTTATTGGGGATTAAACTATTATCCGGTCGAACCCGGGCTTCATAGCTTTCTTTTAAGAGATACTACTAATTGGTCGTAATCCAGGCTTTGCGGTAGTATGATACTATTATTCGGTCATTCTCCGGGCTTAACAATATGCTCTAGAAATCAATATACTATCCGGTCGGATCCGGGCTTCATAACTTGAACTTTGTGAGAATTTGATTGTATCTTTCCTGAAAGATAAAGGTTAGCTGTATGTAATGCATGATATGTATCAGGCAATGATGTTCTCAAAATAAATGATATTGTGTTATGCGATGCGTATATGCATGTCATGATGTATGGATGTGTCATGTTGTTATGACGTTCTCTAGCTGGGGGAAAATAAATCCCGGATTGCTGCTGGAGAGTGTAAGAGTTTCCGCTCGCTGAGGATAACGACCAAAGATGATTGGGAGAATAATCCTGCTGGAGGATATATTGGTGAGAGAGTGACTCTGTGGGGAAGAAATGCTCTACTGAGGATTTGTTGATCTTGGAGAAATAACCCTTGGCTGTGGATGAATTACCGTTGCTGGCGATGATAAACTCTGTTGGGGATGAATTTCCTGTTTGTGGAAGAAATGAACTCCACTGGGGATGTTCTTTTAGTGCTGACTTCACTGGGGATAATCTTCCAGACTCTACTGGGGATAATCTTCCAGTGCTGGTGATAGATAAACTCTGCTTGGGGAGACTCTTACCGACTCATTCGCGGTTGCGAGCCTCAGCTGGGGAGAATTAACACCACTGTCCTTTTCTTACTCTGCGGGGAGTGAATGTACCATAGTCATATTCTTCAGCTAGGTTTATTCCTGTACCTGGTGAATAGAGCAACTGTAAGGTCCGGACATTTCCTTTTTGCCCCTGTTTCTGGAATTACGAGTAATCGTCTTTTGTTTCACATGTAAATATTTATGAGCAGCAATTATTGTCAAATGCATATATAAAAAATGAACTCATTGGACGTTCTTTCAAAACAAAACAGAAAAAGGAAAATAATTTGAAATTTCTTTGTGAAAATGAATTGTATTGATTCTGAAGTTGGCCTGTAAATAGGCGTTTTTGTACAAGAGGCTCACGTCCTAGTAAGAGAACGCCGCTGAATGATAGAATTTACAATTTGTGAATAAATAAAGAAAAAACAGCTAGGTGAACAATCCCACTAGGTTCCAACTCTGCTATTGCCTTTATATCTTCGAGCGTCTCATCACTTGGCTACTTGGTTGAAGGTAGATCAGATTGATTAGTGCCGTCCGAGCTTGATAGTCGATGCTGAAGTACGGTTGTAAGGTGATCCAATGAGACATAGTGTTGCGCTTTGATCCCTAATTTTTTCCTGGACCACCCTTTCAGGTTTTCAGTCCACCGGGATACCCTTTTTTGCCCAAGCCGCCTTTTTAGGTTTTTGACTTGCCGGGTGTATAAATTTTTTTATTTTCATCCCTTATTTTTGCCCGAACCCTTTTGGTTCGCCAGGAAGCCCTTATTTTTGCCTAGGCCAGTCAACCTAGCGGGTCCTTGATTAGGCGTAGTATTTTTGCACTATGTCTGCATTGACGGGGTGAGGAAGGTCGTCACCATCCATGGTGGTTAGAATTATAGCTCCTCCTGATAAAATGTTCTTAACCACAAATGGCCCTTCGTAAGTAGGGGTCCATTTCCCCCTGGGATCACCTTGAGGTAGTATGATGCGTTTGATGACCAGATCCCCGACTTGATACTCTTGTCATCTAACTTTCTTGTTAAATGCCTTGATCATCCGTTTTTGATACGTCTGACCATGACAAATAGCAGTAAGTCTTTTCTCGTCAATTAAGTTCAGCTGATCAAGCCGGGTCTGAATCCAGTCATCCTCGCTCAAACCTGTATCCTTCATAATCCGAAGAGAGGTACGGTATCCATGAAGAGAAAATGGTAACATCTCGTGCCAGTCTTTGTATGTCACCATCATCTTCTGCACAATCTTCTTGATGTTCTTATTAGCTGCTTCAACAGCCCCACTCATCTTCGGTCGGTAAGGAGAAGAGTTGTGATGCTTAATCTTAAACTGCTTGCAGAGCTCAATGATCATTGTATTATTGAGATTTGTACCATTGTCCGTAATGATCCTCTCTGGCACACCATACCGACATATCAAGTTGTGCCGAATAAACCATGCCACGACGTTCTTAGTTACTGTAGCAAAGGAAGCTGCTTCAACCCACTTTGTAAAATAGTCAATAGCCACCAGAATGAAACGATGCCCGTTAGACGCAGTAGATCTGATCTCACCTATCATATCGATGCCCCACATTGCAAAAGGCCAAGGAGATGTCAAGACGTTCAGAGGAACTGGAGTTACGTGCACCTTATCAGCATAGACTTGGCACTTATGACAGGTCCGAGAATGTTGATAACAGTCGGCTTCCATAGTGGACCAATAATATCCTGCCCGTAGGATTTTCTTTTCCATGGTATGTCCACTGGAATGAGTCCCGAAAGTACCTTCATGCAATTCTGCCATAATCCTTTCTGCCTCGCTCTTGTCCACACATCGCAGTAAGGTCGAATCATGGTTACGCTTGTAAAGAATACCATTACTGATGAAGAACTTCACCGCGAACCTCCTCAGAAACTTCTTGTCATTAACAGA
Organism: Vicia faba; assembly: GCA_948472305.1. Classification (NCBI taxonomy): domain Eukaryota; kingdom Viridiplantae; phylum Streptophyta; class Magnoliopsida; order Fabales; family Fabaceae; genus Vicia; species Vicia faba. Next base: position 1,173,644,600 of record OX451741.1, read on the forward strand.
TGCACCCTCGGGGTATTCTTGAGCCTTAAGATACCTTTTTACCTCATGAAACTAGGGTTTATCTGTTACCTCTTCAGTCTCAATGTCACAACAATGTGCTGGTTCGTCCAACCTCTCAATGGTAATCTGGGGAGCCTCATTGTCCCACCTGACCTTGAACATAGAAGACATAGTAGCTAGCACGTCCGCCAACTGGTTCTCCTCTCTGGGGAAGTGTTCAAAGGTTATCTCCTCGAAGTGTGGAAGCAACATCAATACATACTCTTTGTAAGGAATAAGATTTGGGTGCTTCGTATCCCACTCGTCTTTAATTTTACTGATCACGAGAGCCGAATCTCCGAATACACTTAAGAACTTAATCCTTAGGTCAATAGCTGCTCGAAGGCCCATGATGCATGCTTCATACTCCACCATGTTGTTGGTGCAATTAAAACATAATCAGGCGGTGAACGGAGTATGACAGCCTTCAGGAGATATGATCATGGCGCCAATGCCATTACCCAAAGCGTTTGAAGCTCCATCAAAGTACATAGACCATCAGGATCCTTCCTCAGGTCCTTCATCCGGTCCAGGTTTCTCAAAGTCGGTCACCAACATGATATTCTCATCCGAGAATTCGAAGTTCATAGACTGGTAGTCGTCTACAGCCTGATGCGCCAAATGATCTGCCAACACACTCCCCTTGATTGCCTTTTGGGTTTTGTATTGGATATCATACTCAGTCAAGATCATCTGCCATCTTGCTATTCTTCCGGACAAGGCAGGTTTTTTTGAAGATATACTTGATTGGATCCATCTTTGATATCAATAAGGTGGTGTGAGTCAGCATATACTGTCTCAACCAGCGAGCAGCCCATGCCAAAGCGCAACAAGTTTTATAGAGCAGTGAGTATCAGGTCTCATAGTCGGTAAACTTTTTGCTAAGGTAGTAAATAGCATGCACTTTTCAGCCAGACTCGTCATGCTGCCCCAACACGCACCCCATTGAATTATCGAGTACTGTCAAGTATAAGATCAAAGGTCTCCCTTCAACTGGAGGCATCATAATAGGTGGCTCTTGGAGATATTATTTGATCCTTTCGAAAGCGGCCTGAAATTCATCATTCCATTTTACCACTTGATCTTTCTTCAGCAGTTTGAAGATTGGCTCACAAGTAGCAGTCAGGTGTGAAATGAATCGGGCAATGTAGTTTAGACGTCCCAAAAAGCCTCTGACTTCTTTTTTAGTTCAGGGAGATGGAATTTCCTATATAGCCTTCACCTTTACGGGATCCACCTGAATACCTTTATCACTAACGACGAAACCCAGCAGCTTACCAGACCTTACCCCGAAGGTGCACTTGTTCGGGTTTAACCTCAGCTTGTAAAACTTCAACCTGTAAATAGCTTCTGAAGATGGTCAAGATGTTCTTCTTCAGTCTGGGATCTTGCAATCATATCGTCAACGTATACCTAAATCTCATGATCAATCATGTCGTGGAACAAAGCGACCATGGCGCGCTGATAAGTTGCCCCAGCATTCTTCGATCCGAAAGGCATGACTTTATAGCAAAAGGTACCCCATTGCGTAATGAAAGTTGTCTTTTCCATATCCTCGGGGGCCATCTTAATATGATTGTAACCAGAAAAACCATCCATAAAGGAGAAGACCTTATGTTGTGCGGTGTTGTCAACCAGAACGTCGATATGAGGCAGAGGGAAATCATCCTTGGGGCTCGCCCTATTCAGATCCCTATATTCTACGCACATACGGACTTTACCATATTTCTTCGGCACCGAAACCACGTTGGCAACCCACTGCGGGTAAGAAGTAACTGCTAGAAAACCGGCATCAAACTGTTTCATAACCTCAGCCTTGATTTTCTCAGACATTTCTGGGCGCATTCGGCGAACTTTCTGTTTCACTGGAGGGCAGTCTTCCTTGGTTGGCAAGCGATGTACCACAATATCAGTATCCAACCCAGGCATATCTTCATAAGACCAGGCAAAGATCTCAACATAGTCACGCAATATCTGTATCAACTGTTGCTTAACACTAGGCCCCAGATTTTCACCTATCTTGACCTATTTCTTGTCTTCCTCGATACCCAAATTCACTGATTCCACTGGCTCTTCATACATCTTCATGGCCCTCTCTTCCTGAAGTAACAGCCTAGCAAGTTCCCCAGGCACCTCACAATCATCCTCACCTTCGTCCTCGGCTTGGTTGATCGGACTTTCGAAGTCATAACTGGCAGTAGCAGAGTCGTTATCAGTGGGATCCAAAGTGGATACGGACCTGTATATGTGAGTGTGTGTAAGACAAATATCTGTTTTGATAAAATGCAAGATAGAAAACAAAAACAAGGAGCGCAAAATTTGTAATGCAAAAAAAATTCCAATGCTTTATTAATGATATATGGAAATGACGCATAATAAGCCCTCACAAACAAAGCCACGGTATCTCGGGCAAGGCACCGGGCCGTAAAGTTTTAAATTATCTGTTACAAGCCTAAAAAAAAAGAGTTTATTACTGTGTAATAAAAGAAACTGGCACGGAGTCCTTCGCCGTCCAGTTGTTCAAGCCACCGTTGGTAGTCGGGTAAATCAAGCTGTCGAAATCTGACTCTTCATCATCATCTTCAATTGCATTCACTCCCGGATTATTGATACGCAGGGGAGGTCTTCCAATCTGCGCACGCCGAACAACCCTTTGAGCTTCTGTAGTAAAACCCAAACCAAACTTGTCAGTATTGTGTGCAAAGTCAGGGAGTTAGCCCCAATTCGCACACCCACCTTTTTCAATAACAGCCCTGGCATCCTTGAGGGAAGCCATCTTCATTGGAGGTTCGTCAGCAGCAATTTCAGTCGACGCTAGAGTCTGGGGGACTTCTTCAAAGTTCTGACACGGGGTCTCAATGAACTCCCCATCCATCTCAACATACCGGAAAGAGTTGAGATGACTTACCATGTATTCCTCTTCACCCTGCACCATAACAATCTTCCCCTTCACTGGATATTTCAACATCTGATGGAGCGTAGAAGTCACTGCCCAGCCTTATGAATCCATGGGCGACCCAACAAGCAGGAATAGGATGGTCGAATGTCCATCACATAGAACATAGACGCGAAAGTCTGGGAGCCAACCTTAACAAGGACATCCACCTCTCCATGTACCATCCTTTTGGACCCGTCGAAGGCCCTAACCACAATATTACTTGGCTTCAGAACTAACCCTTCACAATCCAACCTATCTAATGCTCTCTTGGGTAAAACATTTAAGGAAGACCAAATATCCACCAGCACGTGGGCCAAAGTAGTGCCCCTGCACTCGATCGAGACGTGCAGAGCATCATTGTGATTCCTTCCTTTGGCAGTCAGATCTGCGTCGGATAAACCCAACCCATTATCAGCGGTCAAACTAGCCACACAGTCTTTGAATTGATCAACAGATGTTTCCTGCGGCACATGCACAATTTTAAGGAAAGTAATTAAAGCCTTAGCATGGGCTTCTGAGCATAACAATAAAGATAACATAGAGATCTTCGACGGGGTTTTCCCCAGCTATTCGACTACGTTGTAGTCGCTTTTCTTGATAATTTTCAAAATTTCCTCTATCTCCTGCCTAGAGGTTTCAACAATGACTTTTTTAGGTGCCTCTATCCGGGAAGGCTCACCTGTAACTTCTTTGCCCCGAGTGTCAGATGACTCGGCGACAGGGGTGATAACTGGAGTAAGAATCAGAACAGTAACTGATATATTGGCGGATGGAATGACAACAGGCTTTTGGATAGTTGGAGGAGAAATCTCAGGAGAGAACAGTCTTCCACTTTGTTGTACCCCAAAATTTTCCCTCCCATTTCTCATTAATTTCTCATCACAAAGCCCTTGGAGCTCAAGATCTAGTTAGGGTTTCATCTGCTCAAGACTTCTCCTTGCACTGTTGACCCAAATTAGGGTTTGTGTTTGCACAAAGATGTTTTGACCTAAAATGCCTAAGATGACCTTCTTGCTTCATATTGGACTCCCAAGTTTATCCATGTCAAGTTTCAAGTCTTGATTCCAAGTTTTGCCCAGTCAATTGGACAGTTGACCTAGAAATCAACTGTATTGGGGAAAAAGTCAACTGTGACCAATTGACAGTCAAATCTCATGAAAATTGACCCACATCAACATTATGAACTCATATGAACCATTTGATCAAGTTTGGATCACAATTCCACAAGAAACTTGATCAGATCACCAAAAGGGCAAAATGGTCATTTTTAGGGTTTTGACTGCACAAAGGCAATTTTTGACTGTTTGACCTAGCCAATGGCAAACCAAGTTCACATATGGACTCAAGGACCCCATGGATTTATCTTGACATGCTCAACAAGTTCAAAAGATCCCAAGTACACAAGATTGACAGTTGAATTTCCCAGTCAATTGATCAATTTTGACTGTATACTGAAAAGTCAAACTTTGACTTTTTGGTCAAAATCAAGAGTCAAGATTCATTTTTCATCAAAACATTCCAAATCATGAAACTTGTTCACCAAGAAATCAAAAAATGCAAATTAGGGTTAGAAAAGAATTTTTCATAACTTAGAATTTTTCTAAGTTATGAAAAACCCTAATTTTTTCCCTACTTGGCCCCACTTTCTCACCAAGATTCATTTGGATTCAAACAAAAGTCAAAACATGAAAGTTGTAGCTTGTTGCATAATCTACAACTTTGATTCACAAAGTTTTCCCAAATGAGGCTTGTATCTCAAGTTACAATTTTTTGAATAAGGGCACTAAACCATTCTTAACTTAGTGAGATTTTAACCTATTTTGGCAAGGTTTTCTACCTAACTTCAAGGCCATTTTCCATACACTTCCACTTGGAATTTCAATTTGAATTTCAAATATGGATTGTAGTACACATTCCAAGCTTTCCAAAATGTCCAAGAACTCATCAAACAACCTCATAACTTGGGAGAATCGAATTTCACAATATGGCAAAAACTCACTTTTGAATTGGTCATGTACATGTTCATAACTTATGCCATTTTCAAGTCAGCTTAGTTTGTGCTACATTACAGGTCCTTAAACCATCCAACACTCAATAATTTAATGCATTTTCATTGTGCTAAGGTCTTGTTTCATGAGCTTATGCATTACATGTTGAATAAATCCATTTATGGAAAAAGCAAAATGGCCATTTTTACAAAAGCAAGCTTTATGTCCAATTGAAAATCCAACAAGTACAAATGAGATCTAATTGGCACAAGATTATGAGCAAAACACTCTGATCAAGACCAGGTTAGCAGCATGTTTAAGGGTCCCCTACTGGCCTAAAACATCAAGTTGGCTTTGTTTGCTTAAGTGTGAAGAAAAGTATCATAACATAACACAACTTCTCTCTCAGCATTAGAACACAGAAGAAAACATTGTAGACACCTTCTAATCATCCAACCCAAGCTAGAACACGAGCCCTTGGCCTCCCAAACACTCCCATTCCCAGAATCACTCTCAAACTGCATAAACAGGGCAAGGCCTGCAGATTGAACACCATCTCTCATTCCTTGCATGATTTCTTGACCAAAGCTTATCAAACACATTCCCTAGCATCAATGCAAGCTAACCAAGACCTGAAACACGACCTGTAATTCCTCTAACAAGTTCCACCATTTTCACTTTCTCATTTTGCAGTTGAAGGTCCGTAGCTCGATTCAAGGTGTCTTAAGGCAAAGTAAACATTGGAACAACATCACCACACCTCAAGGAAGCTATACCGACCATCACCTTGCACTGAAAGCTTCCCCATTGCCAGATAGAACTTCAACTGAACAGGTATTTTGGTAAACTTCTAACTCTTAGTATAGGCATCATTAACTCTAGGTTTGTGAATAAGAAATGTTCTACTCATGCCCCTGAACCTGTACATGCTTTTACTTTTCATTTATTTTGCCTGAGCTATGAGAATTTAAGGTTTGAAAATGGCAGAAAACTTAGTTCAGGATTTGGGAATGTCAAAATTCTCTCTCATTTCTGAGAGTTAGAATGAGTTTTTTATATATTTGGAATCGTGATTCAATGCTTAACATTTCTTATGATGGAAGTTTGTGCAAAAGATCAAGGAATCCAGGTGTTTGAATTGGAAGAACAGGCGCGTGTTTTGACATATTTTTTGTCTGAAGGTTGAAGAAGAAGTTCCTGGGCTGGGCTTGCTTCTGATTTTCTTTCCACACCACATTTTTTGTTTCATACCCCCTAGGCCCATTTGGTTTATTTCAATGATTTTTTGATTTTTCTTTTTTCATGCTGACTTATTTATTTTTGCTTATAATATAAAAAATATAAAAAAATATTTTTATACCATTTTCCTATTTTTTTAGCATTTATTTGTTTATAGGAATCATTTATACATAAATATATATATATATATATATA